>NW_024121133.1:15918435-15957036 GCF_016745375.1 Pimephales promelas
AAATGTCATGTTATCTAAAGCTGATGCTTTGAGGATGTCTGTCATGAATAGTAGGGTTAATCTAACTTTTAAACTGAATAAAACGTTCAATCTTTGCTCCTGATGTAGTTAACCAAAGTTATGCTTAGATGGATGTTTTTTTTTTCAGAAAAGTGATACATGAAAAGAAAACTTACCATCTGAGCTAACTGTGTCTCCATGTCCAGGGTATCCTCCCTGTCCTGTGTCTCTGTAATCCACCCAGTTTATACCCCCAGACTGTCATAGTTGGACGGTGAGTTATCCTGCACTGGTACCACAGTGAAATGGGCATATTTTCACCCGTTCAGTGTGTATCTGTCCTCTCTTTCTCTTCTTTTGGGCAGATGGCAAGTTCCGGCCAGCTGAATCCCCCCTGAAATCTTCCGACACATTTCCTCTAGTCTTCTCACTTCCTCTGAATCTATTAGCATAGTCCCCACCTTCTTCTCCGAGTCCCTCCTCCTGTTAGGACAAATAGAGAGAGTCTCTGACACTTTGGCCAGTCCCACAGACAGTTTCCATGCTCTCGCTCTGTGAATCACAATCTTGATGAGGAAAAGAACTATTGTTAAAATCCAGACCCATTAAATATTTGCATAAAAACAGCTTAAAGTAAAACATTATATGCTAAAATCTCTCAGTTTTCAGTTTCACAGGGGAAAACCTTTCATGGATTTTGTCTGCATGTCAAAAGGAAATGGTAAATACCTTGGCAATAACTTAAGCATGTTCCATCAAGTTAATAGGTTGCGGCTCAATCAATACTATTCACACATAGTAGTTTTGACCTAGACCAAATGTATACTAGAGCTCCACCAAAATGTACAAATCATTTTAGGCACCGTCAGCATATGTGCAAACTAGAGCCTTGACGGTCTTTTCTTATGAGATCTTTTAAGCGATATAACAGGTGTTGATGTCTGTCTGTCAGTTTAAACATTTCTTTCAAGGAACTGTAAGCAACAAGACCACAGAAATGTGGGACCGTAGGAGTAGTCTGTAATTACTGTAAGATTTCCATCTTTTTCCATTTTAAGGTCAGGTTTTGTAGCCCTGCCTAAAGCAAGGATTTTTTTTGTTTATTTTGCTCTTTCAGCCTGCAAACCTCATAAGGGGTATACTGAATAATACTGTTCAAAAGGTTGTTTTTGAAAGAAGTCTCTTATGCTCACCAAGGCTACATTTATTTGATCAAAAATACTTCAAAAAACTAACACTGTGAAATATAATAATTTAAAATAACTGTTTTCTGTTATATTGTTATTATTAATTCTGTTATTATAACCAGTTCTGAGTAGTGTGATACATTTTTATTAGAAAGTAAAAAAATATATATATATACCGTGGCTATTTCAATGGTCATGGTTACATTTTCAATGGTCCCTCCATTGAAAATGTATACTGTCCTTGTCCAGAAAGGAAATAAAGACATCATCAAAGTAGTCCATGTGACATCAGAGGGTTAGTTAGAATTTTTTAAGCAATGAAAATACATTTTGGTCCAAAAATGACAAAAACTACGACTTTAATAAGCATTGTTTTCTCTTCCGGTCCTGTTGTCAATCTGTGTTTAGTGACGCTGCAGTAAGACGCTGCTGACGTGCATCTGGTGTGCCCGTGTATTCGGGTTCAAATAAATATCGCTGGGCCTTCCCATGTCGAAATCCTCTTGGACATGTTTGCAAAGATTTTTTTGTTTCCTGCGTGCGTCTCCCTCAGACTGTAAACGAAGCTCGGCGCACTAACATGTCAGCAGCGTCTTACGTCGTCAGCGTCACTGAATGCAGCTCTAAAGTATTTCCTCATAGGGATTTTTTTTATAGATAGAAGTAGCATCAACAATATTGCAGTTATTTATTTATTTGACATGTTTATTGTATTAAAGTTGTAGTTATGTATATAACAAAATGATTTATTTTCAGAAAATAAATACAGCAATATTTTACAGAAAGGGCAATAGGAAGAGTGCAGAGTTAGCTCTTCCATAGTGAGGATGAGTAAGCCAAATGATAGGGATCTACTTATTTTTGGTTTGCATGAGTTCCAAGTATATAAATCTAGAAATTTCTAAAATAAATATGCATTTAAATAGAAAAGAAAATCATAACTTTGACCATTTTCCATTGTGGTACAGCGTTGCCATATAGGCCACATTCGTTTCCCGAACTCTTTAAAAGTAACAAAAAATGTAAAGAATAAAATTTGTATAAAATAAAATAAAAAGTTTAATTATTTCAATTAAACAAGTGATCAGTAGTGATTAATTCACACAGTCGCATTTCATTAAATCACAAACGGGACAAAATAGTGCAATAAATCAGCTCACAAAATTACTAATTTGTACCAAAATTGTCAAATATCAAAATCTGATCAAAAGAATCACTCTGAAAAAAAGTGAAGTGAAAAAACAACAACAGTTTTTAAGTGCACTGAATAACACCATGAACCAACATGAAAAGCTGTGGGCGCGCGCGCACACACACACACCGTTGTTGTAGACTTGAGACGTTGCTTGGCGGCCTGGGAATCAGTAAGCTGGCCTCTTCATACTCCTTACCGTTTCTGCATGAAACGTAACTCTGCTGCAGGTCTCCGGGGAAACTTTCTCCAGCGCACCGGCTACACTCTCTGAATACGGGCCACATCAGACTCCTCGCTTGCAGCTAACAAACTCCCGATACGGATACGATACCGACGGTCCTCACCAGATCAACAATGCGCCAAGTTAGTGAGTTTACGTTTCTTAAGTATTTGAGTCTGTCACCTGTTATCTTTAGAATAACTTGACACACACTAGTAATTGTGATGGTCTACCGAAAGAAAAAGGCCGCGATGTCGAGGGAACACTCAGTTACAAAACAAGTTAACACTCATTCAAAATTCGTGTACCTTATACACGTTAAGCTACTGTGCACAATATTGTCAATACAGTGTTTTGATACCATGAATTATCGATGAAACAACGTTTCGCTACCACTGCCAGCGTCTTTCGTCAATCTCTCCTCTCGTCTAACTTTCACAAAACCCCAGTGAGGGCCCAACTTAACTCTCATAAGCCAATAAAATATAGAAACACCTAACTTGTTTGTCAATCAAACTTGATCGACATTCTTAAAGAAAACACACCTTTATAGCCAACAACATCAGTTGTATTTCATTCACATTTTAGCTGTGGATTAGAACCAAACGAAAGCAAATACAATGAAATAACTGGGCCATTACCTGAAGAATTGTATTCTATTGGGTTGTATATTAATATTAAATCTAAATGTAAGTTAATGTAGCCTTGTCAAAGGTAGATAAATAAGTAATTTAAACTACTGCACTGTAGATGTCGCTAATGTTCTTCTATTAAAGTCAACACTTGACTATTTGCTTGCTTCTACCAGCAACCCCAAGAGAGCGCTGTTTGCTCGGTGGTGTGAACTTTGAAGCATGCTTGATAAAGTGTGACACTCATTATTACATAATAGATCAAATTATATATCTCGATATTTTTTTTATTAGAACATTTTGTTAGTCTACTGGACCTAATTCTTTTTTTAGGCTGATTTTATTTTTCCTGGGAATACGGTTCGATTGTCTGGCGTTTTCAGACTAGATCGTTTGCTAGGGAATTCAGTTGTTACAATGTTGCATTTTCTTCTTGGTTCGGTTTGGTTTCACAGTGCAACATTTCAAGTGTATCAAAATGTGTTTAGGTGGGCTTACTGTGGCTTTATCTGTAGCATATATATATATATATATATATATATATATATATATATATATATGCTACAGATAAAGCTGACAGAGAAGGTTATACTATCCACAAGTTTCCTACGCCCCGTGAGGCCTTGCGTTGCGTCAAAAGTGGGCGCGACTTCCGGTTTTAAGTAAACAAAGCGCGACTTGACATGTTTGACACTCGTTTATTCAACAGTTGACAGTCATTCAAGTTATAGCGATCCAAACTAGCTAACGATGTGGGAACACAACCTCAACGAAATTCAAAAGGGTGAAATAACAGTGCCTTTACCCTCCGCTGTAGTTGGTTGGGAGTATTATAATAACATTATTAATAATCAATAGGCCTACTCATCAAGGCATGTTGACAGACAGTTGTGCGAGCTGACAAACAATTAAAATAAAAAATACACACTCATTGTGCTTTGGAGTTTATTCAAAATTATAAATGAATGTGCTACTTGAATACATTAACTGGCACATTTGGTATTCTGTCACCTCAGGCTTTGATCCTGAGTTTAGGTGTAACATCAGTAGTGAACAGCCAATCACATGCTGATAGAGTTTATAGAATATTAAGATTTTAAACAAATGTACACAGGATGATTCGTTGTCTTTTGGGAGGTTGATGGAAACTTCAGTTGTTGGTAGGATCACTGTGATTTCGTTTTCAGCTTATGTTCAAAACAATCACGTTTAAGCCACTGAAGTAGTTTAGTCCGGTTATACATACAACCGCGAACAGCACATGTTGTCCCTGAGCTCCGTAACGACATCTCTCATAAAGATTGGCGTCTTTAAATAGTAAAATAATTCTCAGTAAAACAGCTAGCCTCTTCGCTAACTAACACACAAAATACCATTGGAATGCTACTTCCGCCGCGTCACCGGAAGTTTCACCCACTTTATTTTTTACATGAGCGCCCCTCGGAAACTTGTGGATACATGTGACAAGAAGTGCAAGTGACAATAACAAAAGACATTACTCACCATGTTTGTTGACTGGCAAGCACAGATGGCAGGTTAACAGGCTAGCAAGATACTACCGTGTTGTGCTAGCAATAACGCTTTAGATAAAAGCTAGCAATGTCAGATTGTGACATTGTGCCAATATTAGACAATTTCTAATATATGTTGATAAGTAAATTATATTTAGCAATATAAACAACAAGGAATTATAGTAAATAGAGATTCAAAGCAGAAAGCTATACAGAGCATACAGACGCAAACCAGAGGATCAGAGAAAAGCAATTACACAAAATTTTAAGATGAGGATTAACTTTTTGGCTCTCAACCACAAAAACTAACAGAATCAGACACTGCTGCTTTTTCAATATGGCATGTTGATACGGCCTGTTGATCTGACAGTAAAGAACTGTTTGGCCAAAAGGACATGCTTGTTCATCAGTTACTCTTACAAAAGTGACAAACATTTTCCATTTATCAGATTCCAATATCACTCTGTCACCTGATGCCCTTTTAGATCCAGCCCTGCTGCACCTGCAGCTTTATGTCTTCTAAAGTAATTCAAAGTCAAGAAATCCTTTTCAATAGCACCCTGAGGCCCTAGGAATTTGCAGCCCTATAATTGATTCCCATCTGAATGGCCACTTTCACTGACAGAGTGTTTTTGACTGAGAGCCAAATAAAACTAAAATAAATCTGGTAGCTGCAGAGTTCCCTTTCAAGCAGACTTTCAGACCACCGTAAGCGTGAGAGCAGAGTCTTAGAGTTTCTTAAATTACCGCCCAGCAGAAATAAACTTATAATAAAGGACTAAAGAGGACTAGGGTCTCTCAGATGCAGTATTAATTACTCAAGGCGTTTATGTATGCCTAGACAGGGGTCTCTGTGTTTGACAATTGTTTGCCCCTTTTATTAAATACTTTTTGCAACCTCCTTTTTCCATTTTAACGGCTTATAAGAGTCTTCTCCTGTAATGCCTGATGAGTTTGGAGAACACCTAACAAGAGATCAGAGACCATTCCTCTATACAGAATCTTTCCAGATCCTTCAGATAACCAGATCCATGTTGGCGCTTCTTCTCTTCCACTCGTTTTCTATAGGGTTCAGGTCAGGGACTGGGATGGCCATTGCAGATGCTTGGTTTTGTGCTCAGTGATGCATTTTTCTGCCCGCGAACAACTTGACATGCCCTCAAACACGTCATTTTACTTCTCAAATCTCAGAGTTCAATGTGGGATTCGCGAAATGCTTGTTCTTGAAAGATGTGTCATTACATTACATGCATGGTATGGTAAAATCAATCTCATTGTTACTGTCTTTACACTCTGAGAGAAGAATCATAAACACAGGACGTGATGGAAAACTGTCCATTGTGCCAATAGGTGGTATGCACATGAGTTTTGCCTTGATGTTGAGAGTGGCGTGGGATCTGTACTTCAGCCATGGGAAAGATTTAAAGGCCATCTAGCCAGTAAGCTCAGAATTAGCTCTTGGAAAAGAGAGGGACTGATTCATCCGTCGAGTCATTTGAGAATCCTTGAAAAAATGTGGTGATGTGCAAGCAATGTAGTGTACAGTAGGTGGACAACCAGAATGCCTATTACCGCCGCGGCAAATCCACCGCGGCAAAAATAAACCAGTCACATTTCAAAGTTATTCGCGAAATGACCACCAGGTGGCGCAAAGCATTTAGCAAAAGCAAAGCATATTTATGTAAAAGTAAACTACATTTTAAATTACAAACTTTTATAGCAGAACATTTTATGAATCAAAATTTAAAATAGGCCTATCTCGCAGTCACTGAAAATAAATTAGGTGCAATCAATGACGCTAAACTATTGAGGAATGAAAAGATTGAGTGCTTCTCTCATGCGCAAGCACTTTGACTGCTAAAGCAACGGAACTTCTGGGCATTTCTCAGTGAGAAAAGTTGTGGTAGAACTCAATCATTTTGATACAGTTACCTATTTAAGCTTCAAGAACGATAAAACATTAAAGCTGTCGGCCAACATCGCTTAACAGCATGTATCCTACAATGAGGTTCGATCTCGGGTCGTTTGAAGCTCCATGAGGTTGAAGTTATTGCGTTAAAGTCCCTGTAAAGTCAAAATTAAGTATGTGTTCTGAGTTTGTCACACCACAGAAAAATGTGTAATTAGCCACCCAGCCAAATTTGAATGATAAAAAAAGTCGGGAAGTACATAAAATAAGCTATCAAAATCATGAAAAAAATGAGCAGATTCTCTGCTCTCAAACGCTGGGGGCGTGTCCGCTGGCTGTGCTGAAACCACGCCCACTCACGGGAAAGCTGTTGACGGTAATATTAGCTGATTAGCTTTTGGAGACGGGAGGATGAACACTGAGGCGGGAGATCATCGTTTCGGCCCCGTTCACCAGTAACAGCGGATTATCAGTGAATTATCAGTGAATCCAAGTTGTCTCTGAGGAAAGTTTATAAAACGATCCAGTGTAAAATGATCACTACAGAGGCGGGTGTTCAAGGTAACGTTAGGCTCTCTAAAAATCTCTTCTTGATGTGATCGTTTTTAAGGGAATTTAAATGAAGATACATACTGTTTTGTACATAATCGCATCCAGGTAGTAGCCCATGCATGTCCGTGTCGAAGGCATAGCTAGCTAGAAAACTGTAGGCTCAGCTGTGTAGTAACTAATAGTACTGACAGTCACTCGCGATTGAGCGGGGAGTGTGTGTGGAGAGGGGGAGATCAGACTCTGTGCGTCATCAAATAGGGGGGTGTCCAGCAGCTCATGGGTTCCAGTGCGTCATGGAGCCCTGTTAGCCCCGCCCAATTAATCCGTAAAATTGCAATGGTGAAAAACTGTTTAACGGTCTAACTCCACATTTCAGTACTTCACAGTTCACAGACTTTGTAATATGTTTTAGCAATACATATGTAACATTTATAATGTGTTTAGAACTTTTTTGTAGAATTGACTTTACAGGGACTTTAACCACAGAGCTACCGTTAGAATACTGTTGCATTATCATCTTATGCGCTTGTAAATCCTCATTGATGTAGCCTAATATTTTTTTCTACTGGAATGTTTCAAGTTTTCATTATTTATTCAACTTAATTTCAGTATTGTGATTATTAATTAATTTAGCTACATTTCACTACGCGGCTGCAGATTATGCAATAGAGAGAATAAATGGACCCTTTTCAAAGTCTAAAAGTAGCGCCTCTTAGCGACATAAGGCAGCAAATACACCCCAAATTGTAACAGGGTGGCGGTAAAAGTCTTATTCTGGTTGTCTACCTACTGTATATAATGAGAAAATGAAAGTTTTTTGACCATTGATGCATATAAACCTGTTGTAGGAGACCTCCAAAACAAAATTAAGAACCTTTTAAAATAACATAATAGCGGGCACTTTAACAGAACATAGATTTATGTTGATATCTGTTGTGTGTCTCTGTTGGTCTTTTCAGCCTAAAGGAGTTAAGATATCATCTAACCAGTCCACCGCCACTGTGGTCCCTGACATCCAGACCCAGCCAGTTCTCTGTTTGTTTTTCTTTAAACTTCTCTTGTCACAGATGTTGACGTTTTTTTTTTTCACATGGGGTAATAAACCCTGTGATGTTGCATCACATTTGTTGATGATTATGCAATGACATGCAATATGATTTACTGTAGATATCTGATAACAAAAGTGATTGCCATTCCACTTTGTTAAAATTTCCTAAAAAAAGACCATCATTTTTGATTGATTGTTCCTCTGATGCTAGTGGTGGATTTGGTGAAATGCATTTCAACCATCTTTCAAGTGATTCTTTGGTGGCAAACTTTCAAAACTGATTCTGAGAAAGATATTATAAGGCTGAAGTTCCGGATAAGGCAGAATACAATAATTTTATAAAAATTCATAGCAAACCAACTGGTATAATTTCAAATGTCTCAGTGGGATTGGTGAAATGGTCTCAGTTTCACTATGCACAATTCCAAAATTGTTATGTCAAGTAGATTAAGTGGAGTCTGGCGTTACCGCAAATCTATGTTCTGGATAGGTCAAAATTAAGGCCATGAATGAATGGGGCATGTGGCACATCATCTGGACCTTTCGGTTTCTGTATATAACTGAATTAGCAAGTTGTATGAACGTGACTACGAAGATAGGTGGCGCTATTACTATATCTGAATTGTATCATGTAGATGAGTTCAGGCCAGGCAGATTGGACATTGTTTGCCTTTAGTTACAGCAACTTCCTGTTTCATGGTGAAACATCAACATTTGTCTGGCTGTTCGTTAAAGTACAAGGCCTGAAAATGGCAAAAACTGTATGAAAATCGGAGAGGAAGATCAAAATGGTTGATTTCCTGTTGTGTTTAGGGATACGCTGCACGAGACAACAAGTTGATGCTTCCCCTTTAAATTGACTTGTCTTTTTTTTTTGAAGGACAATCACACAGGTTTTGGAGGATATCTCTGTTATTTGGGCAACACCCTCCACACTGTCAGTCTCTGAGTTTGTTTTGGCTCCTGGGAGCTTCCTGTGTCCAATGTGTCTCAGGTTTGGAACAAGATCAAAAGTCTGTAAGTTCTGCCTTGGAACTGTGTTTGTCTCTTGTTAAAGTATTATAATGGAAAAAGTATCTTTCAAATACAATGAATGTTATGTGTTTAGTTTAAATCTCTTCCAGTGAGCTTGACTTACTGTGATCTTTTGACTTATACTGACACCACACTGCAAGGCCATAATAGTTTTTGTTAATGTTGGAAAGTGTGTTGTTAATAGATAAATTGATATTTCATAAATATTCCTGACCAAGTAAGTGGACTTTCACCCATCGTTTTTTCTTGATTGTGTGCATTTGAGACACATGTGTCATGTCTGCAATGTTGGGAAAGTTCACTTACATGAAGTTCAGTTCATAGTTCATTCTTCACAATTTTTGACAATTTTGAACTAAATTCACAAGTTCCAGATATGAACTAGTTCAAGGCTCCACACTGCGACCAAAATTTGAGAGTGTGCGACTGAATTTTATATTTAGTAAATTTTGCCTTTTTTTACACATTAAACGTGGAAGGGGCTTATCAATTAATCCGTAATGTATGGCAGGCCAATGAGTGTGAGAAGAATAGGGAATGGCCACTGTAAGTGGCTAATGTGTGGAGGGGGTGGGTTGATAATCGAACGCGCTTTTAAACGTCTGTGGGAAGGAGATGGAGATAACGTTACAAGTGAACTATTGACTCGTTCTTCCAACCTGCGGCTAGTGTGTCAGTTAAATTCACTTGCTGGCTTCTCAAATAATACATTACAACAGCGATAATCAAAAAAACGTAAACAAAACGATTACTCTTTGTAAACACTGTTCAATGTAAGTGGCAAATCTCGAACATGACCTGTCATTTACTTGAGTTGAGTTGATTGCGCATGAGCGCATGCGAGACCTGAGTCGGAAGATGATTCAGAGTGAAAGGTTTTTGTGGCGAAAACGGCCAAACCCAACATTTCTGTGAAGACTGGCTGTGAGAATTCAGCTGGTTAAGGTAGTACTGGAAGGAGACGACTTCCATGAACTGCGAATGTTGCAGTCGCTACCCCATAACTGCGGGGAACACGAGGTTTGCCGACAGTGCAAGCACTTCACAGTGTAAACATACTGTAATACACTAGTTAAACACAATCCTAGCCTGAAGCATAGAGTATGCGGTAACGTTAATAAATCAAAAAGCAACACCACTGCCGGTTGCTTTTAGAAGACAAGAGGTTGTAATGTTAAATCAGAGCGCAAAGGCATTGTAATTTCTGCATCTATTATCAAAGTATGTTTAGTAATACAATGGGAATTTATTTTGTAGAAATGTGAATATTTGGTTAGTATGTTGATTTAAGTTGTGTGCTTCTAAATTTTCTGATTGTGCCTCTACAATTTTCAGTTGGGGGCCACTGTGTTCCTAATAAAAAAAGTTAGTCTGGAGCCCTAGTTCATAGTTCTTTTTTCCGTAATGTTGTTGCGAGCTTTTTTTTTATTTTTATTGCCACAGCACATTATTTTATCGGCAGGTAAAGTCTGAGCAGAAATGTACGATTTTTCCCATCCTCACCGACTTTGTCATAAAACTCGTTTAAATGATCATATGACACCTGTTTTAATGACTCATGCGGTGGTGTGTGTGACACTGGTGGCTTGTGTTGCTAGATTGGATGTTTTTTTCGCTACATATTAAGGCCTGTTTATGGTGTGTTTTAGCCAGGTTTTCGCCTGGAAGGCTCTATAGAAATCTGGTACCCTATTGAATGAAGTTAAACTGAGAGAGGGTGCGTTCACATACACCAGAATGAATGAGTTCATCAGGCAGTAATACAGTACGTACAGTTCACGTTCGCCCAAAATATGAACAAGTTCATGAACTATCATTCAATGAATGCGTTCAGGCACAACACTGCATGCCTGACAGCAAGTTTACAACCTTGGGCTTATTTTTCATTTCCTCTTGAGTTTCACCTCAGTAAATGTTCTAAAAGCAAAATGTCATGCTCTCCTTGATACCAAACACATTTCAAAGCCATTCGTTTTCCACTTGTTCGATCTGTAATACAACTTGGGATAGTAAAACACGCTAAAGCACAGTAGGTTGACAGGAGAGCTAAAACAGTGATGAGATTGTTTCCTCTTGAGTTTCACCTCAGTACATTTTCTAAAAGTCAATGTCGTGCACTCCTTGATACCAAACACTATCAAAGTCATTCTTGTTTCAGTTGTTTGATCTGTAATACGACTTGGGATAGTGAAACACGCTAAAACTGCACAGTACTGTGCTTGACAGGAGAGTTAAAACAGTAAATGACATGTCCTTGTCACCTAAGACATGTCAACAAGCCCTCATAGCAGACAAAACTTTAAACATCTGTGCCGGAAGCATGCGTTCTATGTAGTGTTAAACAAACCTATGCATTTTTGTAGCTGCTGTCATGCCGGCAAACAGCAACCGTGCCTCCATGCCAAACACTGGTTTGGTCTAAGAATGACTAACTGTTGTACTCCCCCACTGCTGTGACCTGGTGGATTTCCTACTGCATTTGTGAGGGAGTTTTATTGCATCAAAATAACCCCTACTAAAAAGACTGAGATAGAACATGTTATCAGACTAAACAGCTGATAGGAAGCTGTTATTTTTGCCTTTGGACAGTCTGAACTACCAGAACCTCTTCATGAAAAGTTTTACGTAAGGTTTTCTGATGTAACGGACCACTTTTCAATTCATATCTTTTAGATCATACACAAATCACATTATATAAATAGTAAGATCTGTCATAAAACTTTAGATTGTGCAGGCTGATGGGTCCTTAACTCAAGCTGCTTGCAATCACTAGGGCACAGCTGATTGATTCCTGCTCTAGCAGTAGCCCATGAGCTTGTGTGCTCAAACTTTAAAAACTTGATTAGCATTTGTCTAAGTGGTGCAGCACGCTTCAGAAACCCTCCTCTTTCACTACCCAAATTCTCAACTTAAAGGTGCTGTATATAACTTTTTCACTCTACTAAAGCATAAAAATACCATGTTTTCTAAATATCTGCAAAACATATTAAGTTCACATACTCGTTTCTCTGAAAAACACTTCAACAGCCAGTTATTTTACTTTGAAATGAGCGTTTCCAGGCTAGAATGTTTGTTTTTAGTTTGGTCTGTGATCCTGCACATTGCAATTTGCCAATTTTCATTGTCCATTGCACTCGTTCCTGTTGCGTGTGCTCAAACTGGCAACCCGAGTGAGCACCATCGAGTCTGAGGAGCAGGTGGCGGGAGAAACGATCTCCGATATTTTTAATTTGACTGCAGTGCCTATTTCGACCACTAATTGTCATTCTTGCATATGCTCCTTTAAATACTTCTCATTCTTTGTGTTTTAAGTTTGTGTAGTCCATCATAGAATACTGCTAAAGTCCTTCTGTTAGCCTATCATCATACTCTACCATGGCAGTGATGTTTAACCTGGGCACCTTCCAAAGGGCCCACAGGATGACTTAAAATTATGGGTCCCACTTTATATTAAGTGGCTTTAAGTACTATGTACTTACATTGAACAATAAGTACAATGTATTATTGTGTTCCTGTTGTATTGTAAAACACTTTTGCTGCTATTGAGATGTGATACGGGTAAGGTTAGGGACAGGTGTGGTGGTATGGGTCGGTTTAAGGGTAGGTTAAGGTGTGAGGGGAGGGTCAACTGTGTAATTACTAATGTAATTACATAAAGTAATTATGGCTGTAATTACATGCTGGAATTTTAAAATATAAGTACAATGTAAAAACATGTAAGTACACAATAAGTCCATTGTAACAAACTATTAATTTCAATGTAAGTACATAGTACTAAAAGCCACTTAATATAAAGTGGGACCAAATTATGTAATTATAATTATATGATGTATATGTAAATTATTCTATAAAATGACTTCAACAAGCAGTGCTGTTCCATGTTACAGCAGTTATAGGGTGAATATCTTAAGCAAAATGGTCTACTGCAATTTAGCAACAGTCTAAAAAATACATTTTGATTAGAACAAATTATTGCCATTAAACAACCGATTTTTGGTTAAGCTTTAGAAAAAGCCACTGGTGGTGGTCCAAGGGATTGCAAGATTTCGTTAAGACATGCAAGTTGTCTCCTTGACCACCACCAGATACCCTGGTATGATTTCAAAGCGCTTTGGATGTACAGTAGTACATATGAAAGCTCTATATACATGAACCATCCATCCTTATGTTTTTTTTCTTCTTTTTTTCTGGAATGTCACTGTTGAATTTGTATCTATAAAGTATGAATTTGCGATTCCTAATTAAGTGGTCAGCTGGTGAGTTTTATTTATTTGACAAAAGTCATTTTTTCTTGCATTTGGTTCTTGGTAGATCATTCTTTTAATAAAATAGGCAAGAGAAGATTGTAAGGTCATTGGAAGATCATTCCCCATTGCCTTTTATAGCATAACATTCTGCTTAAAAGCTAATTTAATCCACTGTAGTGTACTTTTGTATAGGGAAGACTGAACAGACAGAAAGTTTGTTTATTTGTACAAGCTTGAGATATGTCACTAAAAAGGAGCAATTATGAGTGCCACTGTATATTTCCTTTGGCTGGAGACACCAAATTCTATTTGGAACCGGATGAATTGAATGAATTAAAGTGATTTATGTCCAGACATTCTCAGGCAGATGTTTGCAATCTCTCAAAAATTATAATAAAGACTAGAACCCAAGGCTTTACTTTGTCAAAATCAGATATCCTGATGCACAGTGACAGCTTGCATTGTATTCCACTGAAATAGGGGATTATCACGCTGATACGTAGGACTTCCGGATTCTGTGATCTTTGTGCACTGCCACTTCCGTTGAATCACCGATCTCGCTGGCAAACTGATGAAGGACTACACTAAGTTTATTTATACAGCATCCCTGGTAAATTACTCTGATTCGCTAAAGTGTTGGCTGCAAACAAACGTGCTACCTTGTTTTATTTTAAAGTTTTAATCCATTTCTTCCTTATACTCAATTCAGTCGGGAATCCATGAAAACTTAAGTAGGGTTGGCGTTGTTGGTTAGATTTACAAAGTGGAACAGAGCAGTGACATAAATAGCATTCGTCTCAGGCATTGTTGAACTGCGTCGGAAGTGGACATGCACAAAGCACAAATCCCGCCCATGAAACCCGGAAGCGTGATAATCCCCTATTATGTCAAACTGTAAGTTACTTTTGGGGGGCTACCTACTACAGGTCTAGACTTATGATTAAGCATCTTTTCTCCAAATAACTCTGAATGCTTCATTACGTCTACAACATTATTTACAGTCCAATGTTATGAGAGTCCAATTAGTTGTAGATTTTGGTTTAGTCCACAAAGTCTGTACTCAGTGCCTCTTCATGTCTCCTTTTTAAGCCTCAGTGGGAGTCTATTTGATGACAAGTGTGCTTCTGTGCTGTTGTGTGTTATTAGGGTGGAAAAACAAGTTTGATTGAATGTGCTTCTCCATTAATGTAACGAAAAAACCCACCTTATATGTTCACAATCACAACTTCATTTAGGCCTGTGTGTGCATAAACATGGGTGTCTCAAATGTGAACGTCAAGAAATGACAATTCTCTGTGTCTCTCTTTCTGCTGTCTCTTTCTATTATTGCTAAATTTGATCCTTTTTTTGACTAGTTTACAACTGCCAATTACTTACACACCAGGGAGTCCTTGAGATGGGAAAATTCCCACAGCAGTACAGGGTTTTTGATGTTATCAGTCGAAGCTTACATCTTTGTTCTGAAAAATCTGTCTTCTGTCTCTGCTTTTAAGTTTCATTATCTCTTCTCTGCCTCTGCTCTGATCCCCTACACAATCCAGGAATAGTATTATAATATTACTGCAGCTTTTTTTAGTAGGTATTCAAACTTTGTGAGATACAGTAATATAATATGCAAATGTATTACAACAATATGACAAAAATGTCTCAGGTTGCGTTTGTAGGGGAATGAGACGCTGCGTCATGGCTTTGATGCTATGGAACTTTTTCTTTCTAAATGAAGTTCGTTTACACAAAATATAAATGTGGAATAAAAAAAATAAATATGTTTTTCTCCAAAATATGTTTGCCAAAATGATTGGGACCAAAACATATTTACATGAGTATAACCGAAGTATAATCTCATTTATAAAGTATGTTTTTAAGTTGATAAGTCTCGACTTCCTGGTCCACTGAACAGCATCTGCAAAGTTGCAGCACTGAAAGTTCAATGTAAGCAGAGATATCATCTTTTAAAAATAAGGAAGTTTACTGCTTACAAAAACGACTCGATTGGGACTACAACAGGGTTTTAGTCGTCACTAACCCATACATTTGCATCAACCCTCCCTCCGGAATATGCAAAAAAGGGCATGGCCATATTTCTGCGGCTCGTCAAGTGTGTTATGTTCAACCAGCTGTCAGGTCTTCTGTGTTCGGGCTTCCCACGGATGTTGTAGTTCGTCAACAATGGATACAATTTATGTTTGATTATTGTAGTTTAAACCAGGTTCGCGTGGGTGTGATGGAAGGAGACACGGGGTCGGCGAATACTGGGGCTCGTGCACTTTATTAATCAGGTTTATTTTCTCTCCCCACGGCGCTTTACGCGCTCAAAATAACTCTATATATAAATGAACAACATAAATAGTCAGTAACAACACTCTTCCCGCTGGCTACAGCTTCTTGTGGTCAGCAATGAACAACTCTTCCCGCTGGATACAGCTTCTTTTCCACAGCACCACACTCTTTCCACAGCTGATCGCTTCCTCTTGACTCCCGTGCACGGGCTCCCAGTCTCTCTCTCAAACTGCGTGTCAGCCCGCTTTTATGCGGTCTCCTCGCGCCAATCACTGAAATCACAGACAGGTGTTTGTCATTTGAACTTGACCCACTTATTCATCGCTTGGCTCTGTCTCCGCTCTCCCGTCACAGACTCCGTTGAACCACGCCCCCCTCGCCACAATTATGTTCCTCAAAATGACGATAGTAATTTAGCACTCTGTGCTGCGCATTTTACGAAAGACAGCTTCCAGAATCTCCACGAATTCAATGCCGGATTCAACAAGAAACTGTTATGAAAACATGAAGCAGTTCCAGCTTTTAAACCAGAGGCAGCAGTTGTTGGGCCACAACCTGTAAGTAGGCTAAGGCTTAATAATTTTAAATGTATTTGCATGTATAATTTCACGATGGCTTGTGGAGCGAAGAATAAACTTGGCTTGCCAGCGTCCTCCTTTTATACCCACGTGGTGGGGCGGAGTTGCGCCATGCAAATTCCGCAGACCCATAGGCTCGTTTTATGATACTCTAAGTTAATAGGCTTTCTAAGCGAAACCCCATTCGTCGTCATCTGACGTAACTCGAAGTGACAACGGAATTACGATTCCATACTGTAACTTGAGAATAGACCTATTACGTGGAAATAATATTTTTCAAATAATTGTACAGTAAAACAATTGTCATTTGCAGGGATTAAAGTTCTCCGTCGCTACGACGGATTTCCGTTAATTGCAGCGAGTCTATGACGGATATCCGTCAATTGCAGGATTCCCGTCTGTCCTTATGTCTTAAATTAACTTTTCATAATTTTAAGGCCGTAAATAGGCTTTCATTTCGCAAACAGTGTGATAAATGTCTTAATTTTAGTTTGAATAGGTCTTAAATTAAGGAAAGATGATGTGTATTCACCCTGCTGAGGGGGGATGTGATAAAGCCTGGAGTGGAGCGAAAGCACGTTCTCTTTCCACTCTAAGCATTCTGTAATCACTTTGCTCATGGTCCACTCCGGTTTTTCAATTCCCGCTCACGGAAAAACTGCTCCCTGTTCACTCAATCTTGTCAGGCGAGGCTACAGCTCGGTCCATGATAGAAAACCGAACGTCGTTTCTCAATACCAAGTACGCAAACTTCGGACTCGCGTCCTTGGTAGTTCGGACTTGCCAAGTTCGACTCGGGAGAACAAACTCCCGAGGACGAGAGGACGCTGCTAACAGCGCGTTCTTGATCGCGTCACTCAGCACGCGGCTACTCCGGTTATCAACTCTGCCTTTTTTCATCAACACCACTCTGCCTCTTTTCATTTATAAATGAACATAATTATTATCATAAACATATAAATGCCCACACAAATGTGGTTCAGGCAACGCACATTGATCATCATATATTTATAACAACACGAAATATAGCTAAAACACAAACCTGCTTCTTTTTGTTTTCATTTTAAAAATATAAAACATTATTTATCATTAAAACTGACATTTAACAAACAGACAGGATTGTATCGTTTTATTGTATTATGCGTACACATACAGTGAAGAGAATGCATAGTAATATAATATTTTATATATTTTAGAATATATAAAATTACACAACCATGTCTCTTTTTTGTTAAATGTCAGTTTTAATGCTAATATCCCGTTCAAAAGTATAAGTAGCCTAATAGGTAGGCTATAATAAGCTATACAATGAGAAATAAAGCAAACAATTCAGTTAAACATATAAGTCAGCTCTCTAATAGGCTACAAAGTTAAAGTTAAATAGCCTACATACATAATAAAGTTATAAAACTTCACTTTGCCCTCAGCCAAAACGATTTGCCATGGCACAAACTATATATTAATATAGTTTAGCATTGTTTGGTCTCATAAGATAAATAAAAACATGCACTGAAAAGTTATGTATATGGTTGATTATTTGTCAAGTTAAGTAATTGTTTTTCATAGATTAAAATAGCTTTTAAATTACGCAAACTGGCAGTAGATCGGTTTTAAACATCTCCCCTTAAAACGCTATTGGTCTCGGCTATTTAAATAAAGTTACAGGAATATGACTTGGCCTGAAAAAAATTTCAGTCAGAAGAATTTTTTTCACTTTAATCCCTGCATTTGTATGTAGGCTACTGTAGAGTTGATAATTATCATTTCTGTCCATGAAAAAAATATTTAATTTGATTATAATTTGATAGATTATCAGACATAGAAAATAATTCAGAAAATACAGTTGTGTGCCTCATACACACTATGGGTATCTCCTGTTTGCTCGGTGAGAAATGGGCATTGCGCGCTGAATGAAGCAGAAGATTTGTTTGTATGCTAACTGAATGTCTACCTCCTTTACAGAACTTTCTTAAATAATAAAAAACCCAATTGTGTATTATTAGTATTATTAGTACACTCTAAAAAATGCTGGGTTGTTTTAACCCAACTTTGGGTCAAATATGGACTAACCCAGCCGTTGGGTTAAATTTTTACATTACGTTTTTAACCCAACATTTCGGGTTTGTCCATATTTGACCCAAAATTGGGTTAAAACAACCCAGCATTTTTTAGAGTGTATTATTAGTATTATTTTATGATGCATACAAGGAAAATATAGCACAAGAAAAAGAACCTAAAACCGCACTGATGCCCTTTCACTGGAAGTTTGAGCACTTCCTGGGATAACTGTCTGAAGTCACAAAAGTTATGGTGTTTAAGGGAGTAAACAGGAAACACAGTTGAACATCACCACCAATCTTTGTTCAAGAGAGTGGAACAGAATCAAGGCAGAAAGGAATGGTTGGTAATTAAAAGCACCCTCAGTGGCCACAATCGCTATTACTGTAAATTCATCAGTGCGCAGCAGCCACAGCATGTGCTGATCCAGTCAGAAAGTTTTCTTCTGGCCGGCTGAAGACCCATCAGCCCTGCATTAGCAGCTCATTTTTAAAAATCAGATATAATGCCAAGGCTCTCAAGCATATCTGATTCACTGAAATGAACCATACAATATTTATTAAAGACTGAGCAGCATTTTATGTATCCTTAATAAAGTAGTGATTTTAATTATTTTGTTTTAAATAGATTCATAAACAATAACATTAATTTTATTGAGATTATTATTATTAATACAATATTTATTTTATTTTATGAGTAATTCTATTTAATAATACTAATTTAAAATCATTATCATTGATAAAAATCAACCCCTGGCATAAAAATGAGTAATCTTTAGTACTGAAAGCTGAATTATTGTATGAATTAACAATTTTCCAGGAGTCAAAATTTATCACATTCAGACAGTAAAGTGCTTCGTCACTTTTGTTTTTTTCTTTCTTTTTTAAAAAATACAGGCTTCTTGGAAAAAGTAATAGTGCATCCATTGTTTTGAATTTCTCGAGACAACAACGTGGCTTATCTGGGAGCAGCAGTACTGGTACACATGCTGTTTGGCCCACCTCACTGGAAACTAAATGGAATATTAGTATCTACTGGGAAACAAAATTCCATATCCCTCATGTTTGCCAAAATCAGTTATCTGCACTCAACCTTGCAAAGGTAACTGACTGATCCACCTCAGTACTTTGGGTTCATACTTTTACTTTCTGGCACAGCCTAACAAAAATAACCGCTGTAATTGTTTACTCTACTGAAGAAGACCATAGATTCCTGGCTTCCTCTGTTACACCAAAATAGTCCCCTTTAAGGAAGGAAATGCCCTACAGTGACCCTGTTTTCGAACTTAGATGCAGCCCTCTTACAAAAGGCCTTAGCATTGGCAGATGTCATTCCATATAGAAAACCAAACAGTAGAGAATACACAAATGACCCGAAGGAATGCATATGGACAACACTGGGGTGTCCAGCCGCAGGTGTAAAATTTCAACCCCAGGGGTGGCAAGGTGGCTTGCCAAGGGTAAGAAACATGCTCAGAGAGGTTTACACTGGAAATACACATGTGGGGGTCGCTCACGGGAGGGACAATGCACACGGGAGGCACCTAGCCGACACACAGGCAATAGACACTGGTGCCGACGTCAGAAGTGCTGGAGGAACTCAGGGCTTGTGAGGCTCACCTGAGGAGAATATCGCACGTATCCAGTCCGTGGAGTGGAATGGCGAGCAAGCTAAGACAGCTGAGCGGGTCCTAGTACCAGCTTGTTGAAGCGAGAACATTGGAGGACACTGACTCCACTCTGGGTTTGTAGAATCTGGCGAATGTGTTGGATGTCGCCAAGCCTGCAGCTCTGCAGATTTCTGTTAGTGAGGCGCAATGCTCTAGAGCCCAAGAGGATGCCACACTCCAGGTGGACTGGGCAGTCACACCAAGGGGGCACGGTCGACCTTGCTGATAGTATTCCAAAGCAATGGCGTCCACTATCCAGTGAGACAGTCTTTATATTCAGCTTCCCATCATAACAGAAAAAGAGCTGGTCTGAGGTCCTGAAACAGTGCATCCTGTATACGTAGGCACGGAGAACACATAATGGACAGAGGAGTGCCAAGGCTGGGTCTGCCTCCTCCGAGGCAGCGCTTGCAGGTTCACCACCTGGTCCAGGAAGGGAGTGGGAACCTTTGGGCACATATCCAGGGCGGGGTCACAAGAACACGTG
Organism: Pimephales promelas; assembly: GCF_016745375.1. Next base: position 15,939,044 of record NW_024121133.1, read on the forward strand.
AGAATTGGCCTTGGGCCTTGGGAATAACTTGTACTCGAAGCACGCCATGTTGCCATGCCCGCCAAAGCTGAAGCGGTATCATATGAAGCAATCCAAGCAGAGTTGCCGCGGCTGCAAATGCCATATGCCCCAGGAGCCTCTGAAATAACTTCAATGAAACCCCACTCATGCGTTTGAAAGCAAGTCAGCAGTGACTGAGTGGAGAAGGCTACCGAGTCGAAACCAAGAAAAGAGATCCTCTGCATGGGGCAAAGTTTACTCTTCACCCAGTTGACCCGAAGGCCCAGACGAGCTAGATGCCGGAGCACTGGGTCCCCATGTTTGCAGACCTGGTCTTGAGAGTGAGCTAGGAACACAAGTGTAAGTTTCCTGTGCTTTATATAGGCCTACACGAAGTGAATGCCAACAATCATTCAGTCAGTGACGAGTTAATAAAAACATTATGAACTTAACGAAACGATACACAATTGTAGTTTAAGTTCACGCTGAAACAATATTTACCTTTTTTTTAAATAATCCATTAAACTTGCTGAGAAAAGAGGAGCGTGAACTAGAAGCAGTTCCAGCGCATGCCCGGGAAACTCATGAATAAAGGCTGTAGGCTTCGCCCACTGCCTCTACAGATGCACAACTAACTTTTGCACCAGATTTCACGGTGCACTTGGTGCAAAAGGGAGAGTGCATAAAACTCGAAAGCGTACAAGTTTCTTAATTTGTGATTTTTAGAATAGGATTTGTGCACCTGCAATGACGAATTTGAGAAGGTGTAACTGTTGTGTTGTATTTGAGGAAGATAAAAAAGTGTCAACCATTTTGCAACTCTTAAAACATTTCTCTCTGTGACTTCAAATTTATGAATACACGTGTGGCTACAGTATTGTATACTGTATTCTCTACAACTACAAATTTCACTGTCTCAGGCTGTTCATTTTAAGGATTTCACAGCATCTACCTTTAATGCCTTTTTTAACGCGTAACTTTTAATCTCCACCTTTTCTTTTCTTCCCCTTTTCATCCATGGACAATTGTTTGTAATTTTCTGCTCAGAGAAGTTCGATGTAAAGGATCAATCTCTCTATCTCTGTAAATTAAGCCTGGAGCACACCAAGCCGATGGTCAGCCATTGGTCAGTTTTTGTGTGTCGACCGACTTTTCTCGGTGTGTTCTGTACAATCGCCGAAATTGGTCCTCGTCTGCTTTTTTTGTCTGTGAAGAGTGAAACTCTGATTGTCAGTGCACTGCACAATAATATTAGCAAAACAGCGAGCAAAGAAGTCAAAACAGCACAGATAAGGCTGTTCTAATGTTACGTCATCTTACCCGAGTAATATTCCTTCCTTGCCGAATATTTCAAAAACAAGTGTTTAGCAGGATTGATATTCAAACGGTAAGAACTCGCTGCTTTGTTTACGGTGTGTATCTGCAGCGTGCAGCGTCGCTTTCTCTTTTTGAATGACGAATATGGACTAATATATCTGCAGAAATAGACAGTTGTCTCATTTACAAGCAGGCGCAGATTGCGCATTCTAGCTGACAGTCAGCTGTAGTTCTCTCGGTGTGTAAAGTGCAGCTTTTTTTCCAGGACGTGAAAGAGGCGCGTTTCATACGCAGTGGAGTAGACCAAACTAATTAACAGGGAGGGAGGGCAATACTTAAACTCGCATGCATGCACGCGAAACACACTCCTTGTCGGCCGCGCTCGCGGGATCGATTCCCTCATCCATTCATGTAGAAAAGAAATTTAATATTATGACTTCCGTCATTATATATTTGTGTACCGGGCCGGCCCACATTGGCCAGAGGCCCACCGGGAAAAGTCCCGGTGCTCCAGATGGCCAGTCCGCCCCTGTGCAAAGTGTGCTAATAGTAAACTCAGCTGTGGCCTACAAGATAGTAGAAACAGAGGAAAAAAATATATCAATAATCAGTAAGGTGAACCTGTATTATCATACAGCATCTTATTATTTTATTATTATTAGGGGTTCAAGCACGAAGTGCTGAAACCCTATTGTAATTGTATTGATTTTTATTATTAGGGGTTCAAGCACGAAGTGCTGAAACCCTATTGTAATTGTATTGATTTTTATTAGGGGTTCAAGCACGAAGTGCTGAAACCCTATTGTTTTTGTACTGATTTTTATTATTATTATTATTCTCCCCTAAAACGCATCGTGCAGCCCAAACCGTAAGGGCTAGAGCTCTGAAACTTTGTCAGATGGTAGTACAAAAATCGAGGAGAGGTTATCAAATTATGAGCCCGATTGGCCCATAGGTGGCGCTATAACAACCAATTGCGCGAAACTGCTCATAACTCCTAGACCGTAAGTCGTACACTCAAGTGTCTTATATCATTGGAAAGGTATTCACCTGACGAAAAAAACGTATATCTCCGATTTCATTTCCGGTATGCAAATTTTTCCGCCATTTTGAATTTTGTTGAAAAACTACTTTTGCAAACTAGTCCCTGGTTTTTTACCCGATTGGAACCAAACCAGTGCAGAAATGTTCTCTGGAGTCTGAAGATCAATAATTATCAAAAAAATGTTGAAATTTCTCGTTCCGGTCGCTAGGGGAAGCAAAATAAACGTTGTGGGAGGAGCCTATTTTACTAAAATGGCTATAATTCGAGAAGTAAATGAGATATCTTCACCAAACTCGGTACACATGTGTAAGAGTTCAATTTAAGGTCACAGTAAAAAAATAGCGACGATTGAACACTAGGTGGCGCTATAATATGAAAAAAACATAAAAAGGGCTATGACCACATGACCGTTAGTCCGATTGACTTGAAAATTGGTATGCAGTGTCTTGGACCAAGGCCCCATGTATATCTATGAGGACATTGGCGTATCTAAAAAAACATGGCCGCCACCGGCCAATGAATTTTGTGCATCTATGAAACAAGGTTAACGAAGGCCGATCGGAACGAAACTCGTTGGGCATGTTTGACTCATGGCCCTAGAGGTCTGTAAGAATTTTGAAAGAAATCGGCCACTAGTTGGCGCTAACGAGTTTTATGGCTCTGTTATCACGTGGTGTTGCACACACCCCCACAATATGTATATCAATTGATAGATCTCTTCACGCTGAACAACTTTGCCTCAAGAACCATTGCTGTCAATCAAATCGTTCGTTAAATATTCACGAATATGTTAAAAACGTACTTTTGCGAACTAGTCCCTGGTTTTTTGCCGGATCGGAACCAGACCAGTCTAGGACAATTCTTTGGACACTCTAGATCAATAATTATCAAAAAAAAGTTGAACTTCGTCATTTGTTTTGCTATAACAGGGTCATTAATAAAAGGGGGCATGACAAAATGCACCCAAAAGCCTATAAATCCTAAAGGAAAAGTCAGAACTTCACAAAAATTGATGAGCACATGTGTCATAGCTTTTTCAACAAGCATGCAAAGTTTCATGGAGATCGGACTATAGGTGGCGCTATAACTGTTAAAATGTTAAAAACAATGTATTCCCTATGGTAAATTGCCATTATTGAAACTTAAACCTTAATGTCTTTTGATGCTTTTGTGCTTAAAGGCCTTAAAGGCCTAAACTGCTTGAACCCCGCTAAATGCTGCTTGCAGCTTTAATTATTATTATTATTCTCCCCTAAAACGCATCGTGCAGCCCAAACCGTAAGTGCTAGAGCTCTGAAACTTTGTCAGATGGTAGTACAAAAATCGAGGAGAGGTTATCAAATTATGAGCCCGATTGGCCCATAGGTGGCGCTATAGCGACCAATTGCGCGAAACGGCTCATAACTCCTAGACCGTAAGTCGTACACTCAAGTGTCTTATATCATTGGAAAGCTGGTCACCTGACGAAAAAAACGTATATCTCCGATTTCATTTCCGGTATGGAAATTTTTCCGCCATTTTGAATTTTGTCGAAAAACTACTTTTGCGAACTAGTCCCTGGTTTTTTGCCCGATCGGAACCAAACCAGTGCAGAATGTTCTCTGGAGTCTGAAGATCAATAATTATCAAAAAAATGTTGAAATTTCTATTTCCGGTCGCTAGGGGAAGCAAAATAAACGTTGTGGGAGGAGCCTATTTTACTAAATTGGCTATAACTCAAGAAGTAAATGAGATATCTTCACCAAACTCGGTACACATGTGTACGAGTTCAATTTGAGGTCACAGTAAAAAAATAGCGACGATTGAACACTAGGTGGCGCTATAACATGAAAAAAACATAAAAAGGGCTATGACCACATGACCGTTAGTCCGATTGACTTGAAAATTGGTATGCAGTGTCTTGGACCAAGGCCCCATGTATATCTATGAGGACATTGGCGTATGTAAAAAAACATGGCCGCCATCGGCCAATGAAGTTTGAGCACCTGTGAGACAAGGTTAACGGAGGCCCATCGGAACGAAACTCGATGGGCATGTTCGACTCATGGCCCTAGAGGTCTGTAAGAATTTTGAAAAAAATCGGCCACTAGTTGGCGCTAACGAGTTTTATGGCTCTGTTATCACGTGGTGTTGCACACACCCCCACAATATGTATATCAATTGATAGATCTCCTCATGCTGAACAACTTTGCCTCAAGAACCATTGCTGTCAATCAAATCGTTCGTTAAATATTCACGAATATGTTAAAAACGTACTTTTGCGAACTAGTCCCTGGTTTTTTGCCCGATCGGAACCAGACCAGTCTGGGACAATTCTTTGGACTCTCTAGATCAATAATTATCAAAAAAAGTTGAACTTTGTCATTTGTTTTGTTATAACAGGGTCATTTAAAAAAGGGGGCATGACAAAATGCACCCAAAAGCCTATAAATCCTAAAGGAAAAGTCAGAACTTCACAAAAATTGATGAGCATATGTGTCATAACGTATTCAACAAGCATGCAAAGTTTCATGGAGATCGGACTATAGGTGGCGCTATAATTGTTAAAAATATTAAAAACAATGTATACCCTATAGTAAATTGCCATTATTAGGGGTTCAAGCACGAAGTGCTGAAACCCTATTGTAATTGTATTGATTTTTATTAGGGGTTCAAGCACGAAGTGCTGAAACCCTATTGTTTTTGTACTGATTTTTATTAGGGGTTCAAGCACGAAGTGCTGAAACCCTATTGTTTTTGTACTGATTTTTATTAGGGGTTCAAGCACGAAGTGCTGAAACCCTATTGTTGTACTGTTTTATTATTATTATTAGGGGTTCAAGCACGAAGTGCTGAAACCCTATTGTAATTGTATTGATTTTTATTATTATTATTATTATTATTCTCCCCTAAAACGCATCGTGCAGCCCAAACCGTAAGGGCTAGAGCTCTGAAACTTTGTCAGATGGTAGTACAAAAATCGAGGAGAGGTTATCAAATTATGAGCCCGATTGGCCCATAGGTGGCGCTATAGCGACCAATTGCGCGAAACGGCTCATAACTCCTAGACCGTAAGTCGTACACTCAAGTGTCTTATATCATTGGAAAGCTGGTCACCTGACGAAAAAAACGTATATCTCCGATTTCATTTCCGGTATGGAAATTTTTCCGCCATTTTGAATTTTGTCGAAAAACTACTTTTGCGAACTAGTCCCTGGTTTTTTGCCCGATCGGAACCAAACCAGTGCAGAAATGTTCTCTGGAGTCTGAAGATCAATAATTATCAAAAAAATGTTGAAATTTCTATTTCCGGTCGCTAGGGGAAGCAAAATAAACGTTGTGGGAGGAGCCTATTTTACTAAATTGGCTATAACTCAAGAAGTAAATGAGATATCTTCACCAAACTCGGTACACATGTGTACGAGTTCAATTTGAGGTCACAGTAAAAAAATAGCGACGATTGAACACTAGGTGGCGCTATAATATGAAAAAAACATAAAAAGGGCTATGACCACATGACCGTTAGTCCGATTGACTTGAAAATTGGTATGCAGTGTCTTGGACCAAGGCCCCATGTATATCTATGAGGACATTGGCGTATCTAAAAAAACATGGCCGCCATCGGCCAATGAAGTTTGAGCATCTATGAAACAAGGTTAACGAAGCCGATCGGAACGAAACTCGTTGGGCATGTTTGACTCATGGCCCTAGAGGTCTGTAAGAATTTTGAAAGAAATCGGCCACTAGTTGGCGCTAACGAGTTTTATGGCTCTGTTATCACGTGGTGTTGCACACACCCCCACAATATGTATATCAATTGATAGATCTCCTCACGCTGAACAACTTTGCCTCAAGAACCATTGCTGTCAATCAAATCGTTCGTTAAATATTCACGAATATGTTAAAAACGTACTTTTGCGAACTAGTCCCTGGTTTTTTGCCCGATCGGAACCAGACCAGTCTAGGACAATTCTTTGGACACTCTAGATCAATAATTATCAAAAAAAAGTTGAACTTTGTCATTTGTTTTGCTATAACAGGGTCATTAATAAAAGGGGGCATGACAAAATGCACCCAAAAGCCTATAAATCCTAAAGGAAAAGTCAGAACTTCACAAAAATTGATGAGCACATGTGTCATAACTTATTCAACAAGCATGCAAAGTTTCATGGAGATCGGACTATAGGTGGCGCTATAACTGTTAAAAATGTTAAAAACAATGTATTCCCTATGGTAAATTGCCATTATTGAAACTTAAACCTTAATGTCTTTTGATGCTTTTGTGCTTAAAGGCCTTAAAGGCCTAAACTGCTTGAACCCCGCTAAATGCTGCTTGCAGCTTTAATTATTATTATTATTATTATTATTCTCCCCTAAAACGCATCGTGCAGCCCAAACCGTAAGTGCTGGAGCTCTGAAACTTTGTCAGATGGTAGTACAAAAATCGAGGAGAGGTTATCAAATTATGACCCCGATTGGCCCATAGGTGGCGCTATAGCAACCAATTGCGCGAAACTGCTCATAACTCCTAGACCGTAAGTCGTACGCTCAAGTGTCTTATATCATTGGAAAGCTGGTCACCTGATGAAAAAAACGTATATCTCCGATTTCATTTCCGTCATGATAGATTTTCCGTCATTTTGAATTTTGTCGAAAAACTACTTTTGCGAACTAGTCCCTGGTTTTTTGCCCGATCGGAACCAAACCAGTGCAGGAATGTTCTCTGGAGTCTGAAGATCAATAATTATCAAAAAAATGTTGAAAAAGTCTCTTTGCGGTCGCTAGGGGGCGCAAAATAAATGTTGTGGGAGGAGCCTATTTTACTAAAATGGCTATAACTCGAGAAGTAAATGAGATATCCTCAACAAACTCGGTACACATATGTATAAGCTCAATTTGAGGTCACAGTAAAAAAATCGCCACGATGGAACACTAGGTGGCGCTATAAAACGAATAAAACTAAAAAAGGGCTCTGACCAGCTGACCGTTAGTCCGATTGACTTGAAAATTGGTATGCAGTGTCTTTGTCCAAGGCCCCATGTATGTGTATGAGGACATTGGTGTATCTCAAAAAACATGGCCGCCATCGGCCAATGAAGTTTGAGCACCTATAAAACAAGGTTAACGAAGGCCGATCGGAACGAAACTCGTTGGGCATGTTTGACTCATGGCCCTAGAGGTCTGTAAGAATTTTGAAAGAAATCGGCCACTAGTTGGCGCTAACGAGTTTTATGGCTCTGTTATCACGTGGTGTTGCACACACCCCCACAATATGTATATCAATTGATAGATCTCCTCATGCTGAACAACTTTGCCTCAAGAACCATTGCTGTCAATCAAATCGTTCGTTAAATATTCACGAATATGTTAAAAACGTACTTTTGCGAACTAGTCCCTGGTTTTTTGCCGGATCGGAACCAGACCAGTCTAGGACAATTCTTTGGACACTCTAGATCAATAATTATCAAAAAAAGTTGAACTTTGTCATTTGTTTTGCTATAACAGGGTCATTTATAAAAGGGGGCATGACAAAATGCACCCAAAAGCCTATAAATCCTAAAGGAAAAGTCAGAACTTCACAAAAATTGATGAGCACATGTGTCATAACTTATTCAACAAGCATGCAAAGTTTCATGGAGATCGGACTATAGGTGGCGCTATAACTGTTAAAAATGTTAAAAACAATGTATTCCCTATGGTAAATTGCCATTATTGAAACTTAAAACTTAATGTCTTTTGATGCTTTTGTGCTTAAAGGCCTTAACGGCCTAAACTGCTTGAACCCCGCTAAATGCTGCTTGCAGCTTTAATTATTATTATTATTATTATTCTCCCCTAAAACGCATCGTGCAGCCCAAACCGTAAGTGCTGGAGCTCTGAAACTTTGTCAGATGGTAGTACAAAAATCGAGGAGAGGTTATCAAATTATGAGCCCGATTGGCCCATAGGTGGCGCTATAGCGACCAATTGCGCGAAACCACTCATATCTCCTAGACCGTAAGTCGTACACTCAAGTGTCTTATATCGTTGGAAAGCTGGTCACCTGACGAAAAAAACGTATATCTCCGATTTCATTTCCGTCATGATAGATTTTCCGCCATTTTGAATTTTGTCGAAAAACTACTTTTGCGAACTAGTCCCTGGATTTTTGCCCGATCGGAACCAAACCAGTGCAGAAATGTTCTCTGGAGTCTGAAGATCAATAATTATCAAAAAAATGTTGAAATTTCTCGTTCCGGTCGCTAGGGGAAGCAAAATAAACGTTGTGGGAGGAGCCTATTTTACTAAAATGGCTATAACTCGAGAAGTAAATGAGATATCTTCACCAAACTCGGTACACATGTGTAAGAGTTCAATTTGAGGTCACAGTAAAAAAATAGCGACGATTGAACACTAGGTGGCGCTATAAAATGAAAAAAAACAGATAAACACCTGACCGTTAGTCCGATTGACTTGAAAATTGGTATGCAGTGTCTTGGTCCAAGGCCCCATGTATATCTATGAGGACATTGGTGTATCTCAAAAAACATGGCCGCCATCGGCCAATGAAGTTTGAGCATCTATGAAACAAGGTTAACGAAGGCCGATCGGAACGAAACTCGTTGGGCATGTTCGACTCATGGCCCTAGAGGTCTGTAAGAATTTTGAAAGAAATCGGCCACTAGTTGGCGCTAACGAGTTTTATGGCTCTGTAATCACGTGGTGTTGCACACACCCCCACAAAATGTATATCAATTGATAGATCTCCTCATGCTGAACAACTTTGCCTCAAGAACCATTGCTGTCAATCAAATCGTTCGTTAAATATTCACGAATATGTTAAAAACCTACTTTTGCGAACTAGTCCCTGGTTTTTTGCCCGATCGGAACCAGACCAGTCTAGGACAATTCTTTGGACTCTCTAGATCAATAATTATCAAAAAAAAGTTGAACTTTGTCATTTGTTTTGCTATAACAGGGTCATTTAAAAAAGGGGCATGACAAAATGCACCCAAAAGCCTATAAATCCTAAAGGAAAAGTCAGAACTTCACAAAAATTGATGAGCACATGTGTCATAACTTATTCAACAAGCATGCAAAGTTTCATGGAGATCGGACTATAGGTGGCGCTATAATTGTTAAAAATGTTAAAAACAATGTATACCCTATGGTAAATTGCCATTATTGAAACTTAAAACTTAATGTCTTTTGATGCTTTTTTGTGCTTAAAGGCCTTAAAGGCCTAAACTGCTTGAACCCGCTAAATGCTGCTTGCAGCTTTATTATTATTATTATTCTGCCCTAAAACGCATCGTGCAGACCAAACCGTAAGTGCTGGAGCTCTGAAACTTTGTCAGATGGTAGTACAAAAATCGAGGAGAGGTTATCAAATTATGAGCCCGATTGGCCCATAGGTGGCGCTATAGCGACCAATTGCGCGAAACTGCTCATAACTCCTAGACCGTAAGTCGTACACTCAAGTGTCTTATATCGTTGGAAAGCTGGTCACCTGACGAAAAAAACGTATATCTCCGATTTCATTTCCGTCATGATAGATTTTCCGCCATTTTGAATTTTGTCGAAAAACTACTTTTGCGAACTAGTCCCTGGATTTTTGCCCGATCGGAACCAAACCAGTGCAGAAATGTTCTCTGGAGTCTGAAGATCAATAATTATCAAAAAAATGTTGAAATTTCTCGTTCCGGTTGCTAGGGGCGCAAAATAAACGTTGTGGGAGGAGCCTATTTTACTAAAATGGCTATAGCTCGAGAAGTAAATGAGATATCTTCACCAAACTCGGTACACATGTGTAAGAGTTCAATTTGAGGTGACAGTAAAAAAATCGCGACGATTGAACACTAGGTGGCGCTATAAAATGAAAAAAAACAAATAAAACACCTGACCGTCAGTCCGATTGACTTGAAAATTTGTATGCAGTGTCTTGGTCCAAGGCCCCATGTATGTGTATGAGGACATTGGTGTATCTCAAAAAACATGGCTGCCATCGGCCAATGAAGTTTGAGCATCTATGAAACAAGGTTAACGAAGGCCGATCGGAACGAAACTCGTTGGGAATGTTCGACTCATGGCCCTAGAGGTCTGTAAAAATTTTGAAAGAAATCGGCCACTAGTTGGCGCTAACGAGTTTTATTGCTCTGTAATCACGTGGTGTTGCACACACCCCCACAAAATGTATATCAATTGATAGATCTCCTCATGATGAACAACTTTGCCTCAAGAACCATTGCTGTCAATCAATTCGTTCGTTAAATATTCACGAATATGTTAAAAACCTACTTTTGCGAACTAGTCCCTGGTTTTTTGCCCGATCGGAACCAGACTAGTCTAGGATAATTCTTTGGACTCTCTTGATCAATAATTATCCAAAAAAAGTTCAACTTTGTCATTTGTCTTGCTATAACAGGGTCATTTACAAAAGGGGGCGTGACAAAAAGCCCCCAAAAGCCTGTAAATCCTAAAGGAAAACTCAGAACTTTACAAAAATTGATGAGCATATGTGTCATAACATGCTGAAGAAGCATGCACAGTTTCATGGAGATCGGACCATAGGTGGCGCTATAACTGTTAAAAAGCTTTAAAACCATGTATTTCCAATGGTAAATTGCCAGTATTGGCTGTAAATGGTGTTTTCCATCTCTGATCATATCATAATGTTAAAACCAGTGCAGTACAATTCTCTGGACTCTCTAGATCAATAATTATAAGAAAAGGTTGAACTACTTCATGTGGATGGCTTCAACATGTACTGTGTTGAAGCCATCTATTACTACACTTTCAGTGTCCCTGAAAGTGTTGATCTCTTCAATAAACAAGTCAGAACACGTGACATTAAATAATCATGAACATTTTCAGACAGATCGGACAAAATATGCCTGTAGAACAGTTAAAAACGTGAAAATGATGGTCTGTTAAGCCAATAAGTGGAGTTTTACTGCCACCTGCTGTTCAAAATACTAAGTTGTCATGTATAATTAATATTATGACTTTATCAATTCACTAACTTAACATTTACAATCACATTTAGTCAAAAAGTACTATGACAACTGTCATATTGAATTAAAATCTACACACACTCATTCAGTTGTAGATAAATGATATGAATACCTACCACTGTTGTCACTGTTTTTAACATAGTTTTATAACATTAGATTACAAAGAAGTGCGTGTGTGTGTACATCTCTGATCATATCATAATGTTAAAACTAGTGCAGTACAATTCTCTGGACTCTCTAGATAAATAATTAAAAGAAAAAGTTGAACTACGTTATGTGGATGACTATAATAGGATGGCTTCAACATTTAGTGTATTGAAGCCATCTATTTCTACACTTTCATTGTCCCTGAAAGCGTTGATCTCTTCAATAAACAAGTCAGAACATGTGACATTAAATAATCATGAACATTTTCAGACAGATCTGACAGAATATGCCTAAATAACAGTTAAAAAGGTGAAATGATATCAATATGATGGTCTATTAAGCCAATAAGTGGTGTTTTACTGCCCTCTGCTGTTCAAAATAGTAATTGTCTCACTACTCAACTATAATTAATATTATGACTTTATTAATTAACTATTTTAACATTTGCAATCACATTTAGTCAAATATTGAACACAATCATTTTTTTTGTCAAAGTTTATCACTTCAGTTGTTCTGAATCTTCACATAATTGCTATTAACGTGGTAAATAGCTATACTATATTCCTAGAATCACATTAAAATCCAATCATCCAAGCCCCAATCACTGTAAATAATGATAAATCATGCTAGAACGTGGTAAATTAATGTACACTATGGTCAGAGGTGTAGTGGTAAAAAAAGAGGTGGGTAAACTATAAATTCTGGTGTATTATTTCAAATAATAAGACACTATGGGCTGTTACCCTAGGGGCTGATCAAATTTAATCATTTACACTGAAAAATCACAATTGCATAAAATAATGACATTTATTTAAATTTACATAAGAAACTGGGAAAGAATGATACTACTTTTAAACATTTAACACTAAACCGCCAGTAGGTGGTGGCAGAAGACCGTCTTAATGAGTGAGTCATTCAATTCATTCATTCAAACGATTCGTTCAAACGGCTGATCATTCAAGAATGAGACCGATGTTTTTGAATGTGTCTTTGAATCTTTGACTCAATCGATTCGTTCAAAATGCTGAATGATTCAGTAATGAAAACACGTCGAGTGTTCCTGTGACATGTGCCGTGGTTCTGCTGTGATTATTGTTTGGAACTATTTTCGCTGTTGAAACACAACAAAAACAGCCAATATAGCATCTAAAATGTAAGTGATTTAATTTTTTACCGTTTATTGAACTGTTGTAGGAAATCAATGTCACATTTTCAATCGTGATGGTGTTCAGGAAAAATAAGAGACCCCATTTACACCTGGTATTAAAATGCGATCTGTATCCAGACAAGTTATCCGGATAATAAGTACCGATTCCATTTACACCTGGCCACATAAATGTGTTTTTGCAAAACGGATATAAATCCGATCTTAAACTCCCGCGTATGCAGATTTAATGGATTGAACGACACCAAAAGCAACAGATATGAGCTGCATTTCGTTGATCATCAGCTAATTTCCAAATCAAAGACATCAATAAAAGAGTGGCAACAGCGCTGGTAAGATAATTTCGTTTCTTTACTTGAAGATGATTGTGTGTTAAGCGTCTGTGACTTACTTTCACTTTTATTTGCGATGTTTGCACGTTGGCTCGATGAATAGACGCTCAGCTGCTCATCTGCTTATTACATTGCTACCTACCAAGTAAATCAATAATTTGACTCAAAATATAGATATAAACAGGAGTTTATTGATTTAAAAAACGATTGCCGATAAAAAAGAAAAATAGTCCGTTCTGTCTCTACGTTTAGAATCAATGGCAACGCTCTGTTTTTCATGGCAACGGTGTGTTATACTTATAAGCATAAATGTGTGTGTGTGTGTGTGTGTGTGTGTGTGTGTATGTGTGTGTGCGTGTGCGTGCATTTGTGTGTATTATAGTGTATGAATTCTTTAATTATTTCCATTATAATAATTATGAGTATGCAATATTGGTTGATGTTTTTCTATGAATCCAGCAATGAACATGTAACAAGAAAAGTCATTGAGAAGAAAATAACAGTCATTACCTCATGAACCATGGTTAAACCAACAACTAATAAAATACAATTGTGAACATTATGAACCCCAACACCACAGTGGAGGACGCTTAACAGACAGAATAAGTTAGGGATTACGCAAAGCCTGTGGGTTTGTATTCGCTATAACAACCGCCTCGCTCTACATTACCCTGCTTATTACATTGCTACCTGCTGTGATTATTGTTTGGAACTATTTTCGCTGCTGAAACAGAACAAAAACAGCCAATATAGCATCTAAAATGTAAGTGATTTCATTTTTACTGTTTATTGAACTGTTGTAGGAAATCAATGTCACATTTTCAATCGTGATGGTGTTCAGGAAAAATAATTGAGGTTGTTTAACATGTCAGAATTATAAAAACTCTATTTAGATTTTTATAGGCAGTAGCCTATGTTGTTAACTGAGACCCCATTTACACCTGGTATTAAAATGCGATCTGTATCTAGATAAGTTATCCGGATAATAAGTACCGATTCCATTTACACCTGGCCACATAAATGTGTTTTTGCAAAACGGATATAAATCCGATCTTAAACTCCTGCGTTATATGCAGATTTAATGGATTTTGCACGCCACCAAAAGCAACAGATATGAGCTGCATTTCGTTGATTATCAGCTAATTTCCAAATCAAAGACATTAATAAAAGAGTGGCAACACCGCTGGTAAGATAATTTCGTTTCTTTACTTGAAGATGATTGTGTGTTAAGCCTCTGTGACTTACTTTCACTTTAATTTGCGATGTTTGCACGTTGGCTCGATGAATAGACGCTCAGCTGCTCATCTGCTTATTACATTGCTACCTACCAAGTAAATCAATAATTTGACTCAAAATATAGATATAAAAAGGAGTTTATTGATTTAAAAAAACGATTGCCGATAAAAAAGAAAAATAGTCCGTTCTGTCTCTACGTTTAGAATCAATGGCAACGCTCTGTTTTTCATGGCAACGGTGTGTTATACTTATAAGCATAAATGTGTGTGTGTGTGCGTGTGCGTGCATTTGTGTGTAAGCATGCTTTATGAAGTTAACATGAAAAAAATGGTTTGCTTTAGTGCAGAATATTGGAGAAACAAAGTATTTCAAAATGGAAGTGTGCCAATAAGTGGTCTTCTACTGCCCTCTGCTGGCCACTTTTCTTATTAATAGTCTTTTCACTTGCTATATTGTGGTAAACCATCCTATAACATGGTATATCAAGGTAAACTATGGAAACTCATGTTAGATTCATGGTAAATCATACTAGAACATGGTAAATCATGAAAAATCACATTGAAATATGGTTTATCATGGTAAATAATGCTTGCTACATAAAACTTAATGTCTTTTGATGCTTTTGTGCTTAAAGGCCTTAAAGGCCTAAACTGCTTGAACCCCGCAAAATGCTGCTTGCAGCTTTAATTATTATTATTATTATTATTCTGCCGTAAAACGCATCGTGCAGACCAAACCGTAAGGGCTAGAGCTCTGAAACTTTGTCAGATGGTAGTACAAAAATCGAGGAGAGGTTATCAAATTATGAGCCCGATTGGCCCATAGGTGGCGCTATAACAACCAATTGCGCGAAACTGCTCATAACTCCTAGACCGTAAGTCGTACACTCAAGTGTCTTATATCATTGGAAAGCTATTCACCTGACGAAAAAAACGTATATCTCCGATTTCATTTCCGGTATGCAAATTTGTCCGCCATTTTGAATTTTGTCGAAAAACTACTTTTGCAAACTAGTCCCTGGTTTTTTACCCGATCGGAACCAAACAAGTGCATACATGTTCTATGGAGTCTGAAGATCAATAATTATCAAAAAAATGTTGAAATTTTTATTCAGGGTCGCTAGGGGGCGCAAAATAAACGTTGTGGGAGGAGCCTATTTTACTAATATGGCTATAACTCGAGAAGTAAATGAGATATCTTCACCAAACTCAGTACACATGTTTAGGAGTTCAATTTGAGGTAACAGTAAAAAAATCGCGACGATTGAACACTAGGTGGCGCTATAACACGAAAAAAACATAAAAAGGGCTATAGCCATGTGACCATTCGTCCAATTGACTTGAAAATTGGTATGCAGTGTCTTGGTTCAAGGGCCCATGTATGTGTATGAGGACATTGGAGTATCTCGAAAAACATGGCCGCCATCGGCCAATGAAGTTTGAGCACCTATGAGACAAGGTTAACGGAGGCTGATCGGAACGAAACTCGATGGGCATGTTTGACTCATGGCCCTAGAGGTCTGTAAGAATTTTGAAAGAAATCGGCCACTAGTTGGCGCTAACGAGATTTTTGGCTCTGTAATCATGTGGTGTTGCTCACATCCCCACGAAATGCAATTGCATTTGATAGATCTCCTCATGACAAACAACTTTGCCTCCAGAACCATTGCTGTCAATCAAATTGTTCGTTAAATATTCACGAATATGTTAAAAACCTATTTTTGCGAACTAGTCCCTGGTTTTTTGCCCGATCGGAACCAGACCAGTCTAGGACAATTCTTTGGACTCTCTAGATCAATAATTATCAAAAAAATGTTGAACTTTGTTATTTGTTTTGCTATAACAGGGTCATTTACAAAAGGGGGCATGACAAAATGCACCCAAAAGCCTATAAATCCTAAAGGAAAAGTCAGAACTTCACAAAAATTGATGAGCACATGTGTCATAGCTTATTCAACAAGCATGCAAAGTTTCATGGAGATCGGACTATAGGTGGCGCTATAACTGTTAAAAATGTTAAAAACAATGTATACCCTATGGTAAATTGCCATTATTGAAACTTAAAACTTAATGTCTTTTGATGCTTTTGTGCTTAAAGGCCTTAAAGGCCTAAGCTGCTTGAACCCCGCTAAATGCTGCTTGCAGCTTTAATTATTATTATTATTTTAATTTGAATAAACCTTTTTCTTGCAGTGTCAGATGCGCATAGTTGATGCCATATTGTTTACCCATTCAGAGGGTATCGATTCTGAGTGCTGGATGTTAAGGTGATCATTTGTTAGAGGTGCTTAAATCGGAAATTTGTGGGAAATTAGAATCTGTGTAATTAAAAATAATGAGAGGAATGATCAAGAGATGATTTACCACTGGAACGTTTCTTGTCAGCAGGGTTTTTCATTTTGGCTTTTGCTAAATGTTGAATTAATCTTCTCCGGACAACAACACACTCTCTGTCTCATTTGGCGGATTTAGGTCTTCTCTGGCTGTCGACAGAAAGTATATATTTTATCAATGTGGTCACATTGATTAATCTTCAGCAATTGGATTACAAAGAGAGAACAAGGTCCTTAATATGAAGACAACCAAAAAAACCTCTTTAATTGCATTACTGCTGCAGAGAGTCTGCAATTAGGCGGCTGTCTGTGGAGAGCCGGCTTGACTTTTATTGGCTAAGCAAATCTGATGAAAGTTTGTGGTTTTGACCTTTTTGGTGCATTAAGCAAGAACACAGGGCAGACCACAACAGATAAGATGAATAAGAGTGGGGCAGAGAGAGAAAGAAAGACATAAGCATAAGGAAAGAGGTAGGAGAACGTGTTATCAGCACTGAATATCTATCTGTATCAGGAGCGCTGGGGGAACAGAGTGCGGAAATTCAGAACAGGTCATCTCCCTCTCATCAGTAGAGGATACACAGACTGGAATAACTGAGTTTAGGAGGATGTACAAAACACAAATAAAATAAAATACAAGATATCCTGCAGCTGAATTCATATAATTCATCCTCAGTTTAAATAGCCTTATTCTAGGAAACACGAGACATTCTGAAGATCTGCGATCTAGTCTGTAGTAAAGTTTCTTTAAACAGCTCTATTCACATGAATTATAGTTTACAGAGTTTATCAAAAACATTTGTTTGCTCTACTGCTCCACTTATGAAATTCTGACTCACGCAGTTTAAATTATAAATCAGTGTAAGTCTTGCTGCTGTTTGCCTAAATCTGAAAATCTTGAAAAGCAATTATCCAGTAATCTGACTCCAGTGCCTCGTTTACAGACACGGACACTCTGCAGGGGATAGTTACAGCATTGGTGACCCATTACCTTTGCTTATTTAGGACGTTTACTGTAAGCAGAGATGGAGGGATATTTTTTCTCCAGCCTCGCTGATTTGTGGCATTTCAGTACAGTTTGCAGTTCATATTAGTGTACATGCTGGAGTTTCACATTCTCGTATGCACAACCGGATCCTCTCATGTTTGTTGTCTTGAGTTTTCTTCATGTTTTCTTTATGCAATGTTCTCCCTGTCTCTTCCAGTCTGTGTTTATCTCTCAGTTGCAGAAGCTTGTCGTTTTCTCTCCTTCATTCATTATATTCTGTCCCAAGATTAGACAAACTGAAGCAGAATAAACCCTTTAATCTCCTTTCAGGCACTTAATTCCTGCTGTCTCCTGCTCATGTCTGTTTGTCTTTCAGACTAATTGGTGTCGTTCCCACTTTTTTTCGTTATAAGCAAATCATTATAACCTTGTAATTTCTCAATACAAGGTCAAAGGGGA
>NW_024121133.1:15980356-16030392 GCF_016745375.1 Pimephales promelas
GAAATGTTCCGGAGCGAAACTTCAGGGTAGAGTTGAAATCGTTTTAAATGCCTCATTTTAAAAGTTACTCCATGCACCATCCAAAATGCCTTCCTCTGACCAACGGTAAAACATACGAATTTCATGTGCGCATGGTAATCGCTCGAGATGAAGATGGCATTAAAGCTTGAAATATGCAAGTGAAAACCATGTTATTTCATGTGAAAAGATTTGAAACAAAATCTCATTTGAATTAATCTGACTTTGATAGCAAGTGAAGAAAGATGCGTTTACAGGAATGGACTTACAATGGATCTCTATGAGGTCTTAAAGGGTTAGTTCACCAAAAATGAAAATTCTGTCAGTATTTACTCACCCTCATGTGTTCCAACCCCGTAAGACCTTCGTTCATCTTCGGAACACAAATTAAGATATTTAAGATATTAAGATCACTCCTGCATACAGTCCATAGGCTTCTTGAGGGACTGGCTCTTGCTGTCCTCGAAAAGTCATTAAAGACATCGTTAAAATAGTCCAAGTGACTACAGGGGCTCAATCTTAACTTTATCAAACGACGAGAACACTTTTGTGCGCAAAAAAACAACAAAAATAACGACTTTATTTCAACTATTCGTTTATTTCTCCCTCTGCGCGAGTCAGGTTACTAGTTTAATAGCGTAAGCTTCTGTTAATGTACGTCACACGCATCACACACACATGACCAGCGTCGGCCAATAGTGAGCCTACGTGTGACGTAGCTCTACGCAATCACACCACGTTAACTGACTTACAGGCTCATGGAGAAGGAAGTGAATAGTTGAAATAAAGTCGTTATTTTTGTTGTTTTTTTGCGCACAAAAGTATTCTCGTCGTTTGATAAACTTAAGATTGAGCCCCTGTAGTCACTTGGACTATTTTAACGATGTCTTTAATGACTTTTCGGGGACAGCAAGAGCCAGTACCTCAAGAAGCCTATGGACTGTATGCAGGAGCGATCTTAATATCTTAAATATCTTAATTTGTGTTCCGAAGATGAACGAAGGTCTTACGGGGTTGGAACAACATGAGGGTGAGTAAATACTGACAGAATTTTCATTTTTGGGTGAACTTAAAGCAGCAATATGTAGTTTTTTGTTTTTTTGTGAATACACTTACATTAATTACTTGTAGTCATACCCAAGATATTTAGAAAATTGCCTTTTATTTTGTCCATAAAAGGATAGACAATGAGGACAAAGGTAGTTTATAAAATTTTAATGTTTTATAATTTTTTGTTTTTCGCATTAAAAACAAAACAAATTAAATGATATGAGTGAAAGACCCTACATTGTTTGTCCAATCATTGCATTCGGTCCAAATGCAATAATTGGACGAACATTGTATGGTCCTATGCCTACCGAGGAAGTTGTATACATATAATTTAAAGCATAACTCAGTGATTGCTATCAGGATGTGAAGAGACTGTCAACGTGCATAACAAAAATGTTTCTGGAACAAACCTGCCTTTAACCTAGAACTAAATGCTGGGTTGTTTTAACCCAATTTTGGGTCAAATATGGACAAACCCAGCCATTGGGTTAAAAATGTAATTTAAAATGTAACCCAATGGCTGGGTTTTACCCAACACTGGGTTAAAACAACCAGCAGTTTTAGAGTGTAGGGAATCTGACACTAACTTGTCATTTAACACCTGATAAGCATAAAACAAAAAGTTTATTTTTAAGGTGTGAATAAATTCTAGTGTTAGCATTAGCTCATGCGTGCAGCACCTTTGATTTAACACTCCCCGGAAACAACACAAAGCCCCACACACACGCATCTGTTTCACAGGCATGTCAACACATCCGTGACATTTGTATTTACAAGCATGCGATCCAGGGGTTGCGGGTGAAAAAGCGCCGGTACCCGATTCGCCAGTCAGTGAGTGGCATTTGTATTGCGGGCCGGTTCTCTCCCGCACCGCTGTTGCAATGAATGCTGATGAGCGCAGGCTCTGGGGCTCCGGCTGACAGCCTGGCCTTTTGGCTGAGGAGAAATCAATCACACCGTCAATCGCCACAAGAAGCCATTACCTGCTTGCCTGCTGGCAGGCTTCACCTCGACTCTTTCTACCACAACACGTACTGATTTGTCTTCGTTACCTGGTCTTGTTTCACCTTTTGCGTCACCTCACGGGTTGGTAGTCCTTTCCATCAATAGCTTTGGGCTAAAGCGGTTTCGGAGGTTGCATTAATCTCTCCACCTTTGCTTGTTTTAAATGGTTGTGCATTTTTCACTTTGCTTCTGGCAAAATTTAATGATTAACTCTTGTAAAAGAGTCAGTGTTTGCTTCTTTTGGGGCTGAAAGTTTTGTATTCTACCTAAAGGGGGCTTTGTGACAATTAAAAAAGCTATTATGCTTTTTTACATTTTCAACTTTCTTAGTGCGGAGCCACTAAAGGGGCATAGTGAGGGGGGAAAAAAATAGGAGATAAGAGGAAATGGTTTTGTGTTCTCTCCAAAATGTTGTGTGTTCCCCCAAGAAACTTTACGGTCAAGGGCACACACCGGGACGAATATCGGCACACGTTATTCGCCAGTGTTTTCAATGCGTTTTTTTCGCTGACGATGAGCCGAGTGAACATGCAAATTCATTCCCTGACATTAGATGGCGCCCATTTGCTCTGCAATGCTACCATAATTGTTCTCTTTTATCAAGATGTTTGTAGTCACTGTCGCATTTTTCATATAGTTCTTTATGTTCTAACACCATATAGTCTCGTGGTTCAACACCACGAGACCAGCAGCTCTACATTCATCTTGCCTTGCATCTTCCTCGTCTTATTTCTTCCTGGCAGCGTAGATGGCGACGTTAGATCTTAGCATAGATCTTCTTCGCCGTTACGTATGTGTGCTCGGCAAGACCGTTTTGCGTTTGAGCGCCCCCAAGTTGTGATTTACTGTAACTTCAGAAGCTCCAGACACCTGAGCAAAAGCGCAAATCTCATTGGTCAGATAGTTTTTGATGCGGCGCGTCAAACTAAAAAAACAAACCCGAGGCGTTTTTTTGTTTAAAATTATGCTTTTACGCGTGGCGTTTTCTGCGTCGGTGTGCACACTCACATTGGCGCCATTTGTTGTTGTTTAGTCGCGAGGCATTAAACGTCGGCGAATATCGCGCGCAAAATTCGTACCAGTGTGAACAGGCGTTCACTTGCAAAATGTTTGCATCCCCGAGGAATAAATGTTTTGAAATCAAAAAAATTCTCCCATTTCATATTTTTTTCACCACCATAGTGTAAATATATGACAGGAAAAATAGTATTTTATTTGACTGAAAGTCAGAAAATGCAAAGCAATACAGATGCATTTTTTTAAAATGGTTTATAATCTCAGGCGATTATTATATATTTTTTTTGAGTAATCAGTTGATTATTTTGACGATTAATCGGATAATATATTTTGTGGTAATAAAAATAGACCTAAGTGAACAAAAGCCTTTAAAATGATATTATATATGTATTTTAATCCATTTTGAAGGCTTAAAATACACACATAACAACAATGAGATGTTTTTATAACTTTCAAGCATGAAACATTCTAATAGACCTCAAAAACAAAACCAAGACTTAACAGGTCCTCTCTATGAACTTGTCTATTTCTGCCTCAGGACTCTGTAAAATCTCTCCTGCATAACAGATTGTTCTCTCTCCTCTTTAACAGATCCCTCAGATCAGCTATGCATCCACAGCGCCGGAGCTGAGCGATAACACCCGCTACGACTTCTTCTCCCGGGTTGTGCCGCCAGACTCCTACCAGGCCCAAGCTATGCTGGACATTGTGACCGCCATGGGCTGGAACTACGTCTCCACGCTGGCATCTGAGGGGAATTATGGAGAGAGCGGCGTGGAGGCATTCGTTCAGATCTCACGAGAATCTGGTAAGCTCCCAGAGAACATTTTGAAATGTGTTTCTGTACGAGGGCTCCAGATTATCTTCTGATGTACGTCTCGCTTCACTGATCTCAACTAGGTGGCTGTCTGAATTGAATTTCTTTCAAGCCGTGTGACGTAGCTGTGGGATACAGTCCACACTTTTGCAGCATATTATAATTTATTAGGGGTTCAAGCACGAAGTGCTGAAACCCTATTGTTTTTGTACTGATTTTTATTATTATTATTATTATTATTATTATTATTATTATTCTCCCCTAAAACGCATCGTGCAGCCCAAACCGTAAGTGCTGGAGCTCTGAAACTTTGTCAGATGGTAGTACAAAAATCGAGGAGAGGTTATCAAATTATGACCCCGATTGGCCCATAGGTGGCGCTATAGCAACCAATTGCGCGAAACTGCTCATAACTCCTAGACCGTAAGTCGTACACTGAAGTGTCTTATATCATTGGAAAGCTGGTCACCTGATGAAAAAAATGTATATCTCCGATTTCATTTCCGTCATGATAGATTTTCCGTCATTTTGAATTTTGTCGAAAAACTACTTTTGCGAACTAGTCCCTGGTTTTTTACCCGATTGGAACCAAACCAGTGCAGAAATGTTCTCTGGAGTCTGAAGATCAATAATTATCAAAAAAATGTTGAAATTTCTCGTTCCGGTCGCTAGGGGAAGCAAAATAAACGTTGTGGGAGGAGCCTATTTTACTAAAATGGCTATAACTCGAGAAGTAAATGAGATATCTTCACCAAACTCGGTACACATCTGTAAGAGTTCAATTTGAGGTCACAGTAAAAAAATAGCGACGATTGAACACTAGGTGGCGCTATAACATGAAAAAAACATAAAAAGGGCTATGACCACATGACCGTTAGTCCGATTGACTTGAAAATTGGTATGCAGTGTCTTGGACCAAGGCCCCATGTATATCTATGAGGACATTGGCGTATCTAAAAAAACATGGCCGCCATCGGCCAATGAAGTTTGAGCATCTATGAAACAAGGTTAACGAAGGCCGATCGGAACGAAACTCATTGGGCATGTTTGACTCATGGCCCTAGAGGTCTGTAAGAATTTTGAAAGAAATCGGCCACTAGTTGGCGCTAACGAGTTTAATGGCTCTGTTATCACGTGGTGTTGCACACCCCCCCACAATATGTATATCAATTGATAGATCTCCTCATGCTGAACAACTTTGCCTCAAGAACCATTGCTGTCAATCAAATTGTTTGTTAAATATTCACGAATATGTTAAAAACGTACTTTTGCAAACTAGTCCCTGGTTTTTTGCCCGATCGGAACCAGACCAGTCTAGGATAATTCTTTGGACTCTCTAAATCAATAATTATCAAAAAAAAGTTGAACTTTGTCATTTGTTTTGCTATAACAGGGTCATTTATAAAAGGGGGCATGACAAAATGCACCCAAAAGCCTATAAATCCTAAAGGAAAAGTCAGAACTTCACAAAAATTGATGAGCACATGTGTCATAACTTATTCAACAAGCATGCAAAGTTTCATGGAGCTCGGACTATAGGTGGCGCTATAACTGTTAAAGATGTTAAAAACAATGTATTCCCTATGGTAAATTGCCATTATTGAAACTTAAACCTTAATGTCTTTTGATGCTTTTGTGCTTAAAGGCCTTAACGGCCTAAACTGCTTGAACCCCGCTAAATGCTGCTTGCAGCTTTAATTATTATTATTATTCTCCCCTAAAACGCATCGTGCAGCCCAAACCGTAAGGGCTAGAGCTCTGAAACTTTGTCAGATGGTAGTACAAAAATCGAGGAGAGGTTATCAAATTATGAGCCCGATTGGCCCATAGGTGGCGCTATAACAACCAATTGCGCGAAACTACTCATAACTCCTAGACCGTAAGTCGTACACTCAAGTGTCTTATATCATTGGAAAGCTATTCACCTGACGAAAAAAACGTATATCTCCGATTTCATTTCCGGTATGCAAATTTTTCCGCCATTTTGAATTTTGTTGAAAAACTACTTTTGCAAACTAGTCCCTGGTTTTTTACCCGATTGGAACCAAACCAGTGCAGAAATGTTCTCTGGAGTCTGAAGATCAATAATTATCAAAAAAATGTTGAAATTTCTCGTTCCGGTCGCTAGGGGAAGCAAAATAAACGTTGTGGGAGGAGCCTATTTTACTAAAATGGCTATAACTCGAGAAGTATATGAGATATCTTCACCAAACTCGGTACACATGTGTAAGAGTTCAATTTGAGGTCACAGTAAAAGATAGCGACGATTGAACACTAGGTGGCGCTATAATATGAAAAAAACATAAAAAGGGCTATGACCACATGACCGTTAGTCCGATTGACTTGAAAATTGATATGCAGTGTCTTGGACCAAGGCCCCATGTATATCTATGAGGACATTGGTGTATCTCAAAAAACATGGCCGCCATCGGCCAATGAAGTTTGAGCATCTATGAAACAAGGTAAACGAAGGCCGATCGGAACGAAACTCGTTGGGAATGTTCGACTCATGGCCCTAGAGGTCTGTAAAAATTTTGAAAGAAATCGGCCACTAGTTGGCGCTAACGAGTTTTATTGCTCTGTAATCACGTGGTGTTGCACACACCCCCACAAAATGTATATCAATTGATAGATCTCCTCATGATGAACAACTTTGCCTCAAGAACCATTGCTGTCAATCAATTCGTTCGTTAAATATTCACGAATATGTTAAAAACCTACTTTTGCGAACTAGTCCCTGGTTTTTTGCCCGATCGGAACCAGACTAGTCTAGGATAATTCTTTGGACTCTCTTGATCAATAATTATCCAAAAAAAGTTCAACTTTGTCATTTGTCTTGCTATAACAGGGTCATTTACAAAAGGGCGTGACAAAAAGCCCCCAAAAGCCTTTAAATCCTAAAGGAAAACTCAGAACTTTACAAAAATTGATGAGCATATGTGTCATAACATGCTGAAGAAGCATGCACAGTTTCATGGAGATCGGACCATAGGTGGCGCTATAACTGTTAAAAAGCTTTAAAACCATGTATTTCCAATGGTAAATTGCCATTATTGACTGTAAATGGTGTTTTCCATCTCTGATCATATCATAATGTTAAAACCAGTGCAGTACAATTCTCTGGACTCTCTAGATCAATAATTATAAGAAAAGGTTGAACTACTTCATGTGGATGGCTTCAACATGTACTGTGTTGAAGCCATCTATTACTACACTTTCAGTGTCCCTGAAAGTGTTGATCTCTTCAATTAACAAGTCAGAACACGTGACATTAAATAATCATGAACATTTTCAGACAGATCGGACAAAATATGCCTGTAGAACAGTTAAAAAGGTGAAAATGATGGTCTGTTAAGCCAATAAGTGGAGTTTTACTGCCACCTGCTGTTCAAAATACTAAGTTGTCATGTATAATTCATATTATGACTTTATCAATTCACTAACTTAACATTTACAATCACATTTAGTCAAAAAGTACTATGACAACTGTCATATTGAATTAAAATCTACACACACTCATTCAGTTGTAGACAAATTATATGAATACCTACCACTGTTGTCACTGTTTTTAACATAGTCACTGTTTTTAACATTAGATTACAAAGAAATATCCCAAAGGTGTGTGTGTGTGTGTTTGTGTGCGTGTGTGTGTACATCTCTGATCATATCATAATGTTAAAACCAGTGCAGTACAATTCTCTGGACTCTCTAGATAAATAATTAAAAGAAAAAGTTGAACTACGTCATGTGGATGACTATAATAGGATGGCTTCAACATTTAGTGTGTTGAAGCCATCTATTTCTACACTTTCAGTGTCCCTGAAAGCGTTGATCTCTTCAATAAACAAGTCAGAACATGTGACATTAAATAATCATGAACATTTTCAGACAGATCTGACAGAATATGCCTAAATAACAGTTAAAAAGGTGAAATGATATCAATATGATGGTCTATTAAGCCAATAAGTGGTGTTTTACTGCCCTCTGCTGTTCAAAATAGTAATTGTCTCACTACTCAACTATAATTAATATTATGACTTTATTAATTAACTATTTTAACATTTGCAATCACATTTAGTGAAATATTGAACACAATCATTTTTTTTGTCAAAGTTTATCACTTCAGTTGTTCTGAATCTTCACATAATTGCTATTAACGTGGTAAATAGCTATACTATATTCCTAGAATCACATTAAAATCCAATCATCCAAGCCCCAATCACTGTAAATAATGATAAATCATGCTAGAACGTGGTAAATTAATGTACACTATGGTCAGAGGTGTAGTGGTAAAAAAGAGGTGGGTAAACTATAAATTCTGGTGTATTATTTCGAATAATAAGACACTATGGGCTGTTACTCTAGGGGCTGATCAAATTAAATCATTTACACTGAAAAATCACAATTGCATAAAATAATGTTATGACATTTATTTAAATTTACATAAGAAACTGGGAAAGAATGATACTACTTTTAAACATTTAACACTAAACCGCCAGTAGGTGGTGGCAGGCGACCGTCTTAATGAGTGAGTCATTCAATTCATTCATTCAAACGATTCGTTCAAACGGCTGATCATTCAAGAATGAGACCGATGTTTTTGAATGTGTCTTTGAATCTTTGACTCAATCGATTCGTTCAAAATGCAGAATGATTCAGTAATGAAAACACGTCGAGTGTTCCTGTGACATGTGCCGTGGTTCTGCTGTGATTATTGTTTGGAACTATTTTCGCTGTTGAAACACAACAAAAACAGCCAATATAGCATCTAAAATGTAAGTGATTTAATTTTTTACCGTTTATTGAACTGTTGTAGGAAATCAATGTCACATTTTCAATCGTGATGGTGTTCAGGAAAAATAAGAGACCCCATTTACACCTGGTATTAAAATGCGATCTGTATCCAGACAAGTTATCCGGATAATAAGTACCGATTCCATTTACACCTGGCTACATACATGTGTTTTTGCAAAACGGATATAAATCCGATCTTAAACTCCCGCGTATGCAGATTTAATGGATTGAACGACACCAAAAGCAACAGATATGAGCTGCATTTCGTTGATCATCAGCTAATTTCCAAATCAAAGACATCAATAAAAGAGTGGCAACACCGCTGGTAAGATAATTTCGTTTCTTTACTTGAAGATGATTGTGTGTTAAGCGTCTGTGACTTACTTTCACTTTTATTTGCGATGTTTGCACGTTGGCTCGATGAATAGACGCTCAGCTGCTCATCTGCTTATTACATTGCTACCTACCAAGTAAATCAATAATTTGACTCAAAATATAGATATAAACAGGAGTTTATTGATTTAAAAAACGATTGCCGATAAAAAAAGAAAAATAGTCCGTTCTGTCTCTACGTTTAGAATCAATGGCAACGCTCTGTTTTTCATGGCAACGGTGTGTTATACTTATAAGCATAAATGTGTGTGTGTGTGTGTGCGTGTGCGTGTGTGTGTGCGTGTGCGTGCATTTGTGTGTATTATAGTGTATGAATTCTTTAATTATATTCATTATAATAATTATGAGTATGCAATATTGGTTGATGTTTTTCTATGAATCCAGCAATGAACATGTAACAAGAAAAGTCATTGAGAAGAAAATAACAGTCAGCCATTACCTCATGAACCATGGTTAAACCAACAACTAATAAAATACAATTGTGAACATTATGAACCCCAACACCACAGTGGAGGACGCTTAACAGACAGAATAAGTTAGGGATTACGCAAAGCCTGTGGGTTTGTATTCGCTATAACAACCGCCTCGCTCTACATTACCCTGCTTATTACATTGCTACCTGCTGTGATTATTGTTTGGAACTATTTTCGCTGCTGAAACAGAACAAAAACAGCCAATATAGCATCTAAAATGTAAGTGATTTCATTTTTACTGTTTATTGAACTGTTGTAGGAAATCAATGTCACATTTTCAATCGTGATGGTGTTCAGGAAAAATAATTGAGGTTGTTTAACATGTCAGAATTATAAAAACTCTATTTAGATTTTTATAGGCAGTAGCCTATGTTGTTAACTGAGACCCCATTTACACCTGGTATTAAAATGCGATCTGTATCTAGATAAGTTATCCGGATAATAAGTACCGATTCCATTTACACCTGGCCACATAAATGTGTTTTTGCAAAACGGATATAAATCCGATCTTCACCTCCTGCGTTATATGCAGATTTAATGGATTTTGCACGCCACCAAAAGCAACAGATTTGAGCTGCATTTCGTTGATTATCAGCTAATTTCCAAATCAAAGACATCAATAAAAGAGTGGCAACAGCGCTGGTAAGATAATTTCGTTTCTTTACTTGAAGATGATTGTGTGTTAAGCCTCTGTGACTTACTTTCACTTTTATTTGCGATGTTTGCACGTTGGCTCGATGAATAGACGCTCAGCTGCTCATCTGCTTATTACATTGCTACCTACCAAGTAAATCAATAATTTGACTCAAAATATAGATATAAACAGGAGTTTATTGATTTAAAAAACGATTGCCGATAAAAAAGAAAAATAGTCCGTTCTGTCTCTACGTTTAGAATCAATGGCAACGCTCTGTTTTTCATGGCAACGGTGTGTTATACTTATAAGCATAAATGTGTGTGTGTGTGTGCGTGTGCGTGCATTTGTGTGTAAGCATGCTTTATGAAGTTAACATGAAAAAAATGGTTTGCTTTAGTGCAGAATATTGGAGAAACAAAGTATTTCAAAATGGAAGTGTGCCAATAAGTGGTCTTCTACTGCCCTCTGCTGGCCACTTTTCTTATTAATAGTCTTTTCACTTGCTATATTGTGGTAAACCATCCTATAACATGGTATATCAAGGTAAACTATGGAAACTCATGTTAGATTCATGGTAAATCATACTAGAACATGGTAAATCATGAAAAATCACATTGAAATATGGTTTATCATGGTAAATAATGCTTGCTACATAAAACTTAATGTCTTTTGATGCTTTTGTGCTTAAAGGCCTTAAAGGCCTAAACTGCTTGAACCCCGCAAAATGCTGCTTGCAGCTTTAATTTTTTATTGTGTTTTTGTGTGTGTGTGTGTGTGTGTGTGTGTGTGTGTTTTAACTCCCCTTATTGATGCAACCTGGACATATCATCAGTGATGTTAGATATTATAGACATTAGATACATTTTCTTGTCCATAATTTAGTTGCATTTGTGTTTGTGTGTGTGTGTGTTTTGCTTAGTCCTCTTTAAGCTGAAAATACTGATGTAAAACTACAACACATCCAAAAATGACAGTTCTGTCATTATTTACTGGACTTAAATTAAGTAAATAAGTAAATAATGATGAAGATGAGTAAATAATGAAGTGCTCCTTTAAACAGGGTGTTTGTTATGTTTGACTTTTTTATATAAATTGCCTCTATTGGAGCGTAATTCACAGTGTCATTCATCAGGGTCATTATGGTATAGAATATTTGAATGGTTTATAAATCTGTTTTTGTATATTAGTTCTAGAAAATGATTTGGTTGGACTGGTTGTGTGTTAGTATTGTAGATGGTGCTTTCATAGTTCAAAATCTTTGCAAAAGAAGAAACTTTTTTTGCTGATACGTCTGCTTTAATGCATTTCAAAAAATATCTTAAAACATTGAAAAATACAAACTGCATCATAGTGATTTGTGGCACGAACCTTTTTCCGAGTTTGCTGACCAGCATTGCTATACACAAAACATCACGAAGACTGAATTACATGCCTTGACAGAGATGGAAGGGAAATCACAATCTCAACAGAAGAAAGGTCAAAACTCATGAAAAAAAAACCCAGGCTATGTTGTAAGAACACATCTGAAAACCTCAACCCCCATCTTTCATTCTGTCAAGTCTGAGCCATCAAAGTCGAGCTGAGCTCATGTTTTGTTGTCCATTATTCAGCGATTTTGCACAAAAATGAATAGTCTAGGAGGTTAGAAGGTCAGAAGCTAGAAGAAGATACAAAAAGTATTCAATTGTGACCTTCTATGGCTTAAAGAACTCGCCACTCCAGAGCTCAAAATCTGTATTCATGCGCACGCTGCTTTGGAATTCTCTGCTTATTGCCGTTAACCCATAATTCACTTCATTTTGCATTGCATAGGTCGTGCAGTAATGGCTCACATTACCCATTTTCCCTCCCACACAAGCCTGCGATAATATAGAGCATTACTGTTAGCACATGTCCAGGGAAAACCACAATTACAGAGAAGCTTATCAATAAAGAAAGAGAGTAGAAGAAGAATGAGCTTTGATATAGAGACATAATTACAGGCACAGGTCCAGTAATGGACTCGCCACGGCATCCCAGAAGAGCATCGGAACAAACCTCATCATGGTCAACTCGTGCCGCGTGATTGATTTATTATTGCAGTGTGTCGTGCTCATGTAGACATGGACATGCCACATTAATTATGTTGTAATTATGGAAATACAATTAAAGGAAGACACATGTAAGCGATTAAGATCATTCCTCCAGGCTCATCAACTTTGAGCGTGTGGGTGCGTTGGTGTGTGTGTGTGCGCACATGCTCAGCTGTCTGAATGTACAAGTCTAGGTGCTTTAATATGATTTTTGACAGGATTATGTATTTCTCTTAAAGGTGCTGTTTTGTCAGATGGTAATACCGTGGTAAATTGGTACAATTTATTTTAAATATGTTTGTATGTAAAGTCATAATTTATTTAAAACATATATTTTTGCTTATTAATTATTTTATATCATATTTTTATTTATATGATTATTATATGATGATGATTTTACACAAATGTGGCAATATTCAGTTTTATTTTGTCTTTTGGGAAATGTAAAGTCTAATATGTCACTTTTTCAGTATAGAATTAAATAAGCAGTTTCTTTTTTTCTTATTGTTTTAATATTTAGATTCTGAATGGGGTTTGTGAATGTATGAGAAAAAAGAGGCATATCCATTTATGAGCACCAATTTATACTTCATATTCTATTCTATAAAAATTATTAATATAATATCCATAGAATGGTATTAAAATGTCAAATACATATTACAATGTCAAATAATTATTGCTGTTTCCATCTGCCTTTAAAGTCTATTAGTGAATTATGAGATTAATACGAATAATTTTATTCACTGGGCCCAATTAAATATTTTCTATATATTTATAATGCTTTTCACAGTATAATTATGACTTTATTCACGAATATATATAGCTGCATTTACATTTTAGGAAGGAAAAAAATGTCTATAAAACTGTAAAACCCCTTGTTTTAAGAAATCGTACATCCAAATATAAAATGGTATTGCATTAGTATCAGAAAACATTATTCACAAATCATGCATCACCCGGTTGTTTGTTTTGGCTGTAGAAAATATGTGAAATCATAAAACTGCTGGATTCTTTAGCTTTATTGTACAAATCCTCTGTTTAACTGTATTTGGTGATTGGCCTTTGCACTTAATATAAAAAAAAAATAAAGTCAAATACGGCAGTGAACTAAAAAAGTGTTGTGTAGACGCAGTTTTACACTGCTTTATCCTTTATAACAGCCAATTACAGAAAGAACATTTGTACTTAAAATTATTGTGCATTTTATTTTCCCCCTTCAAAGGTCAAACATAAAAATCCAGTCAACGTCTTTATGGAAAATTCATAATGTACTCTATTCAAATCAGCCTTTGACACAATCTTCACTTTCTTGCATTTGAAATGTGCCCCTTCCCACGAGTTAAAAACGAAACTGTCTCCAGAACACTAATAACTGGCAGTTAATTATACTCTTGAATAAACAAGCAGTAACCAGATGCTATTAATTTTCGTTTTTGTGCCTGATTGGCATGCAGTGGAGCCTTGCAGCGTGACAAAATGACCCTCTACATCATTTGAAACCCCACTACATCATTACTGTAGTGTTTAGGAGGCCGTTCTCACTAGCGAGGCAATGCAATCTCTATGTAAATGGTGCATAAGCAACAATAAGGATGAAAAATGACAGCAATATATAATTTGCTGCTCCAGATAAAATAGCAGTTTTATGGAAGGGGAAAACAAACACTTGCTTTCCTGTGGGAACAACCACCAGCGCCCATTCATGTTTGGTTTGCCGTCATGAGTTATTTAAAACGGCACAATCTGTCTCTCTGAGATGTCTCATCAGTCTGAGGGATCTTGTTACATGATTGGAGAAACTGAAACTGTTTGTATGACTTTCTCCTGCTGTTCATCTGGTGTAGCGTGTGCAGAAGACTATGGTGATCAGTGTTGTGCTGTTTGACTTTGTTAATATTCCCTGTATGGAAAACATTCAAACATTTAAATATTTGTGATTATCCATTTAGCAGGCATGGTTTGTCCAAATCAGCAGAGTATTCATGGTCATGTTTGGGATAGTTTCCTCGTGTCTTCTTGTTTATTGGGCATCGCCTTCTGTGAGAGAATTAAAAATGAGAAATTCCAATGGATTTGAAAGAAAGCAAAATTGTGGAATTCAAATTGAAGACAATGCAGAATTGTAATTTTTTGATTATTTATTGAAAGGAAGTCAATATTTTCCTCTGTCAATATCTAGCAATCATCAACCCTAAAATCTGAGGCAGGGATTGGTTGATAGGAATGTTATAACAGGCCTTGAAGTTAAAGGGTCACTCCACCTCTTGAAAGATGAATGTGTATTTCAAATGGGTCATTTATGTAGAAAAAAATGTGAAATTATTTTTGAATTTGGAGCTTTCTAGACTGAGAAAAGCCAGTCTAGAAAGCTCCAAATTCAAAAATAGTATTTTTGGCTTATGTGGATGAAAGACAACAACTCCCAGAATGCACTTTCTTCGCTGCCCTAGGAGGCCACGCCTACCGGTAACAGCGCAGTAGGTAAACAAGTCTAGGCTACTAGTGAGTCTCCGTGATGAGTCTGCCCGAAAATGTGTCCTTTGTTCTGGTTTCAATGAAAAACTTAAGTTCGAATCATCCAGAGTAGCGGTCAAAGCCGAATCGAAAGACAGCTGTTCGCCAGCAGCAGCCATTCGTTGTTTTCAAGTAGCAGTGAACCGTCGCAACTCTGTCGTCATTATGTTAATGGGTTAGTTCACCCAAAAATGAAAATTAAGTCACTTTTTGTGCGAAAAAACAAACAAAAATAACGATTTTATTCGACTATTCCTTTTCTTCCTTGTAGGCCTGAAATGAGACTTCAAGAGATTTCCACGACGTATGCGTGAGAATTGCGATCTCCTTCAACTACTTCAGTTCAGTTCTCGCCCGTGCGTCGTGGAAATCTCTTGAAGTCTCATTTCAGGCCTATAAGGAAGAAAAGAAATAGTCGAATAAAGTCGTTATTTTTGTTTGTTTTTCCCACAAAAAGTATTCTCGTCGCTTGATAAACTTATAGTTGAGCCAGTCACATGGAATATTTAAACATTTTCTTCAGTTTCAATCCCTTAGGCAGCCTATGTAACAGTGATCCCCCTCTCAAATTTAATCAAAAATATCTTCATTTGTGTTCCGAAGACGAACGAAGGTCTTACGGGGTTGGTACAGCATGGGGGTGAGTAATTAATGACCTAATTTTCATTAGCTAACCCTTTAAGCCCGCCCTCTGACTCTATACACGATATGATTGGCCTGACCAGAGTTTGGTTTTTCCAGCTAAACGTCTATGGAGAGTTGTTAGACCACACTGGCTGCGAAATAATTTTCACTACCGCTAGGTGCGTCTAGATTTCTAGGCTAGGGCGAGGATTTAATGACATAATTTACATTTTTGGGTTAACTAACCCTATAAACCGATAGTTTAGAAGTGTGGAACAAAAAGAATGTGATTATTGTAAAATTTGCTTCCGCTCTGGAATGGCGTTCCTTCTTTGATGTTTGACAGTTTGGGTTGAATATCCTTTAACTTCCCTTCAACCGTCAGTCTGCTATGGAAATTCTCTTGGAAATATGTCACAACACCGAAGTAAAGTAGTTACAACTTCTGGCTCATGGGGACTTTAAAGTGAAGTGCTCTCCACTAATTCTCCATCTGCCACTGGTTACAGAAACAAATAGCTCCGCCCAGACTCACACCATGGTTGAACTGCTGTTGCTATGCCAGGCTGGTCAGGAAGCTCAAACAAACAGAGCAAAGTTTTAATAGTCATACTTGTTAGCTATTTAGCATATTAAGCTTGATATAATAGGTTTTACCACTGTTAAACTATACACATCACTTTTCACATAGTATTGTTTCACATTATCGTTTCACCTTTGAATTATAGCTCAAAATTTAAAGCTAGCCAAGCTAAGATCCCAAGTCACCTCAGGTGAACCAGAGAATTTCAGTAAGAGACTTAAAAGTAGCATTTCAAACATACAAGCACATCAGGTTCTGGTTTCCTTCGTTTCCCGCCTATCCCATACTGCGCCTGAAGCAATGCGCTACTCTTCCCATTATGCTCACTAGGTTGTCCCAAGATGATCAAAAGTACATAGCTGGATGTCTCTGTCCTCTTTGCTGAGCTTGCTATTGTGAAATGCCGGTCTTATAATCAGTTATCCACACCTGCCGTATCACCACAGGTAACGGCTGGAGCCTGTTAGTCAAAATCCCCCCTACAGATTCTGAGCAGACGTCTTTTCCCTCATGTTAAAGATGCTTAATGAGCCCGTAACAACAGTAGGAACCCAAGATATATAATGTAGATTCTCTCTGTGTGTCAGCTTTTATAGTGGAAATCTTCACACCGGGATGCAAAGTCACTGACCTCATTGGTTGGGATAAGCCGCCATGGATTAAGAAGGAATTTGCATAATTTTAAAGTGAGATGAAATTCAGCCCTACCCAGAACCACTTCAGCTGAACCTTCCATTCTCTGACAATTACGAACAGCCATTTAGCGAGGATGTCATTGCATTAATGATTTCCGGAGTCTGGTGATCTCATTAGTTTAGATTAATCTCTTCAATTTCTTTCATTCTTTTTCACCTTTGAATATTCAGCGAAGTTTTATGCATCTGTTCGTCCAATCGCTCGCCCATAAAACAGATTGATGAGCCAACTGGAGCCATCTGCCTAACCTAATGAACTCTTCCACTCTTAAAGGGATAGTTCTCACAATTGTTTTATTTGTTCTGTCGTCATTTACTCACCCTCGTGTTGTTCCAAGTTTTCTGAAACACAGCGATAGATTTATGTGAGAAATGGATCAAAACTTTGAAATTATTTTCTGAAAATTCACGAACAACTCATTATTTTGATTCAGATCTGTTGATCTAGTTCACAAAACCGGTACAAAGGCTAATTTACACCAAGAATGATTACTATGATGATAACTATAGCGTTCACACCAACAGACAATAACATTGTGTTTATAAGTCCGCGCTGTGGTTTTGCCGTTTGCCACTTTAAATGCTCACGCGCTTTAAAGCGGAATGGATTCTGATTGGCTGTCAAAAACAAAAGTCTGAAAAAGATTCCAGTGAGCTCGTTCCTCTGTGTCATTGTTGTTATAGTTGTGTTGGGGACTTTCCATATTCTCATAGAACTATATGATTATTAAAACTTTACTTATTGTTTTCATGTGCGCAAGCCTTCCAATTCCAATCCCTATTGAGTCAAATTTCCAAGAATCTCAAGGATTTGTTGACTACTTTTATAATGATGGTTCGTTTTGTTTTCTAAATTTCTCTCTTTGTTTTCCACTGAAGAAATAAAGGTTTGGAACGACACGAGTGAGTAAATGATGTCACAATTTTCATTTCCGCTTTTCATTCCATCCACAGAGGGCAGCAGAGTGCCAAAATAAGATCATCTAGCAGTGATCAGATTTCAGACAAATGGTTGGTAAACCATTTTGCTTGGAAGTTCTTCCAAATGTGCTGTTTCTTCTTGACAGTTTATTCCATTACTGTGAAAATGCACTGCCAGAACCATGGCTACAAAAGATGAGGCAAAGTCTCAAATATGTGTCTTCACAAGAATAAAAAGTTGCCCAGCTTGAGTTATGATCACAAACCTTCATCTTATGCTCTCATTTCTTATCTAATAGTTCATTTTTCTTTTCTTTTTAAACTTCTGCTGCTTCAAAAAAACAGGCTGCTGAATTATATATAATGCAGGCAGGATTCAAACCTCAATTTCCCAGATGAGCACCAGAGCACTAACCACTAAACCACAGCTCCAACCTTGGGTTTCAATTCTAAAAGCACTGTGTTTGAAGGTATCATTACAACTTATACAGTTTTATATTGTTCTTGGCTCTAGAGTCCCAAGATTTCGAGCAATAAATTAGTTGGAAAATGCATCAAGCTCTGAAACATTTTCACTGTCAAGAATTCTGACCTTGTCTTTTGGATTAATTCAAATCGATAGTATTGACTGACTGACACGTTGCACCCTTAAGTGTTACAAATTTAAGATCTTAAAATTGCTACCCTTATCTGGGGAGCTTGAGGTAAAAGAGTTTCGTGTTATGTTCTTTTGAATGATTTATTGGTATTGATCAGTAAACTCAGGGGCCGACATAATGAGATTATGTGTCAATACAAGTGTTTTTTTTTTTTTGTCATTTATCTTGCTCGTACTCGTAGCTCATAAGCCTTGCAGGAAATACTGTGGATTTGAGGTACAACATACCAGGGTTATTGAATATTAATTGAATCTACATCTGAGGGGCCTGATTCTCAAATGACACCTTTATGAAACTGCAGAGGTTTGAAGATTTGAGGAATGCATGATTCCTTGAACTCAAACTCAAACAAAAACGTTTCAATTAGCATTTTCCCACAAACAGCTCGTCAGCCCATCTGGATTTCACTATTCACATTAAAGAAATGGATGAAAACCCCTACTAAAGAAGCCTTTTTCAGCACACACTCTTAAAGCAGGTCCCCTGAGCTGCTTTTCCACTTCAGTGGCTTTAGTCAATGGAAGACTGTAGGGGCCAAGGAGCCTGAGAATGGGGTCAACATATCATGGCTAAGGTAAATTGCAAAAACAAATGCAGGTTTACTGTGAGATAAGGGACTGCTGGGTTTCACATTTCTAGACTTCACTGGCTTACAGTTGAGGGAAATCAACTTTTCATTCTCAAAACTCATGTTTACTTTATGGACACTGTGAGTTTCAAAGAATATTACTACACATTAGAAATTAAGTTTTTTTTTTTTTACAGTGATGCCACAGAAGAACCATTTTTTGGTTCATTGTGAACAGTTCTTATAATACCTATTTTTTCTTAGTGTAAAGAACAGTTGAAACATCTTTTTTTTTCTCAACTGTGAAACCTGTGTACCATAATCAAAATCCAAGATCATTCAGACAGATCCTCAGAAGTGTTTTTAAGATGCTTTCATGACACAACAGGTTGTTAGTTTTGTGCTCAATTCTTCCATTTACTTTTGAGAAATCTGGTTATGTTTACATGTGGTCAGTGTATGAGTGAAAGAGACTTCTTTGCTTTTTACGCCTCATGTTTTTTGTGTGAAATGAATAACTCCATGTTCACATTCAGGCTGATATTTGCCATTAATGCAACACAAGCATGTTGTGATATACTGATTGTGTGTTAATAATGTTTAGTTTGTGTACTTGCATGCTGTGATAGTGATATTTAAGCGATTCGGTTGTTGATCTAAACAGTTTTCTTGTGAGATTAGTCTAATATGTACCATATAGGGAATTCTTTTTTACTGTCATACTGAATTATATATTACATAATCTGTGGTTATATACTATGGTAGATTGTTTTAAATGAAATTAATATTTTATTCAGCAAGGATTCATTTTTTTTTAAAGTATTGTCCCAAGTTCCAAGTTTAGTTTATTATATGTAACTATTAAAACAGCAACAGCAAGTGAAATCAAAGAAAATTCTATCAAATTTTAACATCAGAAAAAGCAAAAGGAGGTAAAATGTTACAAAATATTTCAATTTCAAAATAAATGTGGTTCTTTTGAACTTTGTATTCCTTAAAGAATCCTAAAAATGTTTCAAAAATATTAAGCACACTTAAACTGTTTCTACATTTCTATTAATAAAAATGTTTCCTGAGCAGCAAATCATCATATTAATGATTTCTGAAGGATCACGTGGCACTGAAGACTGGAGTAATGATGCTAAAAATTCAGAATAAATCGCTTTTTCAAAATAGTTGTTTTAAATTGTAATAAAATCTCATGATATACAGTTTATAACTAGTTTAATTGACATAAATGCAGCTTTAGTGCGCATAAGAGGCTGCTTTCAAAACATTTTAAAAATATTACCAACCCCAAATGTTGCACTGTACTGTATCACACAAACACACACACACAGTCTATGTATGTATAAATACTGTGTGTGTGATATATATATAGTTTTGAAAAATAGGTGGAGCAAAATCAAATATAGATGAGAAAATCTGAATCGTTTAAAGGTTTTTGTATTTATATTATGCAAATTTACTGCACATAACCAATTTAAGCAAACATGCTTCTAATGAGCCAAAGTGCTCTTCAGTCATGTGATCAGAATAAGTAAAGCCTCCACACACAGTATCTATCAAGCATTCATGATTCTATGACTTTCCCATTATAGCAATCTGATGATATACCTCTCGCCTTGGGATTGGGATTGAAGTGTTTTAGTCTACCTCCATATACGGCTGGGTGACTCCTGTGAGGTAGAAATTGAATTCCATTGTCCCCAACACACACCCACCCTGCATTGAATCCCATTGTCTGAGTGAGATAAAATAACCAGATTTGCAGCCCTGCAGTCTTGAGATGTTTTTTTTTTCCTCCTATAGAAGATAGCGGTCTTTGGAAATCTGCAGTGCTTGTTACTGTGGGTCCTTCAGGGCATTTTTGCATCAGACTCTCATGACTCTGTGAGAGTCTCGAGTTTGTGGTAATTACTGGCAGCTGCTCATTTATAGTTTTAGGTTATGGTGAACATAATTAGTCTTTTATATATGATTTGTAGATCTGTCTCCGTCGAACACTGTGATTACGTAATGCTCAGAAACAAGAAATGTGCAGAAAGTACAAAAAATTGCAGGGAATTCCAGAGCGAACATGATGGGAGGGGGACAGTGAGTAAGAAAGGAGGAAATAGTGATCCAAAAATGAAAATCACATTAGCACTGGCGCTATGAAACCTGATGAANCAGGAACCGATTCACAAACGCACAGAAAGCGGCTCACAAATAAATGCCAGGCAGAATTGGTTTGTGGCATAAAAACATTTGTAAATCTCATTTTATTTATTTGTTGGTCTTATATTTTTTTGTTAAAATCTTTACATTATTTGTTGATCTCAATATATTTATTTTAGAATTTGATATATTTTTGTTAATCTCTTTACATTTATTTGTGGATCAAACCCTATTTATTTGGAAATAATGCAAACAATTCTCACCCCATAGCCTACAATATTCAGTAACGCGAGAAAAGTTACTGCAATAATTTCACACGCTAAAGTACTGCAGAAGTGCCATTTTTAATCAACAGGTAGGCATACCTAGCGAATCGCAAACTCTTCCAGTGATCAATATTCACTTAAATTGTCTTATTGACAATTATCTTAAAGTAACATTTCGTGCTACACAAATTGACATAATCAGAATGGCAGTCTTTCATCACATCTTTTCTCCATAATGGAAGTGAATGGTGACTGAGACTGTCATTTTACCTTTGGAGTTCCGCTTATGATAGAAAGTCGCATTACGTTTGAAACAACATGACGGCTAGTAAACGATGACAGAATTATCGATGAACTATCCCTTTAAGATACCAGCTTTCATATGGATTATGAAGAAAACAAGATACATTCGTGTGTGGAACTCGTCATTTTTTACGTGTTTTGCACCTTAAATGGGTCAGGTCTCGTAAACCGTCAAACTGTTTCCTACCTTATTTATGGCAGCTTTAGCAGACATGTAGATATCTTGTTGGCTCCCGGCGTAGCAAGTGACTGTTGTTCAATATCACTACACCGAAAGTTACAGCCCAAATATATTCCTCCTTCGTCCTGCCCAGCAGCCGCCACAGCGCCGGGCAAAGCGGGTTTATTTCTTCTGACCCCCAAAAGACATGTCAACACAACAGAAACCCAGCAGTCCAAAGTTCATCATCTATTATTGCGCGTGAAACTTCCGAAGCTAACTTACTTGAATACTCTGGCCGAGATAGCCAGGCTCTTTCTTTTTCTAATAAAGTGACAAACAAAAAGGAATCAAGAAAACCTCGCTGTTCTACAGTCGACCGCACCAGAAAGAGTTTAATAATATCGATTATGCGAAATGCGAAGGTCCCACAGCAGTTTGAAACGGATGAGCTCGATCCTCGCTTCTCTCCTCTCCAGCAACAATCATGACATGTCTGACTGGGAGGGTCCATTACAGTTCTGCGGGGGTGGTTGGGTGGAAACCGGGACAGGTTGAGCACATCCAAGATGTGTCATTTTTACTCTGTATGTGTATGGAGAGGTTTTATGTGTTAATTTCGCCAGTTATGTCATAAATGTGTGATTATTTTACATCAAACAATAGATGCAAAAAAAATAGAAACTAAAGGGACGCCCCGTGCCTGATTTTTCGTTTTGACCGGGGAGCGGATGGGATGGAGAGAGGAAGCAAGTTTAAAGTGGAACACAGTTGTTGATCTGTTGTTTTTTTGGTGTTAGAATTTTAAGGAGAAGTAACCTGTATTTAACACAAAACATTTTTGACATAAATAAATGATAACAATTGTTTTGATTGGCAAACAGTAATTTTTAACTAAAATTCCCAAATATGGGTCAAACAATTATGAGTTTTTTAGATGATTAATAAAAAAAAGAAATAGAAATATAATATAGGAATTAAATGATTTTTAGTTACTCCGTAATGCAGTTCAAAACCAATATCCTTATTAAACATACTAATAATATCTACCAAAACTTAGACTTTCTTTTATATTTTGCAAGACTTTGAAGAGATTGTGTGGTTTAACCTTTAGATCAAGTTTTTTTCGTCGATAACAAACCACTCAGGAAACCAAAACGGGACATAATTGCTGCAATGTAGACCACTTCCTGTGGTTTCCGGGCCCCTCCCATAGGACAGGGCCTAAGAATGCTGTTTGTATTGTTTTGAAATCAGTATTATGGGCTGTACTTTTCACTATAAAACGTCAGCTCATGTTTGCAACTGATTAAAAAAAAATCACAAATGCACAATTTATAGCCAAATCAATCATTTAGTTGTCAGAGATAATACATTAATGGTTAAGATCCCTGAAAAAAAACTTTGTAATCTGAATAAACCAAATCTTACATTGAAGACACTGTGTTCCCTATTAAATTCATGACGGCTAATGTTCACAAGGCCGGTAATATAGATGTAATTCCACAAATACTTTGATGATTGACAGACAGGTCCAGGGGAGAGGCTATAAGGATATTTTGGATTAGTCATGCTGCGAGATAAATTCTTGTCATAGACCAGACCAGAGGGTTAAACCAAAAATAACTTTTTTCTAAGAGGTCACATTCTCCCATAGCTAGGCTTCAGGAATTAGAGAGGGAAAAAAGTGAGTGATAGGAAAGAGCTATAAAACAAAGCTTTTCAATGACCAATAAAGTATGTAAGCCCACAATGAAATGAAAAAACCTATACATTTATTATCAAAATTCTTAGTGCCGTCTCCACACCAAATTTCGACATAAATAGAGGCATTTTTTATTAATTACCATGTGCTAAATAAAATTAAATGTTACAAGGGAGGATGATGAAATATTTGCATGGGAAAAGCCATGAATGACTAGACCAGATATAACTTAAAATCACTGAACCCAAGAAACATCATGAAAAAAACACATAAAAAACAACACAAAGAAATAGAATGATAAATACTGCCAACGAGGACAATCGCTCAATCCTCCTCCATCGCATGTTACGATCCGCATCGAGCAGCGAGGATATCAGGATATTCAGCATGCTGTCTGTTAGTACAGGCAAATCAATCTCCGATTCCTGAAAACCTCAGAACGTCCCTTTCATGTCTTCAAAAACCCAAGTAAATGAGTTTAATGTAAGCCCAAGATGAAGAGGACTGCTATAGCTCGAACTGTAGAGTGAATGGTTCTGTGAGAATGGAGCAGAAAAAGAGAGTTAGTGACAGAAAAACACGTTTGAAGGCAGCATTGTCGTGCATGGTTACCCTAAACGGCTCTCGACACGGCGCAACCTGAGGCTTCGCATCAGCCGTAGAGCTCAGGTGTGCTCATGGAAGAGCAAGCACTTGGAAAACATTCCCTTGGCCATGGCCACACACACACAAACAGCGTGAGGCATGCCAGTAGGCTTGCCTGCCTGTAGTTAGAGTCTAATGGACAGTGAAAAGTGTAGATTACATGCTCTGCTCCACCAATGCTCCTCTCAATGTGCATATCTTGATATCAATGTAGGTGGAATGTAATCACAAAAATAATTGTTTATAATTCTAGAGAAGAAATCATTTTAAAATGTTAAAGTGAAAACATGTTTTATAATTGGAAAAAAATACATTTAACATGACAATAAATGTTGTTTCTGTAAGTGTAAAATACTAAAAATGATAGTTTTTGGAATTAGAAATGTATGAATGCATTGCTATTTACAACATACAAAAATACAATAATATTATTATTCAAGGTAATTTTAACGTTAAATTATTATTACAATTATTAAAATACTGTAAAAAAATATTTACAGTTTAAAAAAAAGCTGTTTTCTATTGTAATCTATTTAAAAATGTAATTTAATCCTGTCATGTCAAAGCTGAATTTTTGGCAGCATATACATTTTTCAGTGTCACATGATCCTTCAGAAATCATTCTAATATGCTGATTTGCTGACAGGTACTGTAACATCTCTTTTTATTATTATCAATGTTGTGCTGCTTAACATTTTTGATACTTTTTTCAGGATTCTTTAAT
Organism: Pimephales promelas; assembly: GCF_016745375.1. The sequence goes on from NW_024121133.1 coordinate 16,005,160, forward strand.
TTAATGAATCATTAAAACTGTATTAATTTTTGTTTTGTTTTTATTAAATAAATGCAGCCTTGGTGAGGATATAAGAGTCTTCTACATTTTAATGTATCCAAACTTTTGAGAGGTAGTTGTAGCATATACACAATCGTTATACAAACACATACAGCCAAAATGTTCACTTTATTTAGTCTATTCACTTGATTTTATCAGTCATGCACATTAGGGTGTTTTATTACATATTATGTTACTTAATGTTACTTAAAAACTTAATGTGATAATGTTTATTGCATTATTTTAGTGTTGTGTGTGTTGCCTTGATGATGCTGGTTCATGGAATGAACATAAATGTATAAATCATCGATGTAATTGCCAAAGGCCTTAAGAAACTTTGATTTACAGCAACTGCAACACTTCACAATCTCAGCTGAAGGATTCCAGTAGAATGAAGCACCATGGAGAAGAATAAACATAAAAAGAGTTCAGAGCTGCACCTCTTCGAGCAAAAACAACCAGAAACTGCCAACAGATGGGTCTGATACAGTGTTCTCTTTTATCTGTTCTTCTCTTGGCTACACTATGTTGACATCACAATTTTCTGTGCTTTCTTTCCCTTTCCATCAACATGCTTAGGATTGTACTCCTTTTTATTTTATTATCTAAAACATGCTCTAGTTGATCAATACATAGGTGAGTAGTTTGGAGAGTAACATTATTTAATGTGCATGGGGGAGGGCAGAGAATAGAGGAGACAATTATCCAGTTTCACTGTTTGTCTTCATCTGTGCTGAATTAAAAACCAATAGACCATATCTAGTTTCAAGAGGCTTTATTTACTTTGGAAGTTCTTGCCTTGCCCTGTTTCCACAGCAAACGAAAACCCTCTGGAGGTCAGGCGATAAACTCGGCTAAGATTCGGAGATCCTTCTGAGAGTCTAATACAAATCCAAACCACCAATTAAATTGTTACTCAACTAAGATTATTTAGAGACAATAAGCCATATAAATATACTTTATAATATAGTTTTATACTTGACATCCATCAAACAATACAATTTCAAGGCACTTTTTACCCAGAAGAGATGCCGTGTGGAATGTGACTGTCAAAGTATCACAATTAGAATTAGATCTATGCATTTATTTCCATTCAAAGTGAAACTGGTAGAAAAAGAATATAGGCTTAAAAGATTCCTTATCCTATTGCTTCCTCTAGTGGACAACATTAATATCACAGCCATCATCTTTCAGTTGAAATGGCTGCTAGTTTAGAGTTTGGTGTTAACCACCAAAACATCATAAATTCATAAAACTAAGTTTTCTGTTTGCTCAGAATAGGGCTTTCAAAATAAAAGTTTGTGTTTACATAATATATGTGGGTGCACTGTGTATAATTATTTTGTATATATATATATATATAAATACACACACATGCATGTATATTTAAGAAAAAAAATATTATTTATATATAAAATATTTATATTTACAAATCATATAAATTATATATAAATCTATATACAGTATATACACAAACATTTTTCTTAAATATATACAAGCATGTGTGCGTATTTATATATAGAAAATAATTATACACAGTGCACCCACATATATTATGTAAACACAAACTTTTATTTTGGATGTGATTAATCACGATTAATCGTTTGACAGCCCTAGCTCAGAATCACTTGGTCTCCATAATATGTACAAAGTTTTGAGAGGTATGGACTTTGTACACACCAGATATAGGCATAATAGTCATAACGGGCAAAACTAATCAAATAAACCTGGCCTTTCTGCTACGATTTAATGGATCTATATTTATTTTGCTCTAGAACAGATGTATTTGAGGTTTAGAGAAGATCTAAGAATCGACCAAGGAGGAATTCAGAAGCTATGAGATATACATGACTTAAAGCAAGATTTTTTTATTAAATCACTCACGGTGGTGGAGTTGTTAGCAAAAACATGAAGCAGAGAATAGTCTCACTTTTTAGTGTCACTCCGATTTGACATTATTAGCTGGTAAAATTTAATTGCTTGCCTGCCCTGTGGCCATTTTTTTTGTAGCCAACAACAAAAAGAAAATCAGTACAAACACAATAACGGTTAATCATAGTTCACAGAGCCCCAAGTGGCCTGTCCTTTTAAACCTGACGGTGGTCCCAAACATAGCTATTCCACACAAATATACCAACACACAGCAGCTATAAATCAAACACTGACAGGAAACAAAATTTAGCTTTAGTTCATGGTGTGAGTCGCAGGGGAATGCAGCAGAGAGGAGTCTGTTTATTCTGAGATTAAATGACCTCTGATGCATGGAGCAGTGGGACACTGAAATTTAGCTTTGCTGAAAATTACAAAAAGAAAAAAGGTTGATTAAAAGTGCATTGCAATTACATTATGTGACGCTTTCAGGAAAGACCCAGTTGACTTTGCCCATAAAACTTCATACGAGTGCATGCATATATAAAAAGGGCAATATTAAGTAGTGTAATATTTAAAAAAATAATTCTACATTATCAAATACAGCAACATGTTGTTCATTTAAATTACACCAAAAGACTATTTAAAAAAAGGAAATTCCCCCTGTGTCAAAATTAAGTAGAGAAAAGCCTTTGAAGTTTTAATTCATAACAGAATGGATTATTTTAAAAGTAGCTTAGATGAATAGAACAACAATGGTGGCTACTTCACGACCTTCAAACCGGCAGCTTAATTGTTTGGTTCTAAAATAAGAAAACATATTTAGGTCCTCAAATACTGTGCAGGCTGTGTCAGCCCAGAGAGACTAGCTGTCCTCCATTCAACCCACTGGGTCACGGCCAAATGTGCAAGTTTAGAGCTATTAGCCATAGCCACTGCCAGAACAACCTACTGGTCTCATCAGTCACCAAAACCCTAGTTACAAAGCAGACTTAATGTCAGAACATATAAGGCTGATGCTGCTCCTTTTTAATATATTCAAAGAGTTAGTCCTGAAAAAAAGTCATTTGGAAAAACTTTTGGCATGTTTGGAATGACAATGAATCTTTTTTTACAGTGAACTATTAATTTAATATGTGCAGATTGAGATTTCAGAGATGTGACTTGTTTAGAGTCCATTGTTTTATGGACAAAGAGTGGCCAAGATAGCAAACAATGCTCCTTTAATCGCACAAAGACATTTATTCAGTGTACCACGACAATCATAAATATATAACAAACAGTCATTATTCTCAAACTCAAACAAACATTGATAGAAATTGCATTAATAGAGATAAACAACAGCTTTGTTTTGTCATATTTTTGTCAAAGACATTTTTTCCACATTTACATGTGTAAATATAGGCTGGTACTTTGATGAGTAAAACAGAGCTTCTTCAGAGTGCTTCAATAATTCAAATCTCACACTTGGTTAGATCAGCCTATTTATAAAAATCAAAAAGAGCTTTTTTTAATAATTCCACAAAGCTTATATAACTACCAAAAAAGGGAGGAGATATCAAGTTTGACATTTTGTTCTTGGTATTATCAGACAGTAGCTGTACTGTAAATCCTGAAATAGTGCAATGATGTGAAGTAACTTACAATTAACTTTTTATGAGTGATGAGTGTTCTGTGAAAATACAAAATGCGTAAAGCACGTTTTCTTTGAATGGTGCCTATTTCTAGTGTCAGCATGTCACAACTGTGATGTGGTCCGCAGAGGGATTCTAGAGAGGAAGCCAAGAATATGTACATGTAAACATGCAAGCTCCCACATACATAATGCATGAAGCACACACATCACTAAATGAATTGTAACTGTGAAGCCAATCACATACAGTGCGTCTCTCCATCCGTTTCCTCCCTCAGCATAGGCAGGCTAAAAGGCAGCCATAAGTGACTAATCTCCAGTGGCAGGACCAATATAGCTGATTATTTACATGTGCAACACACATAACAGGCCTATGCCATTCCTCTCTCTATTTTCCTTCACAGTCATAGCACTAAATGTGCGTTACAAGTTTCTGACTGGTATAGAGCTGTGTCATTAACAGTGAGTGTTCTTCTGGAAGATATAGCTTGTTTGTCACTGCCCCAGGGGGAGAATATTCTTATAAACAGCCTTCTAAAGATGTGAACAAGCAACACCTTTAGGAGCCATTCACACAGAACTCATTTTTGCATTCCACTGCACTGCTTTTTAATTGTTTTTCTATGTAAACATGCGCTCAACAGACTTGAGCTTGTGTCTTTCAGCATCCTAAAATACAGTGTTAAAGTTAGAAGAAGTTTAAAGAAGAAGTTTGAAAAATCTCTAGACACAGTTTTCAGTCTTTAGGAAGCAATCAATGTGATCGTCCTCATGCAAGGGACCCCCATCTTAAAATTTATAAAGCAACCTTGTTTTTTTGTACAATGGGCCAATTTATATTGTAAAATTATTCTGAAAATATTCATATTTAGTAGGGCTGTGCAAAAATTAATTGTGATTAATGGCATCCAAAATAAAAGTCTGTGTTTACATAATATATTTGTGTGTGCTGTTTATAATTATTTTGTGTATATAAATACACACACACATGCATGTATATATTTAAGAAAATGCGTTATTCATAAAATATTTATATTTATATAATATAGATTATGTATTTATATATATATACAGAGTTTAGACGCAAATAATTCTTAAACATATACAAGCATGCATAGGTATTTATATATACAAAATAATTATACACAGCACACACAAATATATTCTGTAAACACAGACTTTTATTTTGGATGCGATTAATCGCAATTAATTTTTGCGCAGCCCTAATATTTAGATTACGATTCATAATTATTTACTTGTTTATATTTTAATCTAGTTTTTACATTTAATTATTTTAATTTTGCTTTTTATTTTTACTTTTCTCCCCCTAGCACTTCCTTGCAACCCCCCGTGAGTGGTGCACATGGTACTATCCCTCTGTTTGTGGACATGACACTTTTCTGTGCAAAAAAAAGAGCAAGAGCAAAGGTTTGCCTGGATGCATCCATCTTAGTTTTAATACTGGGCCGCGGTCAACTCGAGTCTGACGTCATTCTCAGCTCCGACATCCCTCTTCCGAGGTTAATGGAAAGCAGCATTACTTCTCTGATAGTCTCTAACACAAAATGACATAGGAGTTATAGCTAGATTCAACATAATATACGGAAAGCAGCATGAGAAACATTTAGAGCGAGATGAGACCCATGGCTCATTTTAACAGGTTTATGTATTGAAGTGATAGGCCGTTCCATAAGATCAGCAGTTAAAATGTCAGATGTGCGCAGTCTAGCTTCTATAGGGAGCCATAAGTGGATCTCTGCAGAATTAAACCAGTCTACATGAGATAAGTTGTCTTTTTATGTGCACAAAGTCCTAATGGGGTCATTTAAACAGCACAATGGAGAACATGTACATCAGTCAACAATACTATGAGTTCATCCACAGCTGCAGAGGACTTTACATTCACATTAAGGGAAATGTTTTCATAAGTGTGTGTATGTACTCTACATATGAATAGCTGGGAGCAAACACTTCAGATCACACAGAATACGCTTTCTGAGAAATTTCAATCTCTTTGACTTATTTTGAGAAGGAATTGATTTAGGAGCTTATAAAGATTTGCTTCTCTCATGATCACTACCAGAATGACTACATTGACCAATGCATAGGGCTGTCAAACGATTAATCGTTAATAATATAAATTATATATAAATCTGTATATACATGAAAATATTTCTTAAATATATAAAAGCATGTGTATATATATATATATATATATATATATATATATATATATTATACACAGTGCACCCACATTTATTATGTAAACACAAAATTTTATTTTGCATGCGATTAATCGCGATTAATCGTTTGACAGCCCTACATGCAAGAATGACATAAGTGCTTTTTTTAAACAAGTACCCTTAAAAAATACTTTGAACCCTTAAAAAAGTAAGTTTTATATAGATATATGAATGAATGTGTTTTGAACGTATATTTCTCTTCTCCCCTGTGGCTAAATGGGATCGTGTAAAATGTGAATGCGCACATCATTCAGGTACTTTTTGCCAACTGTTTTATAAATACGGACATACTCGTTTCACACACAGTTACATATGCTGCCCATGTCTCTAGACCCAGCGTTCTTTGCCATTCTGCTGTGTTGCATCTCACATTTTTCAATGTAAGATTGTGTTATGTGTAAACTGCCACTAACTGTGCAAGAGGTAACGCACAACTACTGTAACCATTGCAATCGGTAAGCAGAAAGTGCAGGTCAAGGCTGTTGTAAAACACAATGTGTTCCACACACTCACTTCAAAAGCCTGGGTACACTGTAACTGTATAAGCCTGTAGCGCAGTTATGAAATCCATTTTGCACAGTCTACAGCTCTTGTGCATATCCAATCTTTACCAGTATTCAATTAATACTTGTTTGAATGGCAACAGAAAGGCGCATGAATGGCAACAGTACTGTAAGTCATGCCTTAAGCCACTAGCATTTACACCATTTTTCCCAGTATGTAAGGATGTTGACATTAGTTCAGGTTACCAACTGTACTGAGGATATGCATAGCAACTGCCACTGTGATGGCTTAACTATGACAACCATAGGCCAAGTTGTGCATTGTTCACATTGCATGGGATTAAAATTTAAGCTCGTCTATAAACGATATTGTATTGTGATGCTATCGCAGTATTTATACATAAATGAGATAAGCAAGATAAGCATGTTTGTACTTAAAGAAGAAAGTTCAACTGAGGGACAAATGTAGATGTGATATTTTTAATGTGACCAAATCTTTCCTACAGCAGTTATATCTGTTTGTCGTTTTCACTCTCTCTCCCCAGAACTTCCCAGGAAAGATTCATAATGTCCAGACATGAGGGAGGGAAGCGAGATATACATGGTCAAGGTCATCTGTGACGTAAATAATGACACATGAGTGCAGATGCCCCTCAGCCTACATCACAAAATCACGATGCAGTCAGCATGAGAGATGAGATTAACTCGCTACCATCCACGATTCATGTGCTGCATTTTCAATTAAGGTTCCTGGATACAGGCAGAAAAATATTTTTGAGGTGAATACAGCCGAAAACATTTAATGCTGTCTACATAGAATTAATTAGTTCAAGTGTATGCTTGAAAATGTTAAGCATTTGTACTCATTTCAAGCAAACATAAATGAAAGCCATAACTTATAAATAAGTATTATTGATTGATTGTCCTGTGTTTGAGCACTTCAGAACAATTTCAAAGTAGAAGCATGTTTGAGTATGTTTCAAAGGTATAAAAATGTATTAATAATTAATAAGATTTGTTTCACTCTTTACTAATTTGTTGACATTCTATAACTTGATTTACAAAATATGAAATTACTTTTCTAGTAAAATTCATGCTCAAAATGTATCAGTTGTCACACTGATCATGGTTTGTGTAGAAAGAGTTTGTGTGTATGGCTGTATCTCTTATTTTGGTCATTTTCTTTCACAGATTAGGCAATTTTCCGCTCTACATTACGCTGAGCTTTTGAAATATGTGTTTTAAATGAAAGTATATCATGTATGAGCATTCAACGTCTGTATACGTTATGTATGTATGGTTAATTTCAATTATTTGAAGTGATATTTAATCAAATTTGTAAGGATTTAAGTTAGATTAATCACTTTATTTAAAGGGATACTCCACTTTTTTGGGAAATAGGCTCATTTTACCAATCCCCCAGAGTTAAACAGTTGGGTTTTACCATTTTCAAATCCATTCAGTCGATTTTCTGATATTTTAAAGAATATCAGTAACCAGACAGTTTCTGGTCTCATTGACTTCCATAGTAGGAATATACTATGGAAGTCAATGAGACCAGAAACTGTCTGGTTACTGATATTCTTCTAAATATGAGAAATCGGCTGAATGGATTCGAAAATGGTAAAACCCAACTGTTTAACTCTGGGGGATTGGTAAAATGAGCCTATTTCCAAAAAAAGGGGAGTATCCCTTTAATATAACATGAAGATTTAACTTCAAAATTCAAATTCACTCACACACACAAGGATGCAAAAACTTGCAAATCAAATCTGAAGTAAACCTTGCATGTTTTTTTTATCATAAATATAACAAATATAATTAAACATTCATGTTTGAACAAGGGAATTTATTAACTCATAACTCAAATGATTAGACACAAACTTTGAGTCTGAGAAGCACAATGTGTTTAAGTGATCATAAAGTTGGTCTGGCTGTGGTTCTGTCAAGAAGAGAGGTCATTCGGGCATTAAGCATGCCAAAGAAAAAGAGTGAACGCAGACCTGGCATCATGACAGAGGGCTCTGCACACATTCAACTGCTAAAAGTCTCAAGCAGTTGTAAGCAAACAGTACCAGAGCACTGTTCGTCTCCGAGCAGCACTAACACTGTATCCTGCTTTGAAAATAATCTGTTGGACTAATACCCCAATAATAGGATACATGAATTAACATCTTTGATACCATCTCTAATAATACATAAAAGATTTCCTCTAATGTCACGCCATTTATCATAATACAACAACTGAAGACGAATGTAGCATGTGGGAAAGAGTGCCTGTGTGTGAGGAGTGAAGGAGAAATAACAGAGGCCTTCAGTCAGAAATGTCTGCTCTGCACAGTTGTATGTGCTTGTAAAATGTGTGTGCAAAAAAACTCTTATGCTCACTTACACTGCATTTGTTTGATCAAAAATACAGCAAAAACACTAATATTTCAAAATATCATAACTATATATTATGTAAAACAACTGCTTTCTATTTTAATATATTTTAAAATGTAATTTATTAATGTGATTGCAAAGCTGAATTTTCAGCATCATTATATCCAGTTTTCAGTCACATGAGAAATTATTCTAATATGCTGATTTGGTGCTCAAGAAACATTTATTATTATTATCAATGTTAAAAACGGTTGTGATGGTTAATATTTTTCGTGGAAACTTTTTATTCATCCTGATTTTTTTTTTTTTAATCAAAGATCAAATTTTACTGTAAATGAAAAATAAATCTTTAATTAAAAAAAAAAAAAATCAATTGAATACATCCTTCCAAAATAAAAAAAATACATTTCTAAAAATAAAATAAAATAAAATAAAAAAATACTAACACCGAACAATTAAAAGGTGGCATACATGCACCACTATTACCATCACGTCAAACGGGGAGATAAGCAATCAGGGGAGGTAATGAGGTGACATTTAGGTTAAGTATGTCAAGTAAAATATATTATGAGGAAAAGTAATGGGAAGATAAGCACTGAAAGAGAAAGAGAAAGCTGGGCTTGTTAAGAGTTGGAAAATGCCTTGAGCATTTTGTGATTTAAAGACTCCACACTGACATCCCAGAGCTATGAGTTTCCTCATTCAGACACTCACTCAGAGCTCCACAAAGTATTACCCAAATCAAGAAGAAAGACAGTGAGAAGTCTTATAAATTCTCATCTTTGCAGGTGAACTGCTCCTTAAAGAGGTCACAGTAAGAGTGATTGTGGGCAGATGAAAGCAAATGGACTGCTTCTGTGTGCTGAATTGAGTTATGCTCCAATCAGAGCGGTCTGTGAGGCAGGAGGTGAGCGCTAAATCTGATTCTTTAGAGGTGCTGAGGGGACTAGGTAATGTGATTCATGGCAAACCGGGGTAATAATGCTCTGATAATGTCACCAGAGTCTGCCATGATTAAAATCCTACTTCGATCAGGGCTAGAGGTAATATCTATCTCATCAATTCTGCTCCATGCCAAAGCCAAAATGCAATCAGCCATTGTGATTGACAGCTCTTTTGGGAGATAAAGGCACTCTCTATACTGATAGCCTAGAGCACAAAAAGTAGGGGTGTACGATTAATTGAAATAAAATTGAAATCTCGATATGCTTATGATTAAAAATTAAAAATATATTAAATAACCATAGTCTGCATGTGTTGTGTCCATCAAAGTGAACAGACGTCACTGTCTTGGACATACTGAAAATGCATGTGACGGTTCTCGACAAGGTGAATTTTACTTTATCTCTGAGTTTGGATTGCTTGTTACATCATTCAAAGTTGCAATGTAATGCAAAAAATTCAGTGACACTTTTTTCCTGATGTATATTATCCTAGTGTAATGGATTAACAAATAAAAGGAAAACTGTAAAAAAAAAAAAAAAAAAATTAAACATGCTTGGATGAATTATGAAAATACATGATATTTCATTTCATGCCAAAAACGATGCACAATCAGCTTAACTGTTTTTATATTTGTGTAGTTTCAAACATTTTTGTGGGCAGAGATTGTGGGCTGTAGCATGTGGCCAAATTCATAATGAGAAGCGTATTATAAACTGGTCGGCTACACAGAAAATTGAAGTCCTGTTTTGGTTATAAGAAAATAAAAGTTAAAGGGTTTAAAGCATAATTGAGATATATACGATATAGTATATCATTATATCATATTGTCCAGTCAAAATGTAGTAAAAAAAAAAAATATTACAATTTTATTTTAGATTTAGGTTTTGCAGCATGTAAAGCAAGTAATATATATATATATATATATATATATATATATATATATATTGTATATATATACGTAGTATATACAATATATATAGATATATAGTGTATACATATTGTGTGTATATATACCTAGAGTGTGTATACTTTAAAAAATGGGTTGTATATACTTTAATGTTGGGTAAAATATGGACAAACCCAGCCATTGGGTTAAAAAAATTTATTTAAAAATGTAACCCAATGGCTGGGTTTGTCCATATTTTACCCAAAATTGGGTTAAAACAACCCAGCATTTTTTATAGTGTATATATGAAGAGTTCAGATGCAAAAGCCTCTAAATGCCATTTGAAATTTTCTTCTTTAATGATGATTTTTATGAAACTTGTATATTTAAGTTCAGTAATTTCACTTAAATAACAATTAATAGGTAATTATCATTGCCATTTAAGTGAAATTACTGAACTTATACAAGTTTGATAAAAATCATCATTAAAGAAGAAAATTTCAAATGGCATTTAGAGGCTTTTGCATCTGAACTCTTCATATATACATATATGAGCATATTATATATTGATGACAGAAATTCACCGAGATAGCAGCTTGCTTATCCATCACAAAAAATATGGTGTCTGGCACAAGTGCATGCTGGGACATGTTAATGTGTAAGCCTGGCCACTCTTGGTAATCTGCCCTCTGTAGAGGTGCCAGGATCAAGCCTCATCAGCTTTAGCGTTCAGTGGGAGACCACAAGTCCCACCAGTCAATTCTTACCACTAATGCTTTACACAACAGGTACTAATGCCCAGTGCTGTTTTAGCACATTCACTGCTTGTAGAAGGAGAAAAGACCACAGAGGCAGTTGATCCACATCTCTGTGAAAGGGGTCAGTCTGATGAGCTCAGCAGAACAGGGATCCCCCAGCTGAAAGGCTGTCTAAGCCCGACACAGGGAGACGGGGAGGGACCACTGCTGTCTGGTGCTGATTTGGGAAGTGGATGACTGAAATGCAGAGCTCACAGCTACAGTCTGACACTGAAAACTGATAAACACAATTTTGAAAAAGTTATAATGTGTGAATATGAACATGCACTTTTTCAAGTTGATTGTACTGAAATGTGCGTTGGCAGTGCCTGTACACAACCATCATATAATGATACAAATCCACCCAGTGTTTTTGTTTTAATCTCCTTATACGTTTCCAACTGTCTCAAATCGAGCCGTTTGTTTTTGTGACGTCAATAAAACGGAAGCCCCTCCCACGATTGTTGATTGACAGCAGCGTATTAACACAGACCAGCCCTGAGTGAGCTGTCATCATAGTCCGCCATTGTTGTTGAAGCACTGGAGCAGAATGACGTCTAAGCGATTGTGGTGTTCTGTTCTTGGGTGCGAACAGTCGTTTTGAGGTTGGTAAATCCGAACCGCTGAAGAAGCAGTAGGTGAATTTTGTTTTTGAAGGGAATATTCCCTACGAACAACAACGTCAATGCTTTCATGTTTGCGACGTGTGAATCAATGGGCCTTTATGCCCAGCTGCACTACTTCCTGAACTTCAGCCAGCTACTTGTTTCCTGTCTGCCATTATTGGCCAAATTGATTAATTCAGGTGTACCTGACCTCAGTAGTCATGGCAACAATAATCAGACACACCTGAATTAATCAATTTGGCCAATAATGGCAGAGAGGAAACAAGGAGCTGGCTGAAGTTCAGGAAGTAGTTTAGCTGGGCATAAAGCCAATTCTCACCTTACTGCATTATAAACGAGGGTCAGTATAGAGCTGGCTCTCAATATAATTCATAATCCCACGTTATAATGAACAACCCGTTATGGTTATTGTGTTATAACAAACTGAGTATGTATACATCAGTAAACACATAGCGTTCCTACATCTCAATAAGTTACCCTGCCAGTACACAAAGATCAAAGTGACATTATGTTACCCAACCATTCAGAAACGTCTTTTACTTATTTATTTGAGCAAAAATACACTATAACTTTAATAGTGTGGAAATATGATTACATTTTAAAATAACAGTTAGCTTCTATTTTATCATTTAAAATGCAATGGATGCCTGTGATGGAAGACTTTTCTTTCTCTTTCGGTCTTTCTCTCTCATAAATGCTCAACATATTCACTCTCTCCATTAAACTCGCACACTCAAGCTTAGGGGAAGGTCAACAGCTCAGGCTTCAGGGAAAGTCAGCTGCTGTGTGGGAGTTTCACTTTTTTGGCCATTTTTCTCAAAGTGTGACATTGAGTCATTACAGTCCCAAGAGTATGACTACTGACCCAGCCTTACGGTACATGTCCACTGGTGCAGAAGAAGCCCTCTCAATAGTGCTCAGAATGCTAGAAGCCCGTGTCTGTGGGTTTGTTCATAAAATATACAGCGAGTGTGTATAGTTTATGATTGCTGTCAGTACACACTAAAATAAATAATGTGTAATATCATTCAAAATTAATTGTTTGGGGTCAGAAAGAGTTTTCTTTTAAATCAATACTTTTAAAAAAATACTGCTTATTTGAGCTTTCTATTCATTGAAGAATTGTTTGATATTGAAGACTGGAGTAATGATGCTGAAAATTCCACTTATTTTAAACCATTGTAATAATATTTCACATTAATACTGTTTTACAATATTTTTGATCAAAGCAATACATCCTTGGTGAGAATGACCAATTTTACTGACCCCAAACTGTTGAACTTTATAGTACAGTACATGTACAACACAAATAGTTGTGCTTGCTTTATTTAGTGTGAGAGTTGGAGAAAAGTGTTACTGAACACTGGTGTGTGTGGAGCAGAATTGTCAGATGGTGGAGCACTTATGTGCTACTGAGCAATTGCATGATGGATTGGTAAGAAGCAGAATGTGACTGAGAGAGCTACACCGCAGCTGTTAAGAGAGAGAGAGTCATGATTCTGCCTTCTCATTTCAATTCATGATGGAAGCACACTCAAATATCCTATAGCCATTCACTGGTTGTGGTTCAAATCAGTGATATCTAAAGAAATTCATCATTTCAGCATGCCAGCAATTCTTTTCTGTCTTCTGCTATATCTTTACATTTTTATTTTTGTTTTAGTATCTAAATCCTTCGATTATTTATTAGTCGTGGAGATCCTTTCATATGAAAAGTATGCTCTTACAGGGATAGTTCACTTTGAAATACATTTTTGATATGTTTTAGCTTACCTCAAGGGCATCCAAGATGTGTCTTTGTTTTCGCAGTAGTTTCAATTTTGATATTTTTAGGTCAAACCGTTCTTGTCTGTCAGTCGTATAATCGAGGTATATGGGGTTCACCTCAAAGAGCATGCACAGAGAAGTCCAAATTAGACATGATTTAATGACTCGTAAATGTAAGTACACATTGATGGCCTAAGACATGAAACGAGCGGTTTGTGTGAGAAAACGAACAGTATTTATATCGATTTACCTCTTGTAACCACAGCCACGTCCAAGTGATCTGAGAGTGCGGACGCTTTCGGTCTGCGCATGCGCCGGAAATGGTCTCTCGGTCATGTACGTCACTCATTGTTTACACAGAGATTTCAGAAGTTTTACCTTTCACTGAGAAGATCTAAACATAGTATTTAGATATACAGGAAACCGCAATGGAAGACGATTTCATTACATCAACAGACAACGTTGAATTTTTTTCACAACCACGCACAATTTTTTTTTTTGCAACCGCTCATTTCGTGTCTTAGGCCATCAATGTGTACTTACATTTAAGAGTCATTAGTTCATGTTTAATTTGGACTTCTCTGTGCATGCTCAGTGAACCCCATAGGTCTCCATGCATTATATGACTGACAGACAAGAATGGTTTGACCTAAAAATAACAAAATTGTAAATACTGTGGAAACAAAGACACCTACATTTTGGATGCCCTTGAGGTAAGCTAAAACATATCAAAAAATAATTTCAAAGTGAACTATCCCTTTAACAGACAAGGTTCATTTGTCAAATGTGCAACAACACAGCAGCAATACTTCTTAAACTCTTCTATAAGACCATCATTAAAGAAGTTTTAGATATAAAAATAGCAAATAAGTCAGTTAAAAGTCTTTTGATATTCAATTACTCTCTCTTTGATCATTCGCTATAGCACAGATTCACTAAATTAACCATAAGTAAGAGTGACTAATGCTCTCTTTATTCCAAGCATCTTTTAAAATGTATAACATGTTTCCGAAGGATTGGAAGTGTTCCCATCTGCTGGAAACGAGATTTTATGCATTCCAAAGGAAAGGAAATTCAATCACTATTGGGAATGAGATGAAATTTAGCATTACATGTAAATTAATTACATATTTATGATGTGTGTCCTCTCATTTGGGCTGCAGTTTCAATAATATGGCAAAGAACTGCAGTTAATGTCTAAAAAATTTCGATTTTCAGGATGTAAACCCTTATGAAAACAAGTTTCTACATCCTGAGGAACTCAATTAATGTTTTAACAGAAACAACACAATAAAGCTTTTTTTGTTTACTTTGTAAATATGTTTTCCTTTCACGTACATCCATAAAATATGAAGAATACATAATGCATATCTGGTGATTTATAATATAAACAAAAGGTGCATAAACATCACTGAGTTCTTCCTCTTACATTCATTGACGTTGTTCTGCCTATATAGATAGAACAAGCTATCTGAAATATAAAGATAGATTGACCCCTGAAGCCTAATGGGTAATGACAGGGGATTCTGCATACACAGAGTGTGTGCGAGTCAGTTGCTTCGCAGCATCGCAAATGCACCCTGACATCCACCAAGGCTGTGCCATAATTCAGATGAGACAGCTGGTGATTGGTGCACTGGTATCGATTTAAAAACCAACTGCTCTAAAATTAGAGTCTCCTCACATCTGTGACAGGGACAGGCACAATCAGCACCCTGGTTTGACGGATTGTGTCCTAGTAGAGCGGAAGGCCATCATAACAGACACATTCCAGAGCACATTCCTCACAAAGCCTCACCCTTCATTTCATTAGACTGCGTGGAATGTCAAAGCACACAGGAGGTCTTCATTCTCCCCCCACACCAAGAAGAGAGGAAGAGAAAGAGTAGGAGAGAGAGGGAAACCGAAATGAAAAACACAAGGGGTCTTACTGCTGCCCTCAGGTCAAGGCCCCTGTATAAAAACACAAGACACTATGAGTATCAAATTGTATCAAACTTAAATGTTATTCATTTTCTCTATGAAGGAATTGTGACGATTTTTAATCATAACAAATTCTCAATTTATATAAAATAATCAAATTATATCAAATTACGTAATTTAACTAGAGGCATAGTTTTCTGGAATAAAATAAATTAATGAACAATTATAGGTCATCAACATACATTAAATACTACTAAAAACTACAGTATGTTGTAACTTATATAACAGAGTCAGAGACTATATTCCAATGAAATATCCACTATAAAATACCTCAATGTTGTGTAGATCTTTTCTTTGCATCAGTAATACCAATTAAGGTTGTTGTCTTACTTGTCTTGAACATGGCGGTGGCTAAGTGGGAATACAGAGGTTGTTCGGGACATTAAACATCATCACGCCAAACAGGTAAACTCATCTATACACTAGTATGCTTTCCCAGACACATTTTGTGTTTCATAATCACACTATTACAAACTATTCTAACTCAAATTTTCAGGGGAAAATGTTTGTTCACAATTTAGGGATTAGATTTAGATACAATTCTTACTATTAACTACGACTTTTGCCTCAAACTACTGCTAATTGCTGCTTATTAATAGTTAGTAAGGTAGTTGTTGAGTTTAGGTATTATTGAGTAGGATTAAGGGATGCAGAATGTGGTCATCCCATATTGCATGCCATAATATGGGTTTTATAAGTGCTAACAAGCAGCCAATATTCGAGTAATAAGCAACTAGTTTATAGTGAGAATTGGATAAACTAACTTTCTAATAGGGGTTTTGGCATGGAAAGAAACTTCAGGGTTAGACTACATAAATACTCTATTACTGGTGCACTTTATGATTTAACAGGCATACAATCATGCACAGCAGGGTCAAACATTTATTAATTGAGTATATCATGGGTTAATTCATACCATGAGGCTTCTAGTCTGGCAGGGAATACATGAAAAGAGAGCACCACTATGTACATATGCTTCTCTACATGCATACACATACATGTGTGAGTTGGATTAAAGGTTCACTGCAGCGCTCTGG
The DNA here is from genome assembly GCF_016745375.1 of Pimephales promelas. Next base: position 16,021,870 of record NW_024121133.1, read on the forward strand.
TGTGTTTGGATGGGCCGGTGCTCTCAGATGATCAATGGCATCATAGATTCGTAAGCAGCTGGTCAGAGAGGATGAGCTTTAATCACCAACATTAATTAGCCTATGCTTTCATCTTAGCCTGCTGGGCACTGAAACAACACTTTATCTTTTACGCTCTCGTTTTATCTTCTCTGCTTCTTTCTCTCCGCTGGATCCCCCTACTCGTTCACTCGCACCTTTTTTTTCTTTTCTTTTTTTCTTTATTTCTGTTTCGCAAGATGTTTGCTCCAACTCACTTATTAAAACCAGCTGCTGGTGTCATGAATTCACTTCATTCCCGATAAGGGTGCGGCTCAGATATTCAAGGACCGGGGTGGTAGGGTGTCTCTCTTTTTTTAGCACACATCTCAGAAAAACCTCCCAATACTGTTTAGTACAACATCTGGGAATGATTACTAAGAGTCCATGATAAGAAAAACAATGTAATCTCAGACATGGATGTACTTTACGTTGGAATCATGAATGATGAATTTAGTCAAATCTAGTTACTAAACGATGCATATTTAGAAGATATAAGGGGAGGTACAGACGTCAACAGCAGAGGAGGGGTATGGGCAAATCAGACATTTGCTGATTAACTGCACTATACAAGAGCCTGACAGCTACATAAATCTACACCCTTTCTCCTTTCCAACAGTCATCAATTCACTCCACTGGTAGCTGTTAAATTTAATAAACATAAGTTCTATGCTTTTTTGGAGGCAGACCACTTGCCAAACCTTAAGGGAGAATATAATTCACACACACACACACACACACACACACACTGAAAACTGTAATAATATTTCAAATACTGTTTCAAATCCAAAGTTTTTTTTTTAATGTAGCCTTGGTGAGCATAAAAAACTTTACATTTTTTAAGGTATTAACAAAATCTTACTTACTGAACCCAAACTTTTGAATGGCACTGTATATATATATATATATACAGTGCCATTCAAAAGTTTGGGTTCAGTAAGTAAGATTTTGCATCTGAACTCTTCATATATATATATGAAGAGTTCAGATGCAAAAGCCTCTAAATGCCATTTGAAATTTTCTTCTTGAATGATGAATTTTATCAAACTTGTATATTTAAGTTCAGTAATTTCACTTAAATAACAATTAATAGGTAATCATCATTGCCATTTAAGTGAAATCACTGAACTTAAATATACAAGCTTGATAAAAATGATCATTCTAGAAGAAAATTTCAAATGGCACTTTGCATCTGAACTCTTCATATATATATATATATATATATATATATATATATATATATATATATATATATATATATATATATATCAGTATATATAACAATATGTTTCTCATTCTGCTTTTTCACATCAAGAAACAGTTCTCTTGTTCATTTGTTGCTTCTTTTGTGGAAGCACATTATCTACAGTAGACAAATGCCAAAATAAATTAAACTAATTACAATTAAAAAAAAAGTGTCTATTTACTCCAAGAGCAAATAGCCCATCTTGTTGGCATATGCCATTACCAATGACTCTGCCAAACAATTGTCTGACAAAGGTAAGTGCTGTTAGCTTTTGGCTGTAAGCTGGAAATAACGGGTCTAGAATAGTGGAAATAAATTGTAACGAGTAGGGTTAGGGCTGGTCTAAGGATAGGGACAAGTAACCTCCCCCATAAGGTGGTCTCCATTTAAGATTTTGATAAATATAATCATATATACATCGTATACGTTGCTATTATTGCCGCTGCCAAAATAAATAAATGTCAGTCTATGGATATTACGTAGTAGCTTAAAAATCAGCCATTGAAAAAACCCTATTTATTAGTTGACAAATGTGAATATTTCACATATTTCACAGAATGTGTCCCGTCTCCCTAGATGTGCCCCCCATGGTGGTTACGATCCTGGCTATGATTACAGATTCAATCTGAAATCAAATGAGAAAAAGATCCCTGCATTTCCTGGAGACTGTCTCGCTCTATAGTAGTAACAATAGCTTACTGAATGAAAACATGGCAGGAGACTGCAGTGTAGTGTACACTTAATCCCACAGAACAGGGGAAGCAAACACTCTGAGGCATTAGCAGAGAGGAAGTTGAGTCGTGAGTGTTGTCGGACTCGGAACCATACCTGTTTGAGTAAGATAAATTATGTAGCGTGAAATATTTCCATTTAGAGAATGACGCAGTTTTGGAAAGAGGGGGAATAGGAATGCGAAGGCTGGAAGAAAGTGTCACACATACGTAACTCTGATATAGAGCTAAAACTTTCTCATTTTATTTCCTGCTTTTATAATGCTGGCTTAGAAACATAACTGCATAAACTGTGGGGTATATTTATTTGCATCTGGGTGGAGATGGATGCCAAAGAAGCTGTTTCATTAATTGAAGAAATTATGTTCACTACTAAAGTAATCTTACTGAAAGCCTGACTCAAGAGACAAATCAATATGTTCCACATTACTACTGTACCTGCTGTCCAACTATACTGTATACACACGTCACTCTGCAGGGGCATGTTTCTGTCATATATCATAACAAGCCTCTATTTTCAGTATTCTTCTCAAAAGGAACATGGACTTCTCTTCACTTTCTGATTTGCTTGCTATACTTACTGTACTCTGGAACAACAGTCTCTTATTTCCCTCTCCATACTTTACCAGCAGATCTCTGCATGAGACAGGAAGTGAGAGGTGATAGGAGTGTGTGTGTGTGTGTGTGTGTGTATAGAGAGAGAACAATCTCCACTGGCAGCCACTAACATCAAATGGAGTTAATTAAATAAGATGGCAAGTTATCTGCCAGGGAAAACTCATCCCGTGCCACTCAAAGCAGAGTATAGGCGCAGTTCTGAGGTCCACCCAAGCTTCATTAATGTTACTGCCCACCAAGTGTGGTCTTCTCCATTACACGTTCCCCCCATCAGGGAACGAGCACACTTCTATGCACCCTGCAACACACAGCATGGCTGGCCTAATCAAATTAACAGGCTCTTCTCTATTGAGTGTTGCTCTCAAGGTGACCCCAAACAGATCAAAAGACATCACTGCACTCAAATACAGCAGTCAAGCACAGTGAGTTGGAGTAGAGGAATGTGTTTAAACTCTTCTTTAAATGGTATGAAAGTTTGCTTTGTGTAGTTTGGTCTCAACAGTTTGAGGGTAGATAGAGAAAGTGGTAAAACTCTGCCCTCTGCAGGATATTATGAGAAATACAGCCAAGCTGATTGAGCATCACATCACACTAATAAATAGCATCACATGTAGACTTCTTAAAACAGTTTGCATTAATAATCAAATGTTTTTTTTTTTTTTCATTTAACATATTTAGTGCACAACATTTCTGTCTCATTTTGTGCTAATGTGTAAGATATGGTTGGAATGACCTGAAAACTTATCAAAGAGTGTGGGTTTTACACTTGGATATGCCTAATATGATATCAAGCTGCATTTCTTGTGCATTTATTTTAGATTAATCTATTATTTTTAGGGTGTAAAAAGGTGGAAAGATGCATTTTAAAGGCATAGTCCACACAAAAATAAAATTGTGTCATCATTTTCTCACCCTTGTCTCATTTCAAAGCCATATGACTTTCTTTTTCTGCAGAACACAAAAGAATATATTTTAAAGAATGTCGGTTCCCATATAATTTTGTCTATACGATGTAAACCGTTCTTAAAAATGTATTTATTTTTAGTCTAGAACAACATAATGCTGAGTAAATGACGACACGTGGACACAATTTAAATTTTGGGGTAAGTTTAAGGCATAAAACTGCAACCTTCCATCTGAGATAATTTGGCACCATGCAGTCATTTTATATAGTTAGCAACATCCAACTAACAATTTGCCACATATTTCCATGCAAAAGCCATTGTTTTCCCCTACTCTAAACATAATTACAAAATTGCTTCTGTGAGCATGTGTGTGATAATCATTAAACATGCATCCGTTTTAAGCACAAAAATGGGGAGCGAGGAATAGTCTCCTGCTTTCTTCTAAAACCCAAGACCTAAACTCAGTGTAAATCAGACTCAGAGTAATCATGATAGGCTCGAATAACTTAAATGATCGAGTTTTGTTCAAGACAAGTGATTAATCAATCCAAAGGACTATAAATCTGGCCAATAATAAGTGCTACAGCAGCGACCTGTGACCTTCAATGTGACAGCATATTTTTCCCCCCATAATTGCTTCAGCACTTGCTTAAAGGAATAGTCGATATCTGCTTGACTTTATATAGCTCTCCCTTAATCCGTTTTATTTTGTGTTCCTTTGTTCCTCCTCCTACACCTCTTTCTGTTTCTAATTCACTCCCTCCCTGTCCTCTTGCACTCCCTCTTTCTCTCTCACACAGAGAAGCATCCAATGACGTGCTCTGGCAGGAGATCACAGGACAGCGGCCAGTGTATTTACTGACTGAAGTAGGTCCAGACAGCAGCCCACTGGTCAGCTCAGCCTCTTTAAAAGGTTTCCATTAGACCCCATCACTTCCTTTAAACTCCTCCGGAGCTTTCTCTCAGAAAGGGACCTTAGACAAACTCTTTCCTTATTTAATGGAATTTGGCCGAGGATGCATGAAGGCAATGTAGGAAGCATCCCGCCACAGGTAGAGGACAGAAATAGCAGCTCTGATCCTAATGGGGCACAGCAGAGGGGATGGACCATGATGAATCAAGCCTGAGGGTGCAGGGCTTCACTGGGTACAAAACACACAGCTCCAGACAAAGAAAAACACTGTTTGCTCATGAACACTACTAATCTAGCATACTTTATAAACCCCTCCATGGCTAGTACATGATGATGTCTCAAAAACATTCAATGTGCTCTTTCCACGTTTCTTTAGGTGTAGAATGATTCATACTGCTGTGTATAAAACAAATGTCAGAAATAGAATACATGCCTAAAAGGATGTTCCTTGATCAGGTCACTTCTCTCAAGTGTCATCATCATCACCCTCTTTTATCCCTCTCATCCTGTGGTCAGCTCGTACAGTATGAGCATGAAACAGAAAACTTCAGGCCTCTGGAAAGCAAAAGGAATACACCTTCGGCACGTGTGAGTAAAAAGATTTAAGTTTAGGTGAGTTACTAACACACAATTGTTCTCTCTAAAGGTGCTTGCACACTGAGTTCGAAGTTCTCATCAGAAATATCCACGTTAAATAATAAATACGACCTCACGTTTGTCAATCATGTTTACACACTGCCTCCAAAATGTTTCGATTTTCTGCATTTTTCGCATCCGAAGCAAGTGTTTTGACAACTCAGAGCCACTGAGTGACAAATACGAAAAAAACGAATACGAAAAAATTTCTGACTCAGTGTGCAAGGATCTTAAAAGCGTTAGTTCACCCAAAAATGAAAATTCTGTCAGTAATTACTTAATCTCATGTTGTTCCAACCCCGTCAGATTTTTGTTCATCTTCAAAACACAAATTAAGATATTTTTGATGAAATCTGAGAGCTGGCTCACTCCTCCATAGGCTGATGGGTAATTTCATCTGCCGGCCCAGAAAAGTTAGTAAAGACATTGTTAAAATGTGTGACTACGGTGGCTCAACCTTAAGTTTATCAAGTGACGAGAATAATTTTTGTGCACAAAAAAATAAATAAAAATAAATAAATAACGACTTCATCAAAAATATCTTTATTTGTGTTTTGAAGATCAACGAAAATCTTACGGGGGTTGGAACATTTTACTGATAATTTACTCAACCCCATGTCATCCAAGATGTCCGTCTTTCTTTCTTCAGTCGAAAAGAAATTAAGGTTTTTGATGAAAACATTCCAGGATTTTTCTCCATGAACAAATCCAAAAATTAACTATTCCGAGTCAATTCGTTCATTTCGTTTGTTGAATGAACCAAATGACTCGAAAAAAAGATTTGTTCATTTTGATGAGCGAGTTCGAACAGGCGAGTCATGAACGTGCAACACAGAGCAGAGCGAGGCTAGCGTTTGAGCTTATAAAACTTAAACTTTGGTTTTTTTGTTTTTTTTGTTTAAATGAGCGAGTTTTGCTTGATAAGACCCTTATATTCTTAATCTGGAATCATTTAAAGCCTTTGAACAGTTTGCAGTTTGCACTGAAACTGTCTTTTGGACCTTGAACCGTTTGGTTCCCAGTAAAGTGCATTATATGGAGAAAAATCCTGGAATGTTTTCATCAAAAACCTTAATTTCTTTTCGACTGAAGAAAGAAAGACATGGACATCTTGGATGACATGATGGGGGTGAGTAAATTACCAGCAAAAGATTTTTAAAAAGTGAACTACTCCTTTAAGAATCATTTATGAGAAAAATTTACAAAAACTATAAAGAAAATGTCCAACTCATGTCAGACTTAATTCAAAGAAAAAAGAAAAATGGGGGGAAAAAAGAATTAGTATCCAATTATTACCAAAAAGCAACAAAAGCCAATATGAGAATATGGTCAGAGTCAGTAAAATAATGCCACAATGCTAAATACTCCCAAAAATAGGCTTAATTTTCTTGAATGGCAAATTTGAAATATGATCTGGATATGTTCTTGTGTCAATTTTTACCGGCACAAAATCAAGAGGGAAAAATATTGCAAGCAAATATTTGAGTCATAATGCTGAGGAAAGACTAAATAAATAATAAGTAAAGCAACACACCTCAAAATATTTGCTACATCCACAGCTCACATTTCATTCACCTGCATGGTTGCTTTTTTTAAACCTCAAAACAGCCCTGTCATCCTCTCCTGGGGTCAGATATCACCCACACCAGTGGAGGTGTAAAAAGCTCCAAGGAGGAACGGATTTGTGAAGGTAAGTGATGCGGAATGCTTATTTTTGCTATTTGTCAGTCTCCTGTAAATAAGACATGCAGCATTCCCAGCCCAAAGCAGCTCAACATGGCTTTCGCCCTCTTACTGTAGAACAGTCGTTCTCAGAATCAAGAGCTAATGTGAATACACATGTACGCCTCAAGACATCCCCATCTTCAGAGCCGACTGAAATGTGAATGGGAAAGATCTGATCTGGTATACACGGTGATGGTGTGTATATCCGTTCTCTCCCTCGCTCCCTTTTACGTCTTATATCACTTTATCTACCCCCCACCCCCTCTGTCTCTCATTCTCGTATGCTCTCTTCATTAAATAAAACATTTCCCAAGAATCATTCCTCTTCTCCCCCCTCTGCCATCAGCCAACTGTGTTTCCATAGCAACAGGCTAAAAGACTTGAATCCTCCGGCTCTCATGGAATCAGTGGTGGCAGGCGCATTTCAGGGGCGACTGAACCTGTTGGTGTTTGATGTTGCATGTGTGCAGTAAATGCAAGGGAAACAAAACCAATACACATAGCCATAATACAGCCTCACTGAGTGCATAATGACACATAATGATATAATACATCATTTTGAGGAATGAAACACCAGGGTGGAAATGACAAGTTGCTCTCGCTGCTCTGTTTTCAGGGCATCCAGCAAACGGCTACATGTGCTTAGTCTATATTAATAAACTAACAGCATTTACTTTGAAAACACATGCTGCACATAAAGATAATCATGGCAATGTAAATTGATGAGTTAGATTATCTATAATGACAGAAATCAATAGAGAAGTATGGAACACACACACACGCTACAAGACATGTACACGCCTAATCCACTCACAGTGACCTGCTCGAATACATAGAGCTTGTCGTAAATCAAAATTCCGTCAATAGGCTTTGAGCTTTAATTTTCCCCCCAACCTTCTACATGTCCATGGGAAATGTATGACGGTTAGGAGTAATCATGGCACATCCGCAGGCACGTTTCTAGGCTTCATTTTACACATTCAAGACCCAATAAATGATCAGTGGCTCCACATACTTTACCAAATGTAATCCACTTATTTTATTAAAACCTAAAGAAAAAATGATTTTCATAAGAGCATGTAGTGAACTACAGCTCAAAAGAACAGCATGTTCCACAGAGCAAGAATAGAGCATTTCTTATCCAGCCTTGTTATTCCCCGGCGTAAACAATAGTGTTTGTGCTAAAAGGGGTCTAAGCTTAAATATAGGTTTTAGACACAAATAGGCAGCATGTCTCGGTTCCATCTGTCCGTCCAAGATGTTCGTGCAGTGATGTGTATGTTTGAGTTTAGGGGCATTTAGGGTTTGTTCTGGTGGCAGGGAAGGACACAGAAGTAGGTGGTAGAGGGGGAGGGGTGATATCTGGCAACACAACAGTTCACAATGACTGCGTTCTTCTTAGAGAGCAACATCTCTCCAGACACAGCAGATACTGTAGCACCTGCTTGTCCATTGGTGGCATATGCCTAGGAAAAGTATGTTAGCAGCTGGTCTGGTGTGCTGATATGGTGTTGTTTGTTTTCTTGTTTGCTTATCTGTTGTGCTCATTGCATTTGAGACACTGGAATGTGTAAGATATTTGGATACTATTTGTATTGATTTTCAGTTCTGAAGAGGAAATTGGACACAGTTGAGATATTAAATATATGTTGCCTCCAAATAGCGAAGTCCTTATTCACTGCTGGAGACTTT
>NW_024121133.1:16780392-16844326 GCF_016745375.1 Pimephales promelas
AAAGAGTTGAGACCATAAGGATGAACCTGCTCCCACGTTTCCTATTTCTATTCAGTCGTTACCCATAAGAGTTCCAATTTCTACTTTCAATATGTTAACAAATTGATTTCTCAATTTATATGGCACATAAAAGACCCAGAATTAAACTTAAAAACACTTATTTTGGCTAAAAATAAAGGAGGTTTGGCGTTGCCAAATATAAAATATTATTATTGGGCAGCTCAACTAGCAGCAATTGTGACTTGGATCAGTTGGAGATGAGGAAGCAAAATGGACTCAAATAGAGCAGGGGAAGTTAAGGGTGTACAATTGTCTGCCCTACCCTTTAATAGATCTAAAACATGTCAATAAAATGAAAATCAAAAATGAATGGATAAAACATACAATAAAGGTATGGGCAGAAGTAAAGAAAATGCTTAAGGATGTTGGAACAATTTCTCGAGCTATGCCCATAGGGTAATGTAGACTTTCCACCTTCAATGTGTGACCATGGTTTTAGGAGATGGGCAGTTAAAGGCCTTTTTATTTTTAATCAGCTCTTTGAAGAAGCACAGTTAAAGTCTTTCACACAACTACAGGAACAATTCGATCTCCCTTCAAGTGATTTTTATAGATATTTGCAAATTAGGCACTACATTACAAACCATAAAGAAAAAGAAAGAATTGGCAAAATCCCAAATGGTATAGAACAATATTTTATTACAATTTCAGAAAAACGCCTCCCTGTTGGTAAACATGTTTCTCATCTTTATAAAAGATTGTTAATAGGCACGGGTGGAAACACTTATAATATTAAGGAAAAATGGGAAATAGAAGCTAATACAGTAATAGAGGAGGAGTTATGGGATAAACTATGTTATAGGTGCCATAAGGGAATTAATAGTCAACAGTGGAAGGAATTTGACTGGAAAATTAAAATACGTTATTTTCATACTCCTCTGGTTATTTCAAGGTTTGTAAAAGACCCCTCTGCAGCTTTATGCTGGAGACAATGTGGTAAAACAGGTAACCATACACATATATTTTGGGATTGTCCAGTAATCCTTGCGTATTGGAAAAGTATTAAAGAAGAGATGGAGAAAATTGTAAAAAGAGAAGTTCCCTCGAATGTACGTTTTTTCTTACTGGGTGTCATATCAGTTGATGTTTTCAATGCTGACCAAAGATATATATTACGAGTACTATTACTAATCGCTAAAAAAAATATTACTGCTAATTGGAAGTCTGTGAAATCACCAACTGTAACCGAATGGAAACAGAGACTAAAACAGATTTACATGATGGAAAAAATTACTGCATCATTACAATTGAAAACTGACATTTTTAATCAGAGGTGGCATATGGTTAGAGAATATTTAAATCTATAATCCTTTTTTTTTTTTTTTTTTTATTTATTATTTATACCAAATATTTGTATGTATTTGGTTATTTATTTATTTAATTTTTTTTTCCTTATTTTATTCTTGTTATTTTGTCACTTGAAATCTCTTATTGTCTCAGATAATGTTCCTTTTGTTATGTTCTGTGAAAAATATAAATAAAAAGTTCAAAAAAAAAGAAAATGTAACAGAAGTTGTAGAAATGTAGTGGAGTAGAAAGTATAATAATTGCTGCAAAATGTAACGAATTAAAAGTAAAAAGTATGCGCTATTTATTCTACTTAAGTAAAGTAAAGATACGTGAAAAATGTACTTAAGTAAAGTAACAAATATTTGTACTTCGTTACATTCCACCACTGTACATGAGGGAGAATCTGGGCTTTCTCCCTCAGTTCCCCCTTTAGAAACCACCTGACTGCAGGAGTGTGTGTGTGTGTGTGTGTTTTTTCTATAGCCTTGGGTGGGTTTTTGCCTCATATTCATTTCCTGTGATCAAGATTCACATCATGTTCAGGTGCTGGAAGAGGAAATCTTGTGGGCGGGGGAAGTCTTGATACAGAAAGGGGAAGCCATTACAGTTGCTGAAGGAATTCAGCAGATCATGGACATGAATATCTGCTGCTTTGCATAATTCAACAGATACATCTGATGAATCCCGTTACAGAATTATCAACATTTTATCACTATTTTTTAATCATTTTAATGCATCGCATGAGGAGTCTTGTAGCATTAGCAAGATGGAACGATCATGAAAGATCCTGTTTCTAATAACTCTATTATGCAAAGTGCATAATCAAGAAATAAAAAATAGGATTTTTCTGGGCAATAATGATAAGATGATAAATAATTTAATATTATGGCTGAAACTGATAAGAGACTATTTTTTGCCCAAATAAATCACTAAAATTAATTGTTTTAAATGCAATGAGCAAATTTAGGCATCGTAACAATGTACAGTTTTAAAAAAGAATATTCATTTTGACATTTATTAAAGATTGCATGTTTTTAAAGATTAATTTAAGTGCGTATTAGGTGACTGCAAATGTACAGTAATATAAATGTACAAATAGAGGAAATGAACATGCACAATTAAATATCAAATTTCAATCGTTGTGCATCTCTATACGCAGCGGTGCTCCTCACCATCATCTGAATGACAGAGAGGAGAGAGAGCGACTGAGGGACTCAGGGGAAAAGCCTGACCTTTAAACAGAGCTGGCTACCAGTCCACAATGAGACATGTGTCCCACAGAGGTGCAAGACAGACAGTGGAGACAGCGCTTAGTAAATGGGCATTGTGTATATCAGTACACTATAATGCAATACTAACACCTTATGTATTTTGTGGAATTCTTACAGTTTTGAAGTGCTGTAAAACTGCAAAATGCTCAACAAATATTTTCCCTACTCAAGCAAATATAAATTTGTATAGCTATAGTCCTATTCAAAACATGATAACTTTTCCTCATTACAGAATTACAAATTTGAACGACAGAGGGAAAGAATTACCAATCAATTAGTGAAGTCATTCTTTGTGCGTGGTGGTGGGTATGTGTGTGTGTGTGTGTGTGTGTGTGTGTGTCAATGCTGCCAGACTGGGCTTTATTTACTCAGCTCTCACAATACCCCTTCACCAGATGGGAACCAACAGAGTGAGGGGGGAAAGAGAGAGGAAAAGAGAAAGGAGAGAGGAAACAGAGGGAAAGAGAGAAGTGGGAGGTGTGTGCCCCATACTCAGAGCCATGAGGGCTCCTTTGTTCCTCATCAGACCCCTATTGCAGCATGGCAGGGTGACACAGGCTGGCTGTAAAATCTCATTAAAAGAAAGAGAGAGAGAGACAGGCCTCAAGAGGGCTTGAGATCCCATTAAGACGTCGACACACAGACTTCAGTCATAAAGCGCCGTGGACTCCTGTCAACATGCATGTGCAAAAACATCACAGAAAAGAGAGTGATTTTTATTAAGAACAAAACAGAAAATGATCTCCAAGAGAGAGCAGAACATTATGAAAGAATGAATAAATAATTAAATAAATACCTAAATGAAGATTTGTAAATGTTGTGCTTGTGCTAAAAATCTATATGCGTATATATATATAATCTAAATATTAAATAGTTATATTAGATTATAGACATACAATTACATTGTATATATAGTTATATACCAATCATGTTTTTTTTCTGCTTTTCCCCACTGTTGCATAAATATACAAGAAAACACACACACACACACACACACACACACACACACACACACACACGGTGGCCTGACTCCCCAATGCACCTCATGGGCCTGATTATTGATTTCACTCCTGTTGTGTAGACACCTCCTCTGTAGATTTGATTAGTCACTCAGAGGTGACAGAGAGGAAGTAAAGCTCTTAGATTAGAGAGAGTGATGACAGAGAGAACGAGAGAAGATGAGAAGACAGCTTAAAAATGGTCTAGAAACAGGAAAAAAGGTGCAAACTTCTGATGTGCTTGTGTCTAAGTAATTATGGAGTAATATGTTGAAATAATGATAATCTGAGATTATTTTTGTGCTTAACCACATTTTTCTTCATTTGAAAATGCTGTTGTAATACATTCAAAGCTTTAATACTAAATGTTTTGTGGGAAGTGAGAGATCACATTATGATACCTGCTGGTTTTTCGGATTTGATGTCATCATTAATTTCTTTGTGGCACCTTGCTGTCTAATGCACTGATGAACTGACTAACTGCTTTCTTACTAATGTGTCTTTTAACTGCTGTGATAAAAACACACACATAAAACATTTTTTTACATCACATTTCCCCGTGCGTTTGTGCTTATGCAGGTTTCACAGTGAAAGAGTGTTAAATCACACACTGTAAAACGCCTAAAGTGAAAATAAAATATATTCTATGTGTGAACACATATCTTAGAAAGCTCTCGGGAGAGTGCTTGTCCTTGACACTCCTCTTTTAGTTAACAGTCACATGGAATAAAGAAAATTCATCCAGCTATGTTTAGACATTACAATAAAGTAAACGAATAAGACCTGGAGTAAGTGAAGAGTTGTGGGCTGTGTTTGTTTTGCCTTGCACTGCATGACAAATATTTAATCTAAGAACATTTTAAATAGGTTTAATTGGACATGACTGTTTTGGACTTGGCCCATCATTTCCAAATTAATTTCTGGCTCCACATTGATGCTTTAAAATAAACCATGAAAATGCATTTTTCTTCTGGGAACATACACTCATCTAAAGGATTATTAGGAACACCATACTAGCCATACACTGTTTGACCCTCTTTCGTCTTCAGAACTGCCTTAATTCTAACTGGCATTGATTCAACAAGGTGCTGAAAGCATTCTTTAGAAATGTTGGCCCATATTAATAGGATAGCATCTTGCACTTGATGGAGATTTGTGGGATGCACATCCAGGGCACGAAGCTCCCATCCACCACATCCCAAAGATGCTCTATTGGGTTGAGGTCTGGTGACTGTGGGGGCCATTTTAGTACAGTGAACTCATTGTCCAATTGACACCAAGGGGGCTAAAGTATGCCAAGAAAACATCCCTCACACCATTACACCACCACCACCAGCCTGCACAATGCTAACAAGGCCTGATGGATCCATGTTCTCATTTTGTTTACGCCAAATTCTGACTCTACCATCTGAATGTCTCAACAGAAATCGAGACTCATCAGACCAGACAACATTTTTCCAGTCCAAGCGACCATTCGATCACACACCCCAGCCAACTAATCAGATCACATTGCACTTTTCTGGAAGGAAGGGCTTTAGAGACCGAAAGATCTGATGTATATGAAAGCAGGTTCATCGTCGCTAAAAAAAATGTGATTGTGTATGCTGCCTTATATGCTTTGTGTACCTTGTATAGATTGGTGGGTTGGACTTCTTTGTTTCAAAGGAGAAAAATACACATGTTGATATTTATTGCTAAGGCAAGGTCGTCTATGATCTCATCTGTAATTATAGCACTAGATCTAGTGCAAAACTGCTTTTAAAGGTATGTTCAGAGCTTAAACTACCTTTTCGTCCTATATGCTCCCTGGTTATGGAATGAGCTGCTGCAGAGTATAATAATGATAAAAACTCTCCCCTCTTTAAACGTTCTTTAAAAGATCCCCTCTTTTAAAGATCTCTTATCGACCAAATTGTAAAGGAAACGTGTGCATGTTTTGTAAAGTAACTTTTGTTGTCATTTCATGAGTGCTGGGTAAAATTTTATGTACAGTAAGATTTTGAGTTTTATGTTTGTATTGTATATGAGAAACTTTTTGTGCTGCCATTTTGGCCAGGACTCCCTGGAAGAAGAGATTTTTATCTAAATGGGACTATCCTGGTAAAATAAAGGATAAATAACTAATAAACGGCGTGTTACTGAAAGACAGGGACGAGAGGTGACGCAACAATTTAAATAATGTGAAAAATAATGTTAATTTTTCATTCAAGCATGAAAACCTATTCTAGTAGACCCAAAAAAACGAAATCAAAACTTTCAAAAAGGGCATAATATACAGTAGGTCCCTTTAAAAAAAAGGGTTGTCTGTCCTAAATGAATCCAGACAGAGAAATCTTGAAGTCATTTTTGACATACACTTATCGCATACGCATTTATCCATTCGTCATTTTACCTATAGGTGACTCACACACCACAGCATGGTGTGACCGAGGTGATGCGGCTGGTGACTCATTAGCACACACATCTCCCTCAGTACACTGTTTTTCTGGCTAGCGTTTAATATACTGCTCTACACCTCCGTTCCCGTTTCTACCTTCTATTGTTTTGATCATAGGATAATCATCTTTCCATTCCAATTTTGTGTGCACAAATGTTCACAGCACTCTGCCATACTGTCTGTCTATCATTCCTTTGGTCCAAACTGAGCTTTCTAGCCAATTATTTCAGTATACAGCAGTCTCGACGAACCAGCTAACTGTCACTCAAGTGGGCAGAGCAACAGACAAGATACAGAATGAGTGATGCAGAAAGACTGGAAGAGAGATGAGCAGAAGAGCTGCTTAACTGATCAGTAGCTGTCCATGTTCCACAGATTCATTTTTAACACAACACACAGGCCTGGATACTATTGAGACTTAGACTGACAAGACAGGATATGTCTTTGCAGGTGCATGTTTGTGTCTTTGTGTGCGATCCTGTTGGTCTTATGATTCCCAGGACAGAACAGACACACTTCTGAAAGTAGTCAAATGATTGTGAATTATTTTAACATCCATTTGGATGTTAAAAAGTCTTTTTAAGAAGACATACAAGGTTTGAATGAACAAGATCATGTATTTGAATATTTCAAAAAAGGAAGAGATGTCTCTGTATGTCCATGTGTTGAGTCATCTTGAACCTGGAGACACTTACACCTGTTTCCTCAGCTACAGCACCCAAGAGATGTAGCCGTCCCCAGCAGATTCAATGAACAAGTCAAGGTCAGATAGAGAGCTGTAGTAGAACTCACACACTTGCATGCATGGACTGGAAGAGAAGTATACAGCTGCTACAATACTGACAGTTTGAGCATGGATGTGTGTGCGCGTGGGTTTGTGTGTGTTAAACTTTGAGTAGTGTTATATCAAATTCATGCAGGAGAGAAATAGTTCCTCCATTTACCCCCTCCCTCAAGGTTACTATTCTGAAATGTGAGATTTTGACGCACGTTGTGACGCAGTCGTCACTGGGGTATTATAGCCCCACCCACCAACTCTACCTGAACCAATGAAATTCTATATGCTCTCTCTCTCTCTCTTCCTAAATGTGGTCCCATCAACACGCACCACGGAATGGCTGCAGCTACACTGAGCATGACTATATCGTACCACTAACATCTATTCCAAAAACCTGCATATAGATAGATAGATAGATAGATAGATAGATAGATAGATAGATAGATAGATAGATAGATAGATAGATAGATAGATAGATAGATAGATAGATAGATAGATAGATAGATAGATAGATAGATAGATGGAGAGAGAAATGGAGAGAGAGACAGACAGATAGATAGAAGAGCGGGACAGAGACAGACAGACAGACAGACAGACAGACAGAAACAGACAGACAGACAGACAGACAGACAGACAGACAGACAGACAGACAGACAGACAGACAGATAGACAGACAGACAGACAGACAGATAGATAGATAGATAGATAGATAGACAGACAGATAGATAGATAGATAGATAGATAGATAGATAGATAGATAGATAGATAGATAGATAGATAGATAGATAGATAGATAGATAGATAGATAGATAGATAGATCATTTCCATTTGTCATTGTTTGAGATGCTGTATGCCATTACCAAACAGAACATCTGTCTGGCCTTGGCTCTCTCCATCGCATTCTTTTCTCTCTGAATCTTTAGAGAGGAGAGAAGGTTGCCATAGTGACAGAGATGCTTATAGTAGTAAAGAATGAATGTGGTTGTCATGGAATATTTTGTAAAATAGGAGAAAATCAATGAATTATTGAAACTGCAAGAACACAAATGCGAGGCGACTATGACAAGACAGAAAGAAAGAAAGCAAGTATAGGCAGAGAGAATATTCTGTTCAAATCAATAATTACAATATGCAAGCATTTGTTTTGTTTAGCTTAAGTGTTTGTTATATTAAAACATTGACCAGCTCCAGCGTTTGGACATTGTTACAGACCTGATGATGTGGATGAGTGAAAGCTGATAACGCACTGATAGATAGTTCTCCATCATGTGATAATTACATTACAGTAGCTACACTTGATATCATCCTCGCTCACAACTAATCTTATTAGCCTGTTGTACACATACGGAGCGAGAGCGAGAGGGAAATAGAGAGAAAGTCGAGGGATGAGAATATGTTTCCGTGTTTCTGGCTTGTAGTTTCTAATGCAGATCTATCTAGCACAAAAAAAATAGATATATAAGATATCATAATTATTACCATTCAAGCCACTGAAACATACAATATGGATTCGCCTCTCAATGATCTTGAAAGCCACAGGAATACTGCAGCACCACCTAGTGACGACTTTATGAATTAGTCGCGTGAGGCTTGTCTTCTGTACAACTGCTTGATATAGCCCTACGTCTACTGTATTTATTTCAGTCTGCCCTAAAGAGAATTAAACAAAAAATTCTTATATCCTATAAAAGTTCATGAATTGTTTTCTTAAAATACAAAGCAGAAGCTTACTACTACTTGATAACACGCGAAACAAAAAAATCAAGTGGCAAATATGTGGAACAAACTGTAAACCAAATATGATGTGAACCAAATAAGTGCACTAGTAACATTTTACAGCAGTCACTCTATTAACTTCACGTCTTCTACAGCAGTGAAGTCTCACAGCTGCATTACAGTAATTACTGCAGTCTCAGCCTGAGGCCATTGACCCGGATGTTGTTGACACTTTATGAACAGTGACTGCAAAGAAGCAATATTATAATTAAATCTGTGCCTTTTTGAGTAAATTAAGACATAGCACTTACCTGCGCGACTGTCTGTGTGATGTGTAATTTTTCTCTCTTCGTTCTGTTTTCATCCTTGTTTTTAAGGCAGTTTCTGTTCTCCAAAGCACAAATGGAGGAAATGACTGAATTATGGAACTGAATAATTCATATCTAGATATAGTTCAGTTGAAAGCGTGACACATCACGTATCTATATCGAGCATAAAGACTAATGCTGTGGGACAAAGAAAGAACTCCAATTAGCGATGGGCCCATCTGATGCTGGGCCCCACAGACCCCAGGGACCAATTTGGGCAGGCACGTGCCTGGTGGTGTCCGCTGGGTTCCCGCGTGTCTATCCAAGCACCAGACGCGTTCCTTGGTTGTCCAGGAAACGCTCAATCCCTCCATCTGTCACGGTCCTGCGCAGTGATCCCTGTCGTGTAACTGCGGCACTCTAACTAGGGAGAACACACATTTATCTATTACCCGCCATTAACTACAGAGTGGGCGGAAAACAGACATCTTTGACACGCCCTTTCAGGTCTAAAACACACCTTTAAAACCTGGGTCCTATTTAATGGATTAGCTATAATTAATGGTTTAATTTCAAAACAGCACACAGACTTAATTCGGAATGTATGGGCCTTTAAAAATAAAGCCCTCGCAAATTCACAAAATCAGCATTTCCACAACACACATTTCAAATTAAACATTGTTTAAAATCTGCTTATACGTGCAAAAACAATAAGCACTCTCTGTATTTAATCGACAAAGAGAAACAAATATGCGAAACTATTTCTTTTATTTCCTTATTTAGGCTATGTATAATTATATAGTTTTCCACATTTATTTATGTTTTCATTTATTTATTTATAAATTTATTTATTCATACGTTTATTTACCATTTAGTACTCTGTATGCTATTGAGGGGTGTGTGTTTAGGTTTTACCTTAGACATAGTAATCGAGCTCAGATTGGCAGTACTGAAGCTTTAAGGCCACAGTGACACCTTGTGGTGTGACCAAACATTACGCAAGGGGTTTGTGGACTTACAGGTCAAGCAGGAAATAAATGACTTAGAAATGGACAATATGGCCAAAGTCTTATATTGTGGTTTATGTCCTCCTAACTGGTATAGGTTTACCATACATAGGCCTTAAATCCATGGCCATAAGTGTGGTAGGTTTGATTTTGAAATTGGGGGGACAGGGACAACAATAACATTACCTATATAAATATATTTTAAGTTTTGATCAAAATTATTGTAAGGGATATATCAGCGTCACTGGATATTGGTAGGGACACGTCCGACGTCCTAGTGTCCCAACTAAATTCTGCACCCATCAGCAGCGAATTTCTCATGGCTGGGGGCACACATAAACAGAATCTGCTGATAACAGACACATTGACACGGAAGCGTATCAAATTCTCCACTATTGATATGATAGAATCGAGGAAATTATAAGTTTAAAAATGAAAGGAAAACAGCCAGTAGGTGGTGCCACGCCACCGTCTTGTGAGGTCAATCATTAATTCAGACTGTTGGGATTGCGAAGAGGCCATGGATTATAACTTTTTTCTATGTTGTTTTCTCGTGATGACGCCTTAATTTTCTCGTGATCTCAAGATTCCAAAAGTTGTTTTCTCTTATCTCGACTTTCTTGTGATCTCAAAATAACAAAACAGATTTCTCACGAAGTAGGCCTAACCTAATTGTATCGCGAGAAAATCTCGCACCTTGATGTAGGCATGTACCTAGTGCATCCAACAGGCTCGTTTGAGATGTACCTTGCCTCGCCTGAAATGTATGTGATTGTGAGAGTACGCGGCTGCAGTGAGAGGAGGAGTGAAAAAAGTGCAGGCAAGCCAGACAGTCTCGGTTCTCGCAGTGGAGCAGACACCTGTGAGATCAAAGCCTGATATTGCGGGATTCACGCTCGTGCACAGTCGGTGTTGCTAATAAACTGGATGTTTGCGATCTTTGCTGCACTGCTCACTCGCTCACTATTAAAGCCACAGTGCATTCTTGATTACATTTGAGTGGTAGGCTACGAATCAAATCGTCTGAATTAAACAATATCTAATGCCAGTCGTATGCATGTAGCCCTACTTCTGCGGTGCGAAGATTTTGTTGTGATTTTATTTTACAGGTAACAGCCCTAGACAGTAGTGCCTAACTTTTTGGTCACACCACAAGGTGTCACTGTGGCCTCAAAGCTTCAGCACTGCCACTCTGAGCTCGATTGCTATGTCTGAGGTAAAACCTGGGTAAAACACGCCCCCCTCATTAGCATACAGAGCAATACATGTATAAAGAAATGTATAAATAAATAAACGTAGACATGAATACATATATACATGTGAAATGTGAAAATAAATAAAAGTAGAAATAAATGATTATAGCCTAAATGAAAAAAGTGAAATAAATACCTATATTTAGTATACAAAAATAAGGAAATAAAAGTATAAATAGTCGTTTATGTTTGTTTTGTTTTACATTTATTCACATATTTATTTGTTTGCTTGTTCATTTATTTATTTAGTTATTTAATCATTCATTCATTTTTAATTGTTGCAGGTTTGGTAAGCCTATGTTTGACAGTAAGATAAACTTGCTTTCTGGAATACACTCCAGGAGATGTATGCAATGCGTGTAGGATATCTGAACGAAATGGAATAGAATTGGAATTTTCTACTGATAAAAGTTAAAACTAACCCGTTAGACGTTAGAGAACAAACTGATCAGAGACTGATGTTAATCACACGTGGATAAACAAACTATAGTAGAGGAAGTGTATCTTCTAGTCGGACAGAAATGTGCCCCTATGCAAAATCATTCCACTGAAAAGTAGACATATTTCCTCTAAAAATACATCCTGTTTCCTATAATTATGTAAACCACGAAAATTGTGCAGCAGCTCTGCTCAATTTTTGTAGCCTAATAGTTTTTGGCTAATAATGAAGAATATCAACTGAAGGTGACATGTTTATAAAAAATACATTAGCCACATTATTATCCCCAAAGAATTATGAGAGTAGTAAACTGCTCCCTTAACTCTGTTTTTATAAAGTTGAAATTTGTAAACAAACTTGAAATTTACAAAACCTACGGTTTACGTGAGCCTGGCATTAAATGCAAATTAATATAGCCCATTCGTTCTTTATGTTTTCTCTTTAATATATATATATATATATATATATATATATATATATATATATGGGAGCTGTTTGTGTAATATCTGGCTACACAATTATGAATGATCACAGGCGTGCTGTTAAACACGTCAGGGATACTCCGTGAATTTGCACTGCCAGTGTGTAAATGCAACTTGACACCGAGAGTGAGTATGGAGAGAGTGAAAGTTTTGACAGTGACATTGTTGGCTGATATCTGCTGAGGACACAGAGGTAGGCACTATTTCATGCTTTTTATGTCTTAAGAGAATGCGATAACATAAAACTGAATTTTAATATGTTATACTAAAATTATACATTCGTTTATTTACAGAAGTTAACAAATGAATCGTTTCTACATCCTATATTTAAAAAAAAAAACTGGAAACTTCACTATAGCGGTCGTTAAAGTGTAGTAGGCTAATGTAATGAAGTGTTTTTCTCCGATCTGAGGCCAGGTATTTATCGTAGCCTACAACTCTTTTGGTGCAGGTCACATAGCTACAAATCTGTAAAAAAAAAAAAAAAAAAAAATGTATAAAGGAGCTGCTGAAATATTCTTCAGAATTAGTTTCATGACAAGTCCTACTTGTACTGTATGATGTAAAGTTATACAGCTGTAGAATATTATATCCTAGTGTTTTATGCACCCCAACAAGTAATTGCCATATTTTAGGGCCACATTTTTATCTGTATAACAAATCTTAACTCTGCACTTAGCCTATATAAACTTAATTACGGCTGTGTATTTTCTAAGAGTGTGAGGTGTTTGTTGAAGGCTTAACCTGGCCCAGATCTCTTACTTCTGGTGCCTAGCCCAGTAATCTGAATTTAAACTGCAAGAATGGGGAAGGATGAGACATTTGCTTAACTATAGATATTTCACCCAAAATTAAATGTAATAATTTATTTGCCCTCATTTAATTCCAAACATGTTTGACTTTTTTTTCTTCTCAAGAGAAAGAGAGTTTTGAAGAATGTTTGAAGAATCACTAATCAAGTGAAAGGTGACCATGGACAAAAATCACCATAAATTAAGCTCATACTGCATATTCCAAGTATGTCTATATTCTATTCTACACAATCTTCTAATTGTTGTGTAGTCATGATAGCTTTTTGTGGGTTACAGATTGAAATTTAGGTTGTCATTCTTTGAAAGTCTTCCCTTGAAAATCTTGCTTCATGCACGACAGTGTTCACCATTCACCTTCATT
Source organism: Pimephales promelas (assembly GCF_016745375.1). The sequence goes on from NW_024121133.1 coordinate 16,793,605, forward strand.
ACATTGAAAAGATATGTAGTCTGTTGTAAATAATTGCTTATGGGTTCAATAGAAGAAAGAAAGACGTAAGAAAGGTGAAATATGATAATCACACATTGAATTCATGAATACTTTTCCTCTATGCAATTGCCATGAGGTATAGGTGAGACATATGGGGTAAGCCAAATCTGAACATGATTATGAAATGAAAAAAAAAAAAAAAAAAAAAGAGAGAGGTTTCATATTAATCTAAAATGTTCACATATTTTGGCAGTTATTCAGAAAAAAAGACAACAGTTAATACACAAAAAAACTATTAACGTGTTCATCACATTCACAGAAAGCTATATTCCTTCATAGATATTTCATCACCTAACAAAAACTGTACACAGATTGCTAAATACAGAGGGTTCTCATTTTTCTCTCGAAATCAGTTTACCCCACATTCCCAATGAACTGCAAGTTTAACATACACTGTTTGTGGTTGTGATCCACTCACAAGCAATGTCACTTTTGCTAATGGCGGTTTCTCAAATTTCATTGAAATGTAGACCTTTGTAGTAGAAAAATATGTTGAGTGTGCTAACACTTCTTCTCACTGATATTGTTCAGCTTTACATGCCATTAAAATAAACACAGTCTGTGTCTGTGTTGTTTTCACATGGATTTACTCCAGAAGTAAATTAGTTGCCGTGGGTGTTGCCCTTTCATGCTTTGAAGCAGAGATCTTTTCTTTACACTCAAATTCTTTGATAAAACAAGTACTCTACATTTTGCCTGTCAACCCAGTATTAGGTATGATAAATGTCAAGCCCTTTCAGTCTAACTCATGGCTGTAATTTAACAGAGGCAAGAGAAGCCAAACTACCAGGCCAGCAGAAATGTGATTTATTGTGTTGGACGTACCCTGAACCTGACACTTAGATTGGTATGGCAGTTAAAAATCATATTTTGTATCTGTTTTAGCTTGTATTCCCAGAAGAGAGCATTCGACATTCATTAAGTTATTAACCAGAACATGAGAGGATGACACAATTACAGCCTGTAAAATTCGACCGATTTCTCTGTTTGATGAGGAGCTTGCACGCAAAACATCATTGGATGCAGTTGATCCTCTGTATCTCATGTGTTGCCTTGTGTCAGTGTGTATCAATGAATGTTCACACCTATCTGTGAGCGGTGAACTGGAGCGTAAGTCTGTGTGTGTGTTTTACCGTTATATGTGCTTCTTGGTGTGTGTGTATTTGTGAACAAGCCTCTTTTTGTCTGTGGGTTTGGATGAAGACCTCTTCCTCTCCTCCTGTCTGAGTATGGTCAGGTTGCAGTGTAAGTGTGAATGTGGCACCTGTGTGCTGTAATCCTGTTGAGTGGGCTTCCCATGCTCCATCGGTCAAAGAGGCTCAGCCTTCATCACTGACACACACGAGGCCCTGGAGTTTAAGCCATCTTCACTTCTTGCTTTTCTTTAATCATCCATTCTGCTGTACATTTCTGCATCGTACAAACAGTATGTTAAAAGAATATGTCTGAATTCACAGAACAGCAAGAGAAAAGGTACCGGGATGACAGGCGAGATTCTAAAGTGCGCATTCAATGGACACTTTACTATCCCATGAGGCCACGGGAGAGGATTTGTGATTATATACATAAAAAAAAAAACTTTTTTAACAGGTGCAAAGTACCTAATCAAACAGTATGCAATTTGGGACGCAGCCAGTGATTCATTTGTGAATTTGACTGATTTGACCGCAGCAATCGACAACTCACATTTGGAGCGAGTCTCAAGTAATTTAATCTTGTCTATAATTCATATGTCAGACTAAAATTAAATCTATTTGAGCTCTATCCTATCTGACAATCTCTCTATTAAAGCATGAAGATGTAATGTTATGTTATGTTACTCATTGTCCCTAGTGGGACACAAGTCATCACTGTGCGTCTGTGCGACCTTGTTTTCTTCTGCCAGATGGTGTTCTCATCATGGCAGTCTTTGCGATTCGATCCTAGTCCATTCTGAGAACATGTCCAAGCCATCGGCTTTGACGACGCTTGATCTCAGATATACAACATATCCTCCTGAGGCATCCATTGTGAAAGGCGCTGAACTTGTTCTTGTCGCTCAGTAACTCGCCAGCATTCTGAGCCGTACAGCAGGACTTTGTGCTCTATGGAGTAGATTACCAGACCGTCTTTAGTCTGGCAAATGCACCTCTAGCTTTTCAGAGCCTTGCTTGCATGTTTATTTTGTGTTGCATTATCCTTTCTGATGAGGCTTCCTAGGTATGTAAAGTTGTGGACATATTCCAGTGGTTCATTGTTGACCATGATTTGTTGCATTAGGGATGGAATAAATGCATATAACTTTTGCATTTGAAGGGCCACCTGCATGGCAAAGCGACAAAGTATGTCAAATATCCTCACAAGCCACCCCCCCCCCCCCCACTCATCCTCTTTTCACTCATGTGGTTTCAATGTTTCACCATCTTCTGTTGTGTCACCAAAACATTGATACAAAAAAGCTTGAGGACTTCTGGGAGATAAGCAGGGCTTTCTTTGCCCTGCTCTTATGAAACCACTCTTAACATACCATCTCACCCCTCACTTTATGCTGTGGAGGACAACATCTAATAGTGTCAGAGTTTATGTGCCTTAATCTTCTCTTCCTCACCATCTCACTCAAGAGCTTCAGGTCATCCAGCTTTAAAAAAAAATAAATAAATGGGGGTTGGGTGGACTTACATTTAACACTATTTCTCTCTGTGCCTGTTTCAATTGCACACATCTGCCCTGCAGGTGTCTACACTCTTTCCTCTGTGTTACAAGACTGTGGCAGTTATGGGAAACAGGGGCATGTTTCTACACGTGAAAGGCCCCTCTGATGAATAGTTGCCTTAGTAGGGGGGGAAATTACAGGACAGAGCATTCTTCAGTTGCTAAGAATTGAACACTTGAACATTAAATCCTCACCTGAGAGAGAGTGTGTCTGAGCTGGTATTTGTCTGTTTGTGTTTGCCCTTTTCTCCATCCAGTCTAGCACGACAAATCTTACTTCCATCATTCAAATTCTGTACCTAAAATTGATAAATTGTGAAATACCTGCTCCGAGACAAGAAGGTTGAGATCCAAATGCAGTTTATAAGAGTAATCCAGAATGGTAATCAAACACAGGCAAAGGGTCAAACTCAGGAAGGCAGTCCTAACAAACAAACAAACAAACAAACAAGGGTCAGAGGCAAAAATCCAAGAGACAATGAAACCATTGAGAATGCTTAGAAATGCACAAAAACATACAAAACTTCTCAGTGAGTGATAGGGTGAACCAGGCTTATATGGGGTGAGCTAAATAAGATAATGTGATAGAGGTGAATGTGATAATGGATGAAAAGTCCAGGCAGTAAGTTATGGAAAATGTAATTTGTGAGGGAATGACAATAGTATGATGTGGAGTGCTTTCTGGGGCAATCCAGCTGGTGACCGTTACAGCAGCAGTCAGTATTACACTGATTCCCGTCACTATTTATTATTCCTTGCCTGTTAACAATATTAAAATTTCACTTATATTGCTCCGGACAGTTTTAAAGAACGGTTCCTGGACCCCCTCGAAAACGAGATGTTTCATCTCAAGGGGTTATCCTCAATAATAAATTCAATTCAACAGTTGAATTGAGGTAGATGCATCATTAGGTACTGTGTAAATCCAGCGGTGGTTGAGATAAATTCAGACAGTGGCCCATATACAGAAGCATTGAGAGAACAGATGTTCTGCTGTACAGCACATTTAATAGTCCATTCAGGACCATTCAGCCTGACCATTACTGCAGAAGGTAGATTATTTAAAGAGGTGCTGGATTTTTGATCCAATTGATAGTGTGATTTGTTTTAAGTCAAACACTACCGTCAACATTTTTTTTGGATCAACACATTAATTCACCAAGGATGCATTAATTTGATAAAAAATATTTTTTTTTTGTGTGGAAGTTTTATAGATTTGTTATGAACATTGAACACTCACTAATTCTTTCCTTCTCTATCCTGTAGTCCACTACTTGAGTCAGTATGAATGGTCCCTTAAGTCCCAGACGGGAACCAGGACCTGACCTCTCCTGTCTGCACCTATACAACGAGTGGTTGGCATGTAGGCATGAGTCCAGTCTCCTGCCCATGAAAGAAGATCTGGCCATCTGGCTAAATAGGATCCTTGGTAAGAAAATAAAAGTATATTAATATTTGGATTAAAAAAATGCGAAATGATAACCTTTAAGAAGAGTTCGTCCAGACATGAAAATTCTGTCATCATTTACTCACCTCATGTCATTTTAAAATTATATGATTTCATTTTTTCTGTGGATCACTAAAAAAATATGTCTTAAAGAGTGCTTGTAACCAAACTAATTTGGTGGGAAAAAACGAGACATTTCTCAAAAATACACTGGCTGGGCTCAATCTTTAGGGCAACATTGAATCTTTTACAACAACCATAAATTGCTTTTGGCAGTTCAACACATGGAAACTTCTAACTAGATCTCAAGTGTGTCAAGGAAAGTTGTAAATGTAAAATTATAGCCGATCCCAGGTCACCAATAGGCCCACTTGTTAAATTATCAGTCACAACTCCAGGAGAAGCACTGTACCTTGTGCTTCCCAAATGCAATTTTCTGTACATGTTTTGCATTTCAGCTTTACTGCTGTATCAGTAATTTAAGTTTTTCTAATTTGAATAAAATCTTATGAGTAACAAGGATTCAAGGTTACCCATTTTCCCATTCCCATTGCTTGGTGTCAGTTCAAAGGATAAAACCTTGTTTACACAGTTGGATAAAATCTTGATCGTATCCTACACAAGCCCACAGATATGGATTATTCTGTATCTGCCCATCAGATCATGAATATCATGGTGTTTACAAACAGCAGCCATTTTAAATAGAATTCCTTAAATTCTTCTGCATCTTGGATCAATGGGACATGCCCTGATGGGACCTTAAAAGAGGAATTGCCTTTCTCAAACAGACCAGGATATGAGCGTCTTATACGAGTCCCTGCATGTAGAACCTTCTAAGACAACTGGGGGCTGAAGAGGTTTGATAAAAATAAAACGCGTAAAGATGTAAAGAGATTAAAAAAAAAAAAAAAAAACACACACACAAAAACCCTTTAGCCAACAGGCTGGTGGTACTTAAATATAAGTCAAGACACAACAACCTGAGAAATGAGATTAGAAGGGAGACAACATCAGAGTTGTTGTTCTCACCAAAGAAGCTGATGATAGATTTCTCTGATTAACACACACTTCTCTCCCTTAACTCTTCCTGTTCCTGTTGATCTGAGGGCAAGTATTATGGCTTTGTGGTTGACGGACAGCAGGAGATCTCTTGGTTTGCCTACACATTCGTCTCTCACTCTGAGCTAATAATCATCCCCATCATTGTGCACATCAGGATTTCTGTTTTTGTTGTGGTTTCCCTCCACCGTCACTTCCTGTATTCCCCCTCCCTAGGCCCCCCAGGCCGCCCACTTCCCCTTCACTGTGATGGTTGAGCTCCGGTACCACTGCTGTGTCTGAATCTGTATGTACTTAACACCCAGGCCTCAGGAATGTGTCTGCACAGCCGTGAGAATCTGAGAGCAAGTGTACTTAGAGGATTTTTTGGGGCGTCTTGGAGTTGCCTAAGGTACTGAAAACTGATAAATAAAAGATGGAGAAGAGGATATGTAAGGAAGGTAAAACAACAACCATAAAACTTGTATTGTACTGCGTGTATGCCAGTAACGAAACGTGACTCTTGAACCTTGGCACTCTCACCCCTTTCCCTCGTAGGACAAAAACTAAACTGAGCCTTAAATCAGCCTAGCTTACTGTGTCCTCTTCTAAAATATTGCATGTTACCTTTGACAAGAAAGGCCACAAGCAAACATCAGAGTGAGCGTGAGAGTTATCACCAAAATAAAACAAAAAAGTAATAAAATGCAAATCACCGATACGAAGTGTTACTGTATCATCACACAATCTGTGTGTCATTTCAGTGGAATATGGTGACAACTGGCCACAAAACCTACTAAATGTAATGTGAACGACGCATCATGACAGCGCTCAGACCAAAGCGCATTAGCGACAGACATTTCCTCATTTGTTTATAATTAATCATATCATTAGACTGACACAGCTGCCAATTAAATGTATGTAACAGACCGTATTAAACTTGGGAAAAATGATACTATTATGCAGAATTAGCTAAAGCTAATTTTCATTGTTGCTAAGTCAGTAAATTTACAGACTGACCAGTAATTCTGCAAAATAACGGTTTCCTAAACTAAGGGTAACTACGTTTACACGACAGCGATATGCTTAAAACTGAGAAGTTTTTCCTTTGACACCATTGTTAAATCAATCCCCATTTACACGGATCCGCGGAAACTAAAAATGTCTTCTGCTGCCAGGCGGTTAGATGGAGATGAAACCCTATAGAACACATAATACGCATGTGCATGACATCATCATTTTCAGAGATTGGTTGTTGCTTACATGGAGACCGTTTTCAGAGGTTTGCGTTTTCAGACCACCAAAACGCCGCTGTCGCATAAAAATTCTTCCGTTTTTAGTTGAAAACGGTATCATGTAAATGGCCCCTGAAGCTTGACATAAATCAGTGGCAGCGGCGGCCAGAATATAATCAGTCATGTAACCTATTAGCATTCAAAGAACCCAAACAGCAAACAATTCCAGCAGTAAAGCTTGATTGATTCTGTCATCCAGTGTAATCGTTTATAATTGCTGGGATCGAAATGGTTTAAATAAAGCTTTGGGTTTTTTCACAAAATGAAGCTAGATCTTCCTCTGCCACTAACTCCAGCTTTTCTTTAAAAGTGAATCTTGAAAACGGCGGGGATGATAAATAGCAACAATATCCTCATCATTGGTGTTGCTTGCGGTTTCCATAGCGAATAACGATCGCCGTTTTTTTTTTTCGATCGAGTTCCTCACATCGAGCCAAACACGTCACACTGTAAACTTGATCATGCATGGCAATCCCTACCCATTTAGAGGAAATATGATTGGTCATTTTTCCTGTCATTTGAAATCAGTCTGTAGCCTAATTTCACAGATGGACCACCAACCAAAGAGTTGAAAGCAGATTTGAAGGGTTTATTATTTATTTCCTCAAAAAGATTTAGATGTTTATTGTCAAGTTATAAATTCCTAAAATAACAGTAGAACTGATGACTTTTTATTAAGAAAGTTAATATTTAAAAGTTTGTTAATATAAGTTTAGGTCCTCTCAGAGGTTCCCCTTGAACTAAGTGTCACTATGCATATTACAGCTGCCAGTTCATCCATTCTTTATCTCTCTCCTAATGTTCATTTGTCCCTCTAAATACTTCCTGTACAGGTTTGGATATAACAGTGGATAACTTCATGGACAGACTAGACACTGGTGTCGTCTTGTGTCAGCTTGCAGAAGCGCTACAGGAGAAAATGATTATGGCCAGCATTGGCAAGGTGCTCATAATATGGGTAGTTTGAACCTAAACTTAATCTGAAGATGTGTCTTAAAATGAGCACATAATAAGCTAACCAGAGTTACAATTTCTGTTATGTTCATAGCCCTTTATTCGGCGCGTGGTTCGCTGGCGGCCTGATGCAGCCTCTGGATCGTTCTTTGCTCGGGACAATACAGCTAACTTTCTTTTCTGGTGCCGTAAAATTGGGGTTGAGCAATCACATCTGTTTGAGTCTGAAGATCTTGGTGAGTACCTCAAAGCAGCAACAGATTTCTCTTATCCTATCAAGGATAGTTTTTTGTTGTTGTTTATGTTTAAGATATTAGCTTGTGAATACTCTTTCTTTGTGATTAAAGGTGGGGTACGTCGTTTTTGAAATATGCTGTTGGCCAATTAACATTTGAAATTTGACAAACACACCCCTTCTTCATTTCTCCGCCTCCAAAACGCACACTCCGAACTCCAATCCTAACAGCCCTGCTCTGAACCCCGATCCCTCTGCAAGCAAGTCGAGTGCACTAAACAATGACGTATTCACTGATGCGATGCGGTAGCTACCATACACCGAATTCACTAGCATAGGGTGACCATATTTTGATTCCCAAAAAACCAGGACACTCGGCCCGGCAAACAGATACTCAAATGATACTCGAAGTTTACTCAAAGATATGCCTTATTAATTTAACAGGTTTCAAAAATAATGAATGAAATAATAATAGAAATAATGTCTATTCTGTATTAGAAAAATAAATATATAAATAATAAATAACAAAAAGAAATACCTCCAAGTTGAACAAAAAATAGCTCTCACAAACTTACAAAAACGTACTAACAAAATATATTTATATCTTTAGTTTTCTTCCTCTTTATCCCATTTTTCACTTCCTTAACCTACTTGTTTGCCCATCTATCTTTTGCTGTGGAGATGATTTTTCCCAGCAGTTTAAAAAAAACAAAAAAACAGGAGATTTTTATCACTTTATAAAAAACAGCCTGGATGGCCAGGACAGGACATGTTCTGGGAAAACAGGACTGTTGGTCACCCTACACTATAGCAGTCATCAGCTCTAACTAACAGGCCTCCGTTATGCAGGCAATCCAAGAGTGGATGTCTGTTTACAAAAGCTACACAGAACAATGCTTCACGAAAAACAAAGCGCAGATAATGAACGGATGACAAGGAAACATTAACGTACATTATACCCATAATTACAAACAAGAGTGCGGTTGTTAGTTGCCAACTCCACAGCAGCTTAAGACACACGATGACACTTAAACCCACTGTTACTCACGTGTGGAGTTGAATCAAAGCAGCCTCCGCGTGTTTTCAGGCCTTCCCACTTCTCTCTCTCCAGCGCTGGACAGCGTTTCTAATATTAATGCGGGTCCAAACGTTCTTGCCCAGATTTACCGTAACCCTTTACTTTCCTCAGTTCAAATCTCCCTCTTGCTCGTTCTCTCTCCTCCTCCACCACACGCCCCCCTAATGCTGATTGACTGACACATACTGTATGTTGTATCAGACCGACTAAAATCCAAACAGCATATTTCAAAAACTACTGATCCCACCCTTTAGCTGACTAGGTTCTTTGGTTTCATTGGTTACATCTGAGACTACTTACCAACAATCCTGAGAACTACGTACACATTTTCAGCACATAAATATCTGTGATGTCCTTGCCCACTTTCACACTTATGAGATCATAAAAGGGTCAATTCACCCAAAAATTCATCATTTACTCACCCTCATGTCGTTCAAAACCTGGAAGACTTATACAATTTTATACAAATGTTTTTGTTTTTTTTTTGTTTTGTTTACTAACCTTTTAAGTGAGATGTCCAGTTAGAACAGGCCTCAATTCCTCTGTCTCTGTGTCTATGCAGGCTGTCGTTCTGTGGGGCTGTGACCCTAAAGTACTGCTGAATAGCCAAGCGGTATCAATATCTGTGTCACTCTACTGTTCACAGCGTCACACCCTTGGCCCCTGCTGTCCATCACTGTGTGACGAATAATGGAGAGAAAGAGAAGGAAATAGAAATGAAAGGACAGTATGTCAGGGGGAAATAGGGGAATAAAAAAAATAGGGTCAAAGATAGAGAATACAATACAATAATTGTGAAAATGAAAAAGAGCGGACATTGAAAGGTTTTGAGAGGATAGATAACATAATGCTGGTGTTCAATAACTGCTATAAATGCAACAGAACCCTTTTCTCAGTCTTTTAGCTCTGGTTGTTTTACAGGTTTATAGGTCATATTGCATGAAGAGAGGGCTGAAAAAAAAAAACTTAAAACCTGAGGGACATTTACAGTGACAGAAGTTGAACCAGTTTGTCGATCGAACTTTGTGTCTGTGCTTTTTTTAGTTGACTTTTGAATGTGCCCATGCCTGCATTTCACTATTTAAAACTAAAATTAATGTGCATTTTCCAAATTCATAAAGATAACATTCTGTTTATTTTTAAACCTCAAATTAGTGTACATGGACACCTAATTATTAGGACTGTAAATCTAGCCCAAGTTTATCATAGTTTTACTTTTTTTTTTTATTTAGCTATTGTAACTTTGTTTTCATAAGGATTCACACATTCAAACCTTGTCAGAATGTAAGGGAGACATATGTCTAATTTCGTTCTTGTTGATACAAGTTTCAACTCCCTTTGACCACAAAATTAGCATGTAGTTTTTTTCCCCCAACTTTTTCCACTGTACAACAAAGACAACACTAATGTCACTGCAAACACTACAACGTTTGTTTTGTGTCTGCATGGCAAAGGCTCAAAAATGGGTTGGGAAGTTCATGCAAACATCTTTTAATGTCTTAGTTAGAGAATGAAAATGCTCTTCAGTGTTTATATGGCTATTGTCTCATTAAGACATGACTTATGCTTTTTATTCAGTATTTTGACTTGTTTTCCAGGAAAAATATCGAAAAAAGCAAGATACATTTTCTTGAAACTAAATGACACAAGGTATACAGGCTTTTTTTCAGAGAAATCAAACAAAAATTTTGTAAAATGAAGAGAAAAGAATTTGCCAAAGGGGTAAGAAATAAAAATAAAATGAGTTTTAAAACTAATAAAAGTGTTTTTATTAAAGTTTAATTGGAATATATATATAGTTCTTAAACCTCTTAAAACCTTAAAATTATTATTTTTTTATGATTTATGATATGCTACTCAGATACATTTATCTTGTTTTTAGGGTGTATAGATTTATAAATAAAATCTTGATATATATATATATATATATAGATATAAAGCTGAGGCTTCTTCAGTCATTCTCATTCGCAGGGTATGATAATGTTATTTGTGAGATTATAATGTTATATAGCTGAATAGACGTATCAAATGTCTTTTCGCTTCGAGAATCTTTGTGACTATCAAAGCTTGGTCTTGTCCATTGTTACACCCAGGGTAAAGTATACATTTGCTTTAAACATGCTATATGTCTCTGAGGATTTCGCTGCATGTGTGCATATGATAATGTATGTGTTTTACCAGTTCTTCAGAGGCATCCGAGGGATGTGTGCTTGTGTCTCATGCAACTTGGCAGAATTGCTTCAAGGTGAGTTCCTTTGACTCTTTACAGTTGTTTACTATCACATGTCTTCATCATATTTTCATCTCATTCACAGCTGAATAAACGTTCTCCCTCAGGTATGGCGTTGAGCCGCCTGCGTTGGTCAAGCTTGAGAGAGAGATTGAGAAAGAGGAAGATGAGTCTCTGTCACCGTCCATGTTCTTTGCCTCACCTCTGCCGTCTCCCTCCACCCCACCTGTTTTTTTCCCTCCTGATCCAGAGCCCCCTGCAATCTCAACCCCCTCATTCATCTCTCCTCCTTCCCCTCCTCTGGCCCCTACCCCTCCCCCAGAGTCCACATCCATCTTCTCTGACTCAAACACCCAGTCAGAACCTCAGCAAACTCCACCAACTACACCATCACCCATCAGAACACCCGTCAAATCAAAGCCACCCTCTCCGACAAACAGCCTTGCCAAGTCTAATGGGAAAAAGAGCAGCGGTAACCTGCTGGATGAGATTGTGAGTACTTTCAGGGTCATATACTGTAGGCCTATGCGATTTCCCAATCATTATCAAAAGCATGTTTTCTTTGTTGCTTTGTTTCAGGTGAGGGATATATCAGAGGATCCACCATGCAAATGTCCAGTCAAATTCTGCATTGAAAAGCAGCCAAAAGGCCATTATCGTGTCGGAGACAAAGTTCTCTATGTCAGGGTATGTACCATGTACTGCTCTTTCCATCACAATTGTTACTCGATATTTTATTTGTGTGGAAGGATATGAAGCGATATGAAAACTCATGTCTCATTATTTGTGATAAGCATCTACATTTGCTGTGCTTTCACTGTTTCTTTAAAAGCACAAATATTAGTTTTGAACCTGAAAGAGCACAGTACTCAGTCAAGGCAAAGCCTCATGGGAGCCTCATGGTGTTGCCTGGCAACATGAAGAAAAGGTTCACACCTTTGAATAGGGAAAAGGGAGGTTCAGACTAACAAATATCTAGGATTAGGGCTGTAAAGTCGGTTCATATATACCAGAAAAGAACACAAAAATAAAATGCTCAGTCAAACTGAAAGTACACAGAATTTAGATTATATTAAAACTCAAAAATGCCTAAAAGGTCACATATGGTATTGAGTATATGGTATGAGACAATGCATCTAAACTCTTTAGGGAACAGTTGAATTCTTAACAGACTTGTCACTTTGTTCATTTGGGGTCATATACAAACTCATTAAACATATTGGAATACACTCACTGTATGTAACACTGTCACATTAACAGCCATCAATACATCAAGCTTTTTGTGAATGTTAATTAGAACTTCCCTTGCTTTTGTCATTTTGAAATGTATCTAGCAATACAAAGTCATAAAACTCTGGATGGCGCAGGCTAATAGGTCCTAAACTCAATCTGCTTGGAATCACATTATTCTCTTGTAACGGTGGCTTTACCAAACCAGTATGGGTTTTCAATTAACCTAGGTTGGTTTAAAATTATTCGGGCACCAGACAAGATCAACTTGTCACAAAAAAACAAAATAGATATATATATATCTATGCTGGAAAGCTCCAACCACTGTTACATACAAAAAAAAACAAAAAATAATAATAATAAACTGATGCCCACAATTCAATTTTCTCAGAGTTTGTATTATTATTATTTTTCACATGACAAAACCAATGGAACAATTTCCAGTTCACATTCAGATTTTCACTCAAAGAGAAGTCAAAGTAATTGAATCACAAGTGTCCACAATTCCTCAGTCTTTCATTCTCCACTTAATCAACAACAAAAAAAAAAAATGCAATAAACAAAACCAAGAAAAAAAATAAACAAATACAGTTAGGTATTTGGTGTATGCGCGTGCGTTTTCGGCGCGTGTATGTGTGTGCGTGTGTACAATTTCCACGTGAAACAGTCTGTGCAATGGCCGGCAATCTCTGGCCGGGAGAATGAGGGTTTTTCGTGAAGTTAAGAAGAGTTCGAAGGCTTTGGCGTGAGGTTAAAAGCGATGGACAACAAGAACAGTATGTTACCTGAAGCAGGTGAATCAAACTGGCTTATGTGGCTCCAGGCAACGCAACACCCCCGGCAGAGCTTTATCTCTCCGTCATTTCGGCAATCGCACCCAGCAGCGTACACACAGAATTTCCAGCAGAGTCCTTCCGGTAACTCGGGTCTCCCATCACTCCTACACGTTTCCTTCTCTCACTTCCGTTTTTTTTCTCTCCTTTACTTCCGTTTTAGCTCTCTTTTATTCTGCTATTTCCTCATTGGTTTCCGCCCATAAAGAAACATGGAAAGCTGATTTGGATCTTTTTTTTCTCCATATCGCCACACTCTATAGGGCGCAGATGATTGGTTCCAGCTGTATAAGTAGCCAATGAGCTGCTGCTCAACCTTCAAATACTTGGTCAGAATTTGCAGTAGCATTTGCAACACGCTTTCAGAATCCCCCCACCTTCCCCAGCTACGGGTAATTCATACAGCAGCTGCATGTCTTACTTGCTCACAGCAGTGTATCGGTGTATGTATTGGCAGTAGCAAGTCCATTCTTGTTCTGCAGCAATAAGAGCAGCAGCATAGCAGATATATTCCGCCAAGACCAAACATCATATCCATTACCACCATGCCAAATACTCAGAGTTGTCATTACAGATCTTACTTTCTTCCTAGAAACACAAACCAAACATTGAAATCTACTTTTAAATATCAAGTCAATAACGTGTGTATAAGTCTCTCATCTGGAGTGGAGAATTGAACAAAATCTTTTTTTCATTTTCTCCAATGATACTATTGGGGTCATTTTAAGCAACAAGAGACAATTTACTTAGAATTCACTGTTGTTAGACTATAGATCTGCACTGATTTGATTGCAAAAGTTGCCTTAAAAGTAGAATTAATTTATACGTTGGTTACTGATCGAGTGATTGGTAGCGTGATTGTATTCAGAGACTTAAAGCCTTCGCTCCACCACCTTTTATGATTTTTCAATCAGACAAATCCTTCAGGGCAACAGTATGTGGCAGAGGAAGAAAAGCAGCTGCTTTCTGTCAGAGATCCAATTAGAGAGAGAGGCTTACTGTAGCAGTCAAAGAGAAAGGGAGCTTTTAATATCATTTCTCAACCTTCTTTTCAGTGGAAGGGAGTGGGACATGTTTTTTGTGTGTATGTGTGTGTGACATCCTGGGCTAAAATGAAAGAGAAGGAATATCCATTAGACCATCACAATGGCTGAGCTGTTTAACGGACGGGGTGAAGAATCGGTGGTGAATCAATAAGAAATACGATTCATGCCATGTCTGTCATTACCAGGGATGTTAATGGGTTCATGAATACTTCTCTCTTTAGATCTGACTGGATAACATAATGCCATAAATAAAGCCAATAAACAATAAAGCCAAACTTATCTTATTTAAACACAGACATGTTGAAAACTGTTTACCTTTATCTGGCAAACTCTCCTTTTACAGACACCTCATTTAAATGAACATGGCTAACATCTTCATAGCCTTTTAGCACTTTTTGTACGTTTGTGTATTTCTGCTATATGCTCCTCTAAGTTTATCTTTCTTTGCGATCTGTTCAGTAATTAAGGACATATTCATTATTCATTCTTTTTACATAAAAGGCAGATTAAGGGACTGATATGAATCACATCCAGGTGCGTCAAGGACAGAGGTAGACAACAAAACAGCCCAGGCCCTGGTGGTCTTGTCTCTATAGCAGCTTGATGTGCTTTAAAGGGACTGTGGCGCAGTGGATAAGACACATGGCTTTGGTGTGTGATTCCCGGGTTTGAATCCACTTTGAGACACCAATGAATCCACTGTGAAACACATACTAGCTATTTGAACTCTATCCTGGATATTATGTACTCAATCAGATCCTGTTCAAACAAGGATATAAAAGCTACAATCTGCCATCTAGTGTTGCAGTGTATTAACAACAGCGCGGTCGCTCTCGTCTTTTTTCCATTCATTCCATTCATCAGTGGAGAAAAAAAGACGATTGAAAAAGACTAAAAATATATTTCGCTGACATTAAATATAATGTGATGAGAGCTCTAAAGAGTGTTGTAAACGCGAATAATATGGAACGAGTTTGGAGTTTGACTTTGACCACCACACGAGCTTTCAGAATAGCATGTAAATTATAGTGGAACACACTGTTCTTCCCAATCTATTCCATTTTGCACTACTGAATTAATGCGTAGGGCCTAACATACATACCTACTTTCATTTTGCACTGTCGTCGACTGTTTTTATTTACGTAAAGGTTTGACTGACGCGGGGTTTCCTTAAACAGACTCACCCTCCTCCCTCACGGCTTTCTGTGTGTTTGCCAATTCCGCCTCGCCCTCACCTCTTCTGTCAACCCTGACATTTTAATCTGCTTGGGAACAGCTGAGACTGATCAAACCGCATGGTAATTAGAATTACCCTGCTTGGCAAACGTGCGCGCTCACGAATAGGCTATATCCCTCTATTAGGATGCATCAAGCTAAAGGGTTTGGAGGGGTGGGAGGTGCAAAACATATAAATCTGGTTGTATTACCAACAGCTTAACATCTTTGTAATGAGAGGGTCAAGACTGATAAGGTGGAGGGGAGGAGGAAATAGATGACTGTCGTGCCTCAAGGGACAGAGAGAGACACATTTCTCAGGAGACATGACCTTAGTTTCAGTGCCTTACCTATTTCGTGTGTCTTGTTGCCGTGGCAGCGTATGAGTTTTACGTCACGCGCCATAGGTATAGGATATTTAATGCCTGTGTGTATGTGGATTTTTCCTGCGATGGTGTTCAGCTGGTGCCATGAGTGGTGGTGTTTCATTAGGCTTAATGAGATTTTAACTCCCCCCCCCCCCTCTCTCTCTCTCTCTCTCTCTCTCTCTTTCTCTTCTTTTTGACTGGGATCATTTGCCTTTCATCGGATCTGTTGCATATTAGATGTAGCCTAGACATTGAATATTTTATGAAGGAGGAGGGGGGAGATCATTTTAAAGTCACAGACACACACACAGCAGAAATTGCAATTTTCAATCTCCCCCAATTTTTAATCTTAAACTAAAATTCATAAAATATTGATTACATAATTTCAGTATTTGTTTTATGGAAATTATTTATATAAAATGTTCAAAAAACATTACTGTCCCGCAGACATGGCATCATTGTAATCACAATGGACAATCTTTCCCCTAATAAAGTTATTTAGAAGTTACAAGAGTATCAGCGAGTAAAATGTTTCAGATGTAATATGTGTGATGTGTGAAGACACCAATAAAACAAAATCAAGGTATAGATATAGACAATGTTTTGATTGAACAAATCATGTTTTCTCTCTTTTACAGATGTTGAATGATAAACATGCCATGGTGCGTGTTGGTGGTGGATGGGAGACCTTTGGTACTTACTTATTAAAGCATGACCCGTGCAGGATGACCATGATCGCCCGGCCTGGAACCAAAATATGCAAGCCCAGCGGCAGGTCCCCAGTCAAGAGAGAGCTGTCTCGGGACAGTTACATGGTCGTGGGTACTCACTCCCGCTTTAAGAAGTGATGTGACTGTAGGCTGATTTAGTTTTTCTAGGGAAGCAGCCCAGGTGGCTTGATCTTATTTGAGGGCAGTAGTCCTGGGCCTTTTTGGTCATCATCATGACTCACAAATGTGTCTGATAGAGTCACAGACAGCTTATCAACTATTCTGAGGATGCAATAGATTCAGCCCAAGGTATGCCAATGTTGCTTATTGATCAATCTACACTTAATGATTATATTAATGAATTTCTGAGTTTTGTTTTTGTATGATACACAATTTTGGTACTGGGCTTGGGTCACCATTTGAAGTCCAATGTAAAATCTGCCATGATGCAAAGGAATATTGATCTTTGCGGTCTTATATAGTAGACTTATAAACATGTGTTCTTTTTGTTCAATATAATATATTATATTATATTGAACAATATATATTATATATTATATTGAACAATATATATTATATATATTCTTAATAATATTATTAAGAATTTCTAAGACTTTTTTTTCCTTTAAATATTAAAAGCATAAAGGGCGGGATCTCTAAGATTAAATCATTAACTGGCAAGCCAATATTGATTTACTTTATTTTATTGTAACTTTTCATTTTGAATCGATTTATGGCTGTTATGCTGTATTCTGAAGTTAAAGTTTACAAAAATTTCTGTAATTTCTTTTGAATGAGGGTTTAAAATGAACTTTTTCCTCAAAGATACTCTAGGCGGCGCCCTATATCAAGTGATGAGCTGTATTTCAGGACTAGAATTTCGGCAACATTAACTTTTTGTGTAGAAATTCGTTAGACTGTGAAAAGATAACAATGTAATAGGTAACACTTTACAACGAGGACCGATTAGTTAACGTTAGCAAATATAAACTCATGAGCAATGCATTTATTACAGTATTTATATAAACTGTTCATTGTAGTTCATGTTAGTTCAGGTCTATTTAATAATATTAAAACGACTTTTGATTTGAATAATGTATTAGTAAATGCTGAAATTAACTAAGACTAACAAATGCTTTATAAATATATTTTTCATGTTAACTAGTGTATTTAACTAGTTTACAAATGAAACCTTATTGTAAAGTGTTACTGAAAGTATATTAAACCAGACTCACCTACCCTATATACTTCCCTTCAGGAATATTATTATTAATTGTTTTACATAAGTGTGTATTCTTGTATATGTACTCAGCAAGCCAAACTGATGCCCAGGGGGGACTATTACATTAAAAAGTATTTTAATTAAAAAAAAACAATGAAATATAAATGAAAAGTACCTCTTGATAAAATGCTACTAACATTTTATTTCATAAAATAAAAGTCATTTTAAAAAATTGACACAATCTAAATACACTGAAATTAATCAATATGACGGCATGCGAGACAATGACACCTGTTTTCTCCTTATGAAATGAACCAGTAAAACAGTTCATTCCCAAAAATAAATAAAAAAGTGGTGCTACTTCCGCTGCCAAAGAAAATGGCAGCATTTGTACAAATGTCTTTCATATCTCCCCAGAAGTGACAAAACACCTGAAGCTGCTTTTATTTGAGAAGCTTTTTTTTACACATTGTTCTTGTGCTCTTTTACAGTGTATCCTCTCCAAAACATTCACATTCTCACATTTTCTAAGTGCCATTTATTACTTCTTTGCCACTTTGTTTCCAGTCAATACATGATCTGCAGTTCATCAGAAAGGTCACACTCAATAAAACACTTTCCTATCTACCTAAAGAGATTTGTTCTTTTGGCTTTGTTCATTTTATGTTTGTGCCAATCAGCCGTATAGCATTAAAGCACAACCATAAAAAGGACTGGACTCCTTTGTTTCCCTCAAATATTGTCATTTACAAAAACATTCCAATTTCCCAAAATACGCACTCAGAATACAGAATACCACAGTATTTGTCGTCTCACGTTAACTATTGCATTTACCTATCCCCACTGTGAATACCAACATCAGTACGTTACTCTCAGGAATTGATCTGGATTTTGTGGAGGTCTATGAGACTATGAATGTATTTGACAAAGACATGTGCGGCATTGTTAAATGATTTATGATAACTGTGCTTCTCACAGTAGTGTCCTCAATAAATAATATCCATTGGTGCGAGAAGAATCAATATGAATTATTCATGATAATGTGGAGACACACTCACTCTTAAAAAAGACATTACCATATTATTACTATATTAAAGCCTGTAGGGGTTGTTTAAAATATTGTTTGGTTGGAGTTGGTCATACAAACATGATGTAAACATTAATATCTTGTCGTGTGTCATGTAGCTATTGCAGCAAACTAAAAACCCCACTCCTGCAATCCATCATCTTGATTTAAATTCTGTACATTATGCTTTCGGTATTTAGACCCCATATATCACTTTTTGTGACTAAACATAACACTGAATCCCTTAGAAATCCTCAACTTGCATGTGCAAGAGCTTTACTATTCAACAACATTCAGTTGTGGTTGGAAGGTGCAGAGCTCCTGTTTAACTGATTCTAAGCATGTTGTGCTTATAACAGCAATAAGGCTTCATGAGAAATGACGTTCAGAAATAACCTCCACAAACATTTTTGAAAACAAATTAGGTTCACATGCCATTAAGTAGTAAATTTGGTCAGATTCCTCAAAACAGCAATACCACAGACCAAGCCAGGTCACCGATCGTTACAATCATATAACGAAGAGAGAAAAGTCTCCGTTTGTATCCGTAAGCGTAATTTCATACAAAGGTAGACCTGAAATCTAGACAAAATGAAGTATTTTTACACGTACAGACTCTTTGAGGCCTTAGGAAATGTGCTTTTCAAAGCTTGAAGGACAGAAATACTTTTCTCTCTCCTTTCTGTTGCTCCCCACTTCATTCTGGGCTTAAACTCCTCCAAAAACCTGTGGATCCATTTGTTCTCTTGATGTCTTTGAAAAGATTTCTGTGCAGCTGTGACATTGAAAAGAGAGCACCATTTTATTATGAATCCTCTTGGAAAGAAGACAGTCGCCTACAGCTCGCTTCTCTGTCATGAAGCAGAGCAGTGAAAAATTTCACTGGTTTTTGTGTGTGTGTGTCACAAAAGACCAGAGTGAGACAAGTGAGGGGGTGGAAGATGCTCGGTGGTCTGTGCATGTGTCTCCATCTTGACTCTCGGTGGTGTCCAGACCATTTACAGATTTTAACCTTTTAATCAAATGGATGGTGTACACAAGTTGTGTTGACATCGGTGATCAACAAGAGCCCGCAAGTCATATGAAAAGGATCCGGTCAATATAACGCATGGTGATGAATAGGCCAGGTGCTTTGTTCTTACGTAGACGCTGTATACATGTGAAAATGTTGCTGCAACGTTTCTCCAGTAGTCTCTGCTCACACAGTCCCATTTTCGTGCCTGGACTTGTGGACTGTGGTGCGGGCCAAGGGGCTGCTTAAGGAAGGGGCCAGCGTACATAAGAAACCGGCCAGCAGGGTGAGACCCAGTCCGCCCCAGGCACAGAACATGGACCAACCATACCCATGACTGATGTCCTCTGGAAGGCCGTAAAGGTAACGTGGGTAACGGGACAGCTCAAAGTTAATGCCCGCCACACATGTACAAAGGGAGATGATACAGCAGGTTCCTGTCCGAGAGGAAATTACTCAAGATGTATCATCAAACATTCATGAAACACACTCAAATATAGGATGCGAAGAGTTCATGCTTTGGATCTATCAAAGCACCTAAGTGTATTTACATAATGTTGTATGAGAAACCAGCCACTAGATGGCGACATAATTGAGCAGTCAAGTTCCATTCTGTCACTTCTTTCTCTCTCTCTCTCATGCACACAAACATTCTCTGTCTCTTACCGCCCATGAGGAAGAGTAGTCCAGCTACATACTGCATGAGATCATGTTGTTGACAGCATCCAAGAACTCCGATGATCCAGCCAAAAAGAATGATAGAGACAGCCATGCCCACAAAACCTGCTGTCATCCTCCGCAGATCTGCAGCACAAAAAACATTCATCAAGACCCTTTTGTTGCTATTCGGGGCTTTATAAGCATCTAGTGATGACTTATATACTGCATGTTAAATATTTACGTTTTGCTTTAATTTTATTCATCAAGGACCTTTTATAACATTCATTAATTCTATATAGGCCTACTACAAAGGTAATAATGACAGTGACACTAATACAATTGCATCAAGAAAGCAATCAATTCCTATGATGCTATTATTATACCCATAAATTAAATATATATATATATATATATATGAAGAGTTCAGATGCAAAAGCCTCTAAGTGCTATTTGAAATTTTCTTCTAGAATGATCATTTTTATCAAGCTTGTATATTTAAGTTCAGTGATTTCACTTAAATGGCAATGATAATTACCCATTAATTGTCATTTAAGTGAAATTACTAAACTTAAATATACAAGTTTGATAAAAATCATCATTAAAGAAGAAAATTTCAAATGGCATTTAGAGGCTTTTGCATCTGAACTCTTCATATATATATATGATTGATTCGAAACACGAAGACGGAAATAATATAATCCAAGATAAAAAAATCAGTTTTACTGTGCATATTATTTCATATTATTAAATCCTATCTTGAGAAAACTATTCACTCATTTAAAAATAACATTTCTTATTAATATCACAGTTGAAAACAGTTGCTGCTGCTTTTTTTCAGGATTCTTTGATGAATTGGAGGTTGAAATATATATATATATTTTTTAACATTGTGAATGTCTTTACTGTCACTTGATTGGATCCTTGCTGAATAAAAGTATCTATTTAAAAAAATATATTTAAATAAGAGTAGCCTAACATTTTGGTTTAGAGTCAAATTCTCACCATGCACTAGTTATTCTTATGATATTGGCTGTTTATTAGCACATATTATTATTCTGCATGACCATATTCTACATCTCTAAATCCCACCCAATAATACCTAAACTTAACAACTACCCTAACTATTAATTAGGAGTAATTAGGAGTTATTGAGGCAAAAGTTGGATTTAATAGTTAATTAATAATAGTGAGAACAGGACCCTAGTCTAAAGTGTGACCAAAAAAAGGTTAAATCAGTAAATCTAAAAAGGAGGGAAATGTTCACATCAGTGAATATTCTCTATTTGTCAATACAGGCTGGCAAGCAGTATAAAATGTTTGACCTTTTTGGTGAAATAATGAATATTTTTTAGTGCTTTAATGTGTTGTCATTTAAAGAAAACAATATAAGATGTCTTGGAGGATTATCCATACATTGATTCTCCAAACCATTAATCCTCTATAGTGTCACAAAAAAGTATCATATTTTATTAACATATTGCTACACCTGGGGATTAGAGAAGGATCAGTTACAATCCCTTATAAGTAAAAAGTGTGTGCAGTTTCACAAATATTGTCTTTAAACATGCACATCACAGACATAATTGTTTATGAATTAATGAACGGATCAACCCCACCAGGCATGAATTTTGTATGTCTGACACAAGTAAAAAAAAGCATCAGTGAGACTCACGCAGAGCATGCCACTCATCTTGTCGGATGGTCTTGGTGATATTGACGGGAAGGTTTCGAGGCAGGATTGAAGAGGTGTAATGATACTTTACAGGGGTGCATCTCTGAATCAAACCTATTTGAACAAAACAGTGAATCAAGACGTATACTTTTTCATGACATTTACAGCATTTACCGTTTAGGAAAAGCAAATCAGTCCGAGGCTTTAATCTCCTGAGGAACAGCAGGTCTGTTGTGATCATAAAATGCAACAAAGCGGTCCATGCTCATATGACTTTAATTAAAACATTTCCTGGAGAGCAATTAGGCACACATGATCAAATGCACAGGGTCATAAATGTCACAGTTACATATTGATTTTATTTTCATGTAAAATTAGAGAAACAGGCTTTAAAAACAAACCTACTTCATTCAGTTGTACAACTGTAATACTATAAACCCCTCAGGATTTAAGAATACCTGAACTGCAATGACAATCACTGATGTCTATGAAATACAGCCTATGAAAGCAAAACTGCTATTTTTGAAGGGAAGAGTTTTGTTTATGGATAGTCATTACTAAATAGTAGCATGTATTCCATTACAAAAGATTGAGACAAGGACTTGAATGTGTAAAGTGCTGACTGCCTTTCTCCCTGATGAGAAGCTTATGAATCCTGAACAGGCGAGTGTGTGAACCTTTTAGAATAATTAACTTGCACTTTATGAATCCGAAACAGTCATTTTCATTCATAAGGTTTCCTTTGTCTGGACATAAATGAGACTTAATCTGGTAGAAATTCAAATCTTTATCAAATGTAAATCAGATAGCTAACATGAAATGTTGTGACTTTCACAGTTTGCTGTATCGCATCAATACATGTCAGTCCCCACAGGCTACGCAGTGTTTTTCAAGGTACAGTTTGTGTTCTTTTCACCCACATCAGCACTATTTTTAGCATTCCTCAAGCTGATGATTTGGTCTAGGACTGATTTGCATAAATCAGAGGAGGCATTTATGTTCTATTCATAAGTGTTGCACAGTGCGTGGTATTGTTTGGCACTCTTTCAGTTGTTAGACTAGGTGATGGTGATGCAAGATCTGGGGCCTCCTTTACAAAATGTTGCGTAGAAATTATCCTACGTTTGATCTTATGATCATTTCACAAACGTACGTATACGTTGTGATTCAGAGAACGAATGTACGCACACAAAAAAACCCCCTGTGTACGCCTAAATGCACCTAAATGGGAAATTTATCTAAAATGATCTTGAAATTGGGCGCAGCTGAATAGTTTTTCATTCGCATATAAAATAGCACCAGTCAACGACACTCTCTGGCACAAGGAAAAGTGTGTACGTCTGCTTAGACACTCACGTGGCACTAAGACACTCACATGACACATGCTGCACAACTGGTTCACTAGATTCTCAGAGGATTCTCAGTCATCAGAAACATGTTGGGTCAAATGGTGAGATAGACATATTGTGGATTAGACAAAACAAGAGATGAGAGGTGAAGTCAAGGATAGGAGAGGATACCGGTAGTCTTTACTGTTAAATTCATTAATCAAGGTGTTTTCTATGGCACAAAAACACACTGAGTTTGCTGCTATACAGATCTGTGATGGAATGACGAGTACAGACCTCAGGCGTGAGCTGAGCAGATTGTGTCATGTGCATCATATTTATCTGTCAAATATATTGTGACAGCTTGTTCTATGTCACAATCCCAAACTTACACATCAAAGGAACCAGGAATCTCTTTCAAAGACACTTTGCGCATTCTGTTCATTTCTCTGCTGAAGAAAATGCATTCTTGTACTCTGAAAAACATGTCTGTGAAATCTGATGGAAACTCTACAAAGAGACTAATTGGTGAACCAAAGTAAGAAACAAAAATCAAAACCCTGCGCAGATCAGATTTTTAGGATACAATTCAAATTTGCTTAGCAAATTTTATTAGCTTCTTATATGTATTGCTACTGTATTACAGTATTAAGCATGTCACATGATTTTATTCAGTTTTTTAATATTTACATTTGGTGTATTTCGATTTAGTCTGAACTGTTCCAGTTCTCCAAGTATCATTTTCAGTTTGTTGGATTTACAGTGCTCATATATATTTTTAACCATTAGGACAAGTAAACATCTATAGTATATTTTACTGTTAGTATATTTAGAACCAATTATGTTAATTCTGCTCGGGTGAGTATCACTGACAATCAGGAACAATGTTTTGCCTGCTTTATCTGAACACAAAGATTACTGGGCTGACACGGGTTAATGAATAAACTGGAATATAAATCTGGAAGAAATGTTTTCCTGGGTGTTGGCTCAGTCTAACTGGAGTGGTTGCACTTGCACACCATCACTACTTCATCATTCATGACATCTACAGAGCCACTTAGGGTGACCTGGGAAAATCAATGAACAAATTATTGATGAAGATATGGTCAAGTGAGCGGCGTTCCTTCTCTTTGCAACCCAGCAAGAGAAATGGCTGCTGTAAGAGCTCACACTTAATATTTAAGGCCTGAACATAACGTGGAATGAGATCTTTTTTAAAGAAGGTCTCTTATGAGATTACACCGCGTTCCAAATTATTATGCAAATTGGAAATAAGTGTCATAAAAATGTAATATTTAGTTTTATAATCAAACTCATGGATAGTATTGTGTCTCCAAGTTCTTTGGATCACGGAAAAAAATCTCAGACACCTGTGATAAGTAGTTTGCAAGGTGAGCCCAATTAAAGGAAAACTACTTAAGAAGGATGTTCCACATTATTAAGCAGGCCACAGGTTTCAAGCAATATGGGAAAGAAAAAGGATCTCTTTGTTGCGGAAAAGAGTTAAATAGTGCAGTGCCTTGGACAAGGTATGGAAACTTTAGATAGTTCACGAAAATGTAAGCATGATCAATGTACTGTGAAGAGATTTGTGGCTGATTCAGAGTACAGATGGGTTTGTACAGAAAAAGGCATAATGAGGAAGGTTACTGCCAGACAAATGCATCGGATTTAGGAGAGCACTGCTATAATGCCATTACAAAGCAGCAAACAGGTATTTGAAGATGCTGGGGCCTCTGGAGTCCCGCAAACCTCAAGGTGTAGGATTCTCCAGGGCTTGCAGTTGTACATAAACCTACTATTCTGTCACCCCTAACCAATGCTTACAAGCCGAAACGTTGCAGTGGGCCCAGAAATACATGAAGACTAATTTTTAAATAGTCTTGCTTACTGATGAGTGCCGTGCAACCCTGGATGGCGCAGATGGATGGAGTAGTGGATGGTTGGTGGATGGCCACCATTTCCCAATAAGGCTGCGACGTCAGCAAGGAGGAGGCAGAGTCATGTTTTGGGCCGGAATCATGGGGAGAGAGCTGGTAGGTCCCTTTAGCGTCCCTGAAGGTGTGAAAATGCCCTCTGCAATGCATCCAGAGTTTCTGACTTTCTTCTTCTCACTTTCTTCCATGGTACAAAAAGAAGAACCATGCCTTCCGTAGCAAAATTATTGTCATTCATGACAATGCACCATCTCATGCAGCAAAAAATAATTATGTGTTATTGGCTGCTATGGGCAAAAAAGGAGATAAACTCTTGGAGTGGCCCCCACACTGACCTCAACCCTATTGAGAACCTTTGGAGCATCCTCAAGCAAAAGACCTCTGGAAGGCTATTCTGACATCGTGAAAAGATTTTCAAGCAGAAATCTCCATAAACTCCCAACTTCAATGGATACAGGAATTGTGAAGGTCATATCAAAGGAGGGGTCCAAGGTTAACATGTAACTTGCCCTGTTAAGATGAGTTTGATTGAAATAGCTTTTGATTTCATTAAATTTGACCTCCTAATGCTGCAAATTCATCATATTACCATTTTCAGTTCTTTACAACCAATAAAATGTTTTCAAACTCTTTTGTGCATAATAATTTGGAACAGTGCATTTTGAGTTTTTTATTTTTTTCAAAAAATACTGTTTTCGTTGGGTGTTTTGTTCTATGAAATTCAACTTATACCCTAGTGGTTGGTGACTGGAAAATTATACTGACTGTCATTTGCATTGACTATTTAGGAAAATCAGTGTAAAATATCATTTGCATAATAATTTGGAACGCGGTGTAGTATTCATATGATGAGGAAAGTAAAACATGATACATTTGCTTTAAGTTTAATCATCTTATGGATATTGTTATCTGAAAAACTATAGTCTAGGCATTCTTTAACACTGTGATATTAGGGAAGGTAGTTTGTTTTACAAAAGAAATACTTATGTTTACTAGTAGGCTGCTACATTTATATGCCACAGTATATATGAAGAGTTCAGATGCAAAAGCCTCTAAGTGCCATTTGAAATTTTTAAATTTTAAAAAACTGAAACAGGAAGTGCTTCTGGACCAGTGTTGTTTACATCTTTTGAAATGGTCTATATATATATATATATATATATATATATATATATGAAGAGTTCAGATGCAAAAGCCTCTAAATGCCATTTGAAATTTTCTTCTTTAATGATGATTTTTATCAAATTTGTATATTTAAGTTCAGTAATTTCACTTAAATAACAATTAATAGGTAATTATCATTGCCATTTAAGTGAAATTACTGAACTTAAATATACAAGTTTGATAAAAATCATCATTAAAGAAGAAAATTTCAAATGGCATTTAGAGGCTTTTGCATCTGAACTCTTCATATATATATATATATATATATATATATATATATATATATATGACAATATACAGTAAATATTGCCCATATTGCTCTGTTTCTTAAAAAGCCAACCCTGATCATTTAGATTACATAATATTTAGAATAAATAAAGTTTACAACATGATGCTCTAGTGTTGCTTTGGTTTTGTGTATATGATGCAGCATCAGAGTGGTCTTGAACTTTGCTATTATTGTTATCCCAGAATACATATTAGTCAGACAAGAATAGAAGAAGAAAAGAAATAGAAATCTATGGTTTAGGTAGTTTGGCATAATCCCTTTATTTAAATAGTTTTGTTATAAAATATTATTAATAGGCATTTACAAAAAAAAACCAAAAAAAAAAAAACATTTCTGTCTGTCAAATCAGCGTGTAGCAATAAAACAGGTTTCAATGTGACGTTTTCTACTCTAGGTTATCAAAGAAATGATCCTATATCACCTCATACATCCTTATCACAGATCCTCATCATCTATTTTAATAAGTTTAATTTCCTTTTTTAAATAATCATTTAAATTTTTTCTATATTCGCAATTTAAAATGTACAATTGTAATTGCTATTATAAATACACGTATGCTCTGTGCAACATTATGCAAGTGCACCTTTTGGCGGTCTCTATAGCAGTTTCTGTTCAGCCTTTACAGATGTGTAGGCTGAATTCAGCACCTCGGATAGCGACAGGGATCAGATTCAGGCCTTCCACATTTCCCCTTCACTGTTGACATCGCTTTACAACTACACTTAATAAAGGAAGTGTCACTAAGCGAAGGCTAATACGTAGGTCCAGAGACAACAGGGAGAACCAGCCTATCCGAATGGCACTGATAACATTCACACATCCTGGACCGAGGTTCTAGTGCTTGACAAAGGCAAAACAGAAAGCAACTCACCTTTGTAAATGAGATCCTCGGTCTCCAGGTCAAAGCCCTCTCGATGACACTTTCTCCACAGACCGGAGATCGTGGAGTTGAACTGGCGGCTGCAGTGAGACTCCATGGCTGTCGCCGATGCCGGAGCGTGCCGCTTAACGCGCGCCTCCATCGCTTTCCTCTCATAACCCTTTGGAGGCATCTGGAGTGGCAGGTTGTGATTTGAGATGTAAATGTATCCGGGATCGTTCCGCTTGTTTGCGTAGTTCTTACAGCGTTCGCGGTGCCGCCGAGCATCCGTCTCGTACCAATAATCGGTGCAGATGGCCATAGCCAACAAGACCAGAGCTGAAAACGCCAAGAAAAGCCCCGCGCTGGTTAAAATCTTAATGGCGGCCATCTTCTCTGCTCGTTGGAGAGCCCAGACAGACGCTCGGTCCTCCCTCGGCAGCCGTTGTGAAAGCCAAAGCAAGAAAACACACCGAATCTCTAGCAGCTCTCGGACGCTGACATGACCAGGCTCGATTCCAGCTCGATGCGATCTATTGCTGCAGAGCGCCCGGCCAGATGTGCTGGGTTTTCACCATCTATTTTGATTTGGAGTTAAGGAAAGGGGGAGAGATGGGAAGAGGATTGAGGCGATGCGAGAACCAGGACTGAGTGAGTTTGGTTTGAGTGCAATGCTCTCTCTTTCCTCTTGGGCCTCAGCGAACTGAGTGAGAAGAGAATTAGGTGCACCGGGAACATGAGGAATAGTGATAAACATGAGAGGGTCATTTATTAATTACAAACTCCAGCACAGCATTACAGATGTAAACAGCTGTTCAAATATTTATTCAAGACTGTACTGTATCCTTTTTTTTTATCTCTCTTGCTCTCCTTGATGTTTACTAGTAATTAATATAGGGCCTATATACAGCAATGTTTTTGTGTTTTAAACACATTATTATAGCAAATATGGGGACAGGCCAGAAAGTTATTTTTTTTAACTTAAATATATATATATATATATAACTACTACTTTACACATACAGGACTTGGAGTGGCAGGCAATTCAAGCCATTTGTGAGCATGACATCCCACATAGAAAAATGCATACATATACATATATACATATACATATATACATATACATATATACATATACATATATACATATACATATATACATATACATATATACATATACATATATGCATATACATATATGCATATACATATATGCATATACATATATACATATACATATATACATATACATATATACATATACATATATACATATACATATATACATATACACATATACATATATACATATATACATATACATATATACATATACATATATACATATACATATATACATATACATATATACATATACATATATACATATACATATATACATATACATATATACATATACATATATACATATACATATATACATATACATATATACATATATACATATATACATATATACATGTATACATGTATACATATACATATATACATATATACATATACATATACATGTATATGTATATATGAAGAGTTCAGATGCAAAAGCCTCTAAATGCCATTTGAAATTTTCCTCTTTAATGATGATTTTTATCAAACTTGTATATTTAAGTTCAGTGATTTCACTTAAATGGCAATGATAATTACCTATTAATTGTTATTTAAGTGAAATTACTTAACTTAAATATACAAGTTTGATAAAAATCATCATTAAAGAAGAAAATTTCAAATGGCATTTAGAGGCTTTTGCATCTGAACTCTTCATATATATATATATATATATATATATATATGTATATGTATATATATATATATATATATATATGTATATATATATATATATATATGTGTATGTATATACATATACATACATATATATATTTGCATCTGAACTATGAAGAGTTCAGATGCAAAAAAGTGCCATTTGAAATTTTCTTCTAAAATGATCATTTTTATCAAGCTTGTATATTTAAGTTCAGTAATTTCACTTAAATGGCAATGAATATTACCTATTAATTGTCATTTAAGTGAAATTACTGAACTTAAATATACAAGACCATATACAATATACCATTCTAGAAGAAAATTTCAAATGGCATTTAGAGGCATTTGCATCTGAACTCTTCATATATATATTTATATAATTATTTTTTTTTTTTACAGATTATTGAAAGACACAATTTCCCTTCTCAGAGTTAAATATTACCAAACTGGCTACAGAAAATCCTTATTTGAATTTGCTGGAATAAATTGAAATATTAGCACATTGAGAGAGTAAACAAACAGGAACAGAAAACTGCTCTAGGGAAACTCTCAGAATGTAGCATTGTGTCTTGCCCACGTACAGTAGACGTTGTCTTCGGAAACATTCCCAGCAGCAGTTAAAAAAAAAAAAAAACATTTACCTTTACTTTTACCCATATAATGAGAACTGAGAAAGTATTTGTGTTATTGTGCTAAAACACATATTTAGCCTGAACTATCAAATATGATGCACAATTGGCCTTACACATCACGTACAGTCAAGGGTGAAATGTTTTACATCGGTCCTTTCAAGACTTTTTTTCTCCCCCGTTATTTCAGCATTATTTAACTTACTTTCTATTCTCTTTCTCCCAATTTTCAACATGATCAGGTGTACTCAAATCTTTTATTAATATACTTGGTGTGAACTGTAGCAGCACTAACTTGCCACCTGTCATCCATGGAGGCGGCCCACAGAGAGGAGCTTCAGAAGCGTGGGAGGTTCAGGTCAAGATACAGGAGAATAAATCATGTTAGTACAAGCAGCCACATTTAGGTGTCCATCAGAAGCCGTTTTGAAGGACAAGGCATAAAGGCTTGCGAAAAAAATAAATTAAATAAAGTGGCACCTCATTGTCCAAAGTTCCAGGCAGTTTCCCACACACTGGGCTCTGTCAGGGCAGATGACAAAGGAAGACAACCCACAGGCTAGTCGTTATGGCAACAGTCCCTTGCCAAACAGACTGTGTTGAAATAGGACAAGTGTGAACACAAAATCAATACCACCCCCTGATTCCCATATGACATTTCAGACCCAGACTGTGCAGAAAAATGTGCTTGTGGCACGCATCTTGGCATAGCCGACACCATTGCAGAACTACTACTTTACACATACAGGACTTGGAGTGGCAGGCAATTCAAGCCATTTGTGAGTATGACATCCCACATAGAAAAATGCAAAGACCTTGCAGAGACAAAATAGACTCCAAAGATGTGCAAATAAACTCCACACAGTTGCCAAGCCAAACTGCATCAGCATAGAACAGTAGAGAAAAGTCAAAGCTCATGGATGTGTATAGCTTGCTAATGGGGAGCCATCTTTTAAGAGTCATTAAGCATAATAGTTCCTCCACGTAGGCATAACAGCCAAGGGATAGCTGGCAATTCAGCAGGTCATGAGAAACCCATGCGTCCTTATGATTAAATGCATCTTCCGGAACATGCATATTCATTCTGAAAAGTCATTCTGATATGCAAGCCAGAACTGCTAAATATCATTTAGGATCCATCAACGCTAATACAATAGAAAAGACCCGTTTTGATGCACTCAACATACATCAATTCAATTGGTGGATATTTACCACAGACAGTTGTAACGACTGATACAAATCAGACAAGTATTTGTTATAGAAAAACAAACATTATTTTAACTCACTCAGGGATCTGTGGTCCCATCCCCCCAATACGATCAGATAAGTTGGTTTCATTGCAGTTAAAATTGTGACAATGTGTTCGCAATTTAGAAAAAATTTCTTAAACGGAAATGTTTCTTTTTTGGTGACCTATCCCTTTAATTGACAATAACATTTGTAGTGCTTCTATTCATTTTCGATGAATATGAGAAATTGGAAATTTTAATCATCCATTTTTAAGTTTTAAACTGAACAGACATTCGGTTAGAAGGTTAGCAAATGAAGGTTAGACAGTGCTGAATTGCAGTGGTGATTCTCCAAGTGAAATCTGCACAGTTCAATCGTTAAAAAAGCCACAACAACAGGTTTAAATCAAACAGTAACATATCTTTATTTCAGCTACACAATGGGAGGACTCAAGTCTTAAAAGTTATACATTTTTCTTTCAACATGACATTGTTAATAGAATAAATATATATAATCTCTTTTCAAATATTTACATTTTGGCAAAGACCGTACTGACCTGCCAAGTGATGCGTTCAGAACATTCTTTCAGTAACATTCCATGTACAAAACTGGCAATCCATTTATCAACTATTTTATTATCTTCTTCAAAATTTGATCGAAATGTATGAAATGGCACCAAGTCATTAGAGTAAAAGAACTGTCTGCTTATGAATCTGTCAATCCCCTAGACTAAATCACTCGAAATTCTGAATCGCTTTGCCAGGACCACAAAGAAACAGAAAATCAGAGAATTAAAATGAAAAATGCAGCAATGTAGTGGCTATCAGAATATAATCAATAACAAGAGTATACAGTAAGAAAATAAGGCCTGTTGAGTATTTTTAAAAGTGTTTGACAGGAGTGTCTTCAGTCATGTATGTGCAAGAGGAATATGTACTCATGCAAAGCGTGGATGTCTTGAGCAAATGTAGAGTGAAATGAGCTTTTTTTTAAAAAAAAGCAATGATGATGACCATCAACAATCTGATTATGTAGGTGTATGCCTATACACTGTTTCTTAATAAAGAATGTGTTTACACACTGCACACATGCAATTTCACAACAGGTCAGGCAAATCCCAGTGATGAAACCTACTGACAAAGGAAAGTAACAGGTTCATCTTACTGAGCATTGACACCAGGCTGGAACATGATTATGAACAAGAATGCCAAATAGGAGCAGCTTAGATGGCGTATTTGAACCAAAACAACTACTGATATTTCTGAGCACCGTTTGCACAAACCTGTATTTCCCTTCAGTTTCAGCTGGTGCCTATAAAGCATCATGAGTTAAGTCTGAATTTAATCTGGACACAGACGGTTCCCGGTGTTTGAAGGATATGTGTAAAATCTCACCTGATTGTCAAGGCTGTTTCTTTATTTGGTCTTTCCTCACACAGTCTTTGGGGTGACAAAAAATGTCTAAATTATTTAAAGCTGAAACACTGAAGTGAATAGTCCATCATCAGTCAATGCTAGGCGACACTAAACGTCAAAGCAGTGCTCGCCTGTGGCTAGTCCATGACGACTGAGAGAAGAGCCATGACTGCAATCCCACAAAATAACAGCAGAACCTGCAGAAAGGAGTTCCTGTGGCAACAGGGGACATGGTCATGGACATTCAGTCATTTAATATGTGAAGTATGAGGAATTTTACACGTGGGAGGTTAAAAAAAAATGGTGGAAGTGGACCTTACCTAGGGTTGGTCTCCTCCAGCAGATCAGGTACCACATTGACCAAGGCAATGTAGATAAAGCCACCTGAGCTGAAGGGCAGGATCCAGGCAGTGGCATTCTCTATAAAGACACAAATGAGCAGAATCAACACCTGAACAATATGTTTGATAAAGATCTTATATTATTAAGCACACTGATCCACATTTAAAGTTCAGAATGGCATGATCAAATGTTTATTTTGTGGGGAAACCCAAACAAAGACAATGATTTATTTATTAAGCATCAGTAGCTGCTAGAAATCATGTTAGGAATGGGAACAAACACCGACATCAGAAGAAAGATGATCCACTCAAGATCAAAGATACGCTACCATCCAAAAGTTTGGGGTAGGCAAGATTTTGAGAAGATGTTACCAAAAAAACCCCCAAAAGGACAAAAGACTCTAATTGACCCCAAACTTTTGAATGGTATTGCATTTAATGTATAGTCTGGGACTACGAGATGTCTCACCTGCCCCATGCTGTGATTGGGAGCAAAGAGCAAAACACGCCCCCAGGACTCCTCCTAATGCTGTAGAGAGCTGCATACGGGTGGCTTTCCAACGGTCAAAGCCTGCTCGCAGCAAAATGGCAAAATCGCCCACCTTTCCATCAAGACAGAAATGCATGTACAGCAACAGAAACTGGTAAGTACTGAGACAATTCATGTACAGTAACAGTTTGAATGATGAATGAGCAATGAGTATATAGTATTATCATTTAGCTAAAAATGAAATTCATTGCTTCCTTATAATAAATACTGGGCTGAAACTCAAGAGACTCAGAGATATTGAGATACGTACCTCATGAGGGATCTCATGAAGCAAAATAGCGAACGTTGTTAAGAAACCAACCTGTAAGGACAGGTAAAGTAAGACATTGTAAAGTTCTTAGAATAAAAAAAAACATTTTGTAAGCTAACCCCTTGTTTTCTAATAGACTAATGTCAGGGCAGTGAAGCCATATATGTTTCGTAATTTGGCACATATGTTTAACTGACATTTCAACAGAAGCTATGGGGGAGGTAGAGAAAACCATAAAATGGCACAGTTCTCCATCAGTACTCTGCCTTGCATTTATGCAGCCAAATATGTATGTCCAGGCCACTGAGCAAACATGTAAAATTGTGTTTTTATGTGCAAGTATGTTGCACCAAGTCCATTTCCTCTGAAACTCCCTCCCCACGCATGCTGGGAGCCTTATGCTTCTCCACCTGGACTTCAACTTCACATAAGCCATATAAATACTGCTGCACTATAAATATTACCACACATCACAAACATCTTCCTCACGGTTTGGAATGGTGCAAAAGAATCATGGGAGAAACTTCTTAAATGCTTTAAAATAGAAGTTTTAAAATGCTTAAAAGTAGCATACTATATTTACACAGTAACTGAATCTACAGAATTTATATAACATTCATCCTTGCCAAATCACTTTTATACGGAATTGGTCTGTTTGCTCTTACCTTTCGGCTTACTAAGAAGCTTCCTGCCACTGCCAGCCCATGAGTGAAGTTATCAATGCAGTTAGCAAGAAGGTTTAGATAACCACTTGTCTGAGAAATAAAGAAACATTGCATATACAGTAAATGGAAGATAAATATAATAGATGACACTTTTCAAATTCTGCATGATTGGTTAGAAGGAAACTTTTAGATTTAGATGTACTTGTCCCTAATAATCTAATGGCATCTTAGACCTATTATTGCGCACAAGGCATGATTAGGGTGTGTATCTTACCTTTATTTTCTCTGGCTCTGTGTAAGGGCTGATGTCAGTCTTTGGCTTGGAGTCGGAGTTGTTGTTTGAGCAGATGCCATTTGTTTGTGGTGACACAGAGACCTTGGTGCTTGTATCTGTTGAAGAGGACTAATAAGGGGAGAAAAAACACCACAATAAGCCATTCTAATCTGGGATCATTTCTCAGCATTCAAGAGCAAAAAGACTATTTCCCCACCTTCAAATAAACCTGGGATCAATACTTACACTCGGCTAAAAGATTATTAGGAACACCATACTAGTACTGTGTTTGACCCTCTTTCACCTTCAGAACTGCCTTAATTCTATGTGGCATTGATTTAACAAGGTGCTGAAAGCATTCTTTAGAAATGTTGGCCCATATTGATAGGATAGCATCTTGCAGTTGATGGAGATTTGTGGGATGCACATCCAGGGCACGAAGCTCCCATTCCACCACATCCCAAAGATGCTCTATTGGGTTGAGAAGATCTGGTGACTGTGGGGGCCATTTTACTACAGTGAACTTATTGTCATGTTCAAGAAACCAATTTGAAATGGTTCAAGCTTTGTGACATGGTGCATTATCATGCTGAAAGTAGCCATCAGAGTATGGGTACATGGTGGCCATAAAGGGGTGAGATGGTCAGAAACAATGCTCAGGTAGGCTGTGGCATTTAAACAAAGCCCAATTGTCCCTGAGGGGCCTAAAGTGTGCCAAGAAAACATCCCCCACACCATTACCAGCCCGTTCTCATCCTTTAGCGTCACATAGGCCATGTCCACACTAATACGTTTTCGTTTGAAAACGTATATTTTTCTCTCCGTTTTGGCCTTCCGTCCACACTGAGACGGCGTTTTAAGTCAACAAAAACGTATCGTTTGGAAAACGCTCTCCAAAGTGGATAAATTTGAAAACGCCGTTTTCGCGTTGTAGTATGAACAGTGAAACCATCCGGAGGTTCTAAAAATCTAAAAAAAAATCTAAGTATTTCTATATTTTCACATCAGTTTTTTGAGACAGTACTTGGCTGGCTGGCAAAAGCTGACTGTGAGAAAAGAACCAGTCTCTACAGCAACAACGAGCCTTTCAGAATGAAATAACAGAACTTGACGCTTCCTCCCTGTTCTCAGCTGTGGTTTCTGTGCACCGTGGCAGACTTCTGTGGCCCGTCTGTCTGATGATGGAATGCTGGTGGCAGCTGCTTCCTGTTAGACACTATTTAAAGCTACCTAAACAGAGCAGAGGCTATCAATCAAACTCACAGGTCTCCCATAAGCTAGACAGAAGACTCAGACGTAGATATTTATAAACACATAAAAGTCATAATACAAGTCAAAATAAAAGTTATAATTAAGGGCAGGCAGAGAGCAGGTGGAAAATGGACATCTACATTACAGGCACTGCAAGCTCCTGTTTTGTAAGATTTGAGTGACCAAGGCACCCAAGACCCCCTCTAAAAAAAAGTGAGAGTTAATCCATCCAAACACATTTCTTTTGTTGTACATTCAGTGCACAAAGCGTCAATGGTGCAGCCCGGACACCAAACCAAAATCCGCAAAATTAAAAAGAGGGACCAGACAAAAAGAAAGAAACATGGAGGTGGAAATATGACCATCACTTTCCTTTAAAATGGATGTTTATTTATAGACAAGCAAGCCATGTCATGTCTACACTTGAAAGTAAGCAGAACAAATATTTTATTAATTTGTCTAAGGAAGCATCTAAGACCCCGTTTACCTGATTTACAGATCTCATTCCCCATTGACTACCATAGTAGGAAAAATACATACTATGGTAGTCAATGGGGAATGAGATCTGTTTGATTAAAACATTCTTCCAAATATCTTCCTTTTTGTACAACATAACAAATAAACACATATAGGTTTTCGAACAACATGAGGGTGAGTAAATACTGACAGAATTTTAATTTTTGG
This sequence comes from Pimephales promelas, assembly GCF_016745375.1. The sequence goes on from NW_024121133.1 coordinate 16,830,315, forward strand.
GTGAACTAACCCTTTAAGTAAGAGGGAGCAGTGCCAGTGGCTGTTCTGTAGACAAACATCAGTGAAATGAATTTAATGCAAGCAGCAACTGTCAACCAGTGCAATTTTGTAAGTAGAGGAGTGACGTGTGCTCTCTTCAGCTCATTAAAGACTACTCTGGCTGCAGCAATCTGGATCAGTTGTAGAGGTTTGACAGAGCAAGCTGGAAAAACCAGTCAGGAGAGCATTACAATAGTCCAGTCTGGATAGAACAAGCGCTCGGACAAGGATTTGTGTAGCATGCTCTGTTCTTCCTAATGTTGTGCAAGGCAAATTTGCAAGATCGGGCAGTTCTAGCAATGTGGTCTGTAAAGTTTAATTGATCATCAATTGGACACAAACAGTGATTCATGATTCAAGACTCCACAACATTCATGTAGCATCAATTATTCAGTCAGGACTATTCCTTTCCCAAGTGTGCTCACCAAAACATTTTCATCATTAAAATAACACATTTAAACATTAATTATTTATATAGAACAGGCAAAAGCTAATGGCAGTTGCCATCAAGAGCAGAAATGAACCAGAGAGAAGCTCAGACTAAGGTTTGCCCAAACATTCAAAGTCTGTCAAACTTTTCCCATAGACTCAAAGATAAAACCATTATGTTCTAACACAATATTTATAACACTTGGGACATTAACAAAACAGGAAGTAAGCCACCGACACAAACTATTTCTCCTTTTTAGCCAGTCCTTAAAAGGAAAATGTGCCAGTATACATTTTTTTAACAGTTGTACTTGTGACTTTTGCAGATAAATAAGGGGAAAAAATAGAATTAACAGAATTATAAATATTCCAACTGCATTCTGAAGTTGACTACATGATGCTTGGTGGAGTTTGAGTGGATGCAAAATAAATGTCTGCGATTCTGTTGAGTGCGTAACTCCACAATCGTTCTTTTGGCTCCCCCATGAGGTTCAGAATTGCAATGTTCCACTTCATCAATTCAAATGATTCAAAGTGCTGAAATATTTAGTGTATAAACTATGGCCGTATAACATGCATGGAACTACATTATAGGTTGTTAAATAGTTAAAAATGGCAGGTGAGGAAATAAAGTGACAGGGCAAAAGCACATGTAACTTACTTTGGCTTTTTGGCAGGCAGCTCTGCTCTCTGGGTCACTGTCTTCATCAGGGAACATCTTCTCCAAGATCAGAAAAGATAGCAAACCCCCTATCACCCACAAACCCTGCGTACGATAGTGTCTGTGGGACCCATCTATCCAGCAAATGCACACAAAAAGGGGAAAGAAAGAGATTTTCAATTTCTATATAAATCTAAGAGGAATGAAAAATTCAACTTCACTGAGCTTCATATATTAACTAAAACTATTAAAAAGCATTTAAGTAATTGAAAAAATAAATAAACAGATCTTAAGTTAATACATTACTAAAGTAGCAACATTACAGCAAAAATGAAATAAATAAATATAAAAATATATTAAATCTAACATATATATAACATTTTATATAAAATGTAAAAAAACAATCATTTAAAAAAAAATAACTGAAAATATAAAAGCAAATAATTCAACATATTAATATTATTCTATAAAAGTATACTGTGAACACTAAAAAACAACAACAAAGCAAATCAATGGCTCTGGCATAAAAACTGTAGGCTACTGTATAGGGACCAATCCTGCCTGCCTTTATTCAAAATATTTGACAAGCTTTTGGTCTTATTGATTTATTGATTATTCATATCTAGTTTATTGAAGTTCTGTGTGTTTCTATTTCTAATGTTGATGGAAGCTGTGAATTGTGTGAGCCTTGAATCCCCAAAATAAAGACATAAGGGCACTAACACTTCAAAGTAAATGTTACTTAGTGCCATTTTTCCATATCGATCCAAGTACCATAGTTAATATAAGAGACCGAGCCAGAGTTACCAAGGGGACGGGTTTAGTTAAGGGTCAATTACTGGACTAGACTATTGATTGTAAAATGTTAAAAATGCAGAGTTCCCTGAGAGATTCACATTCCAAAGACTGAAAGAGAAAGAGCACACAGAGGATGATTAATTCATGAACAGAAAATGTTATAAATAATGTGAGATTTCTCACCAGGACTGGAAGTGTAAGCCCATGCTTCAGGAAGGAGGTGGAGAAACACGTCGCCTAGGAGACCACCAATGGCAAAACTCAGCAGCTTCTTCAGCTTCTGACACCCAGCTGCAATCACAGAAAAAGCATCAGCGCCACTTCATAAACATGACAAGAAATGCTTGATGCGCATCTTGCTGTGTTAAACAAACTGAACAAGTCCTTCACACACAGCATATGGCAGACGAAGAAACCTCTAAATGGTTGCACAATCATTCTACAAACTCTTACATATATTTAACAATTATTTTGTTTTTCAGCTTAGGTTTTGAAGCTGCAAAGCTGTAATAAGCTAGTTTTGCAACCCTAAAGTGTGGGAATATAATAGGCCTAAAATACAGTGTCTCACAAAAACCCCTCACATTTCAGAAAACATTTTAGTATATCTTCTCAAGGGACAATACTGTATGGTAATGAAACTTGGAAAGATTTTAGAGTAGTCAATGTGCTGCTTGCAGCATTATACACTTATTGTCCTCTGAAAATAACCCAACATACATGCTGCAGAGACTGTACTTTATGCAGAGACTGAGACAGTTTAGAGTGGACAGAGATATGATGTTACTTTTTTGTCACTCATCTGTGGAGAGCATGCTACTTTTCTGTTGCGTTGCATGGTATTTCTCTTTGTCAGTGACCAACAAAAATAGATTGAGCGAGATAGTTAACCTGGCCAGTAAGGTTGCGGGGCATAAACTAGACAGTATGGCTATTACCTGTGAAAGAAGAGTGTTGAAGAAAGGTATAGCTATTAACAAAGATATGTCACATCCCTTACACCGGGCATATGAGGTGTTGCCATCAGGGAGAAGGTTTAGGTTACCTTATTTCCAGACAAATCGAGCCAGTAAATCATTTATTCCAACTAGCATCACTTTGATGAACAAGAAGTTACCTGTAGGACTGCACTTTACATAGCACTATTTAGCACTTTAAATAGCACTTTAATTAGGTTTCTTTGAGTCTTTTGTCCTGATATGTGTAGGGGTGTGGTGGGGATGAGGGAGGGGGGTGGGGGAATGTTGTATTCTGTCATGTAAAATTGTCTTTGTATATATGTATCAGGCGTACTGTAGGTGCAGAACAATTTTCCGTGAGGATAAATAAACTTAATCTATCTAATCTAATCTATTATTGTCAAAATAGCTGGCAACAAAAGTGAGTTCGCCTTAAGTGACGTTGTCAAAACTGTGTCCAAAGTGTCAATATTTTGTTTTAGTATTGTTATCTAGCCCTGCCTTTATCCTCCTGGGCATGGAGCTCACCAGAGCTGCACAGGTTGTTGCTGGGACCCTCTTCCACTCCTCCATAATGACATCGTAGAGCAGCTGGATGTTAGAGACATGGTGCTTCACCGTCCGTTTCAGGACGCCCCACAGGTGCTCAATAGGGTTCAGGTCTGGAGACATACTTGGCCACTTCATTACCTTCCGCTTCCTCAGCAAGGCATTTGTCATCTTGGCGGTGTGTTTGGGGATGTTATGCTGTTCAGCCCAGTCACTGAAGGGAGGGCATTATGTTCTTCTTCAGAATGATGCAGTACATGTTGGAATCCATGTTTTCCTCAATAAAGGTTTTCCTCACAGCTCCCTAGTACCAGCAGCACTAATGCAGCCCCAGACCAGGATGCTACCACCACCATGCTTGACTGTAGGCACGACAGAATTTTCCATACATGCCGGACAACATCTGAGCCAAACAAGTTCACCCAAGTCTGCGTTTACACTTGGCATTAATTGCCAATCGGATTTCTGTTTCCTGCATAATATTTAAATTAGGTCTGTGGCATGACAGCAGATAAGAGTAAAGATGATACCAATTAAACAATGTCCCAATTGCTTTCACTCACTCACTTTACTTTCCTGTACAATCTCCAGTCTTATCTCCAGTGTGTATAATTAATTTGTATATATAAATACCCACACATGCATGTATATATTTAAGAAAAATGTGTTATTAATATATCAAATATTTATATTTATATATAATATTAATTGTGAATAAATACATCTAAAATATATACATGCACATATTTCTTAAATATATACATGCATGTGTGGGTATTTATATATACAAATTAATTATACACACTACACACACACATATATTATGTTAACACAAACTTTTATTTTGGATGCGATTAATCGTTACCCATCCCTAATCAGAAGTGCGTTTACACTAGTCTTTTCAACGTGTATGTGGACAACGTCCAGATACAGGTCCAAATCAGAGTGATACAGATACAGTGATACTCTGGATACAGTCGCACGTTGATGCCAAGTGTAAACGCAGCCATAGTCTCATCAGACCACAGGACATGGTTCCAGTAATTCATGCTCTTGCAGTGCGTGTGGCGTATGGTCCGAGCACTGACAAGCTGACCTTCCGCTTCTGCAACCTCTAAAGCAATGCTGGCAGCACTCATGTGCCTGTTATTTGAAGCCAGCTTCTGCAGCTGACGAGGACTCAACTTCTTTGAATGACCCTTGCGAGGCCTGTTCCAACTGGAACCTGTCTTGGAAAATCTCTGTATGACCAAAGCCTGTACTGTAACTCAGTTTCAGGATGTTAGCAATCCTCTTATAGCGCAAGTCAACATTGTGGAGACCAACAATTCTAATTCGCGAATCGTTAGAGTTCTTTGCCATGAGGTGCCATGATGAACATCCAGTGGTCAGTATGAGAGAATCGCACTCAAGCACAAATTTGAACTGCTCTAATACAAGATACACAAATTTGTGTGGTCCTGTCAAGCAGACAAAGACATGAAAATGATGAATAGGACATTAAACGACGTACAGCTATTATCACTTAGTGTGTACTCACTTTTGTTGCCAGCTTTTTTGACAATAATGACAGTATTAAATATATACTGCTATACAAGCAGCACATTGACCACTTTAAAATATATCTAAGTTTCATTTCTATAACATTGTCCCTTTTAGCAGATATACTAAAATGTTTGCTGAAATGTGAGGGGTGTAGTCACTTTTGTGAGATACTCTATCTAATGCCATTCTTCACCACAGCTTTGAGAATCATGTGGTGAGTCTCCGTGGTAAAGTAACAGGACACACCTAAATTGCTTAGAATTCCACCTAACCCTGCCCACTGCACCCTAGACTGATAGGTCAGAACAGACCTTCTCTTAAGCCGGTCTACTTCCTGAGTGGGATCCACTGCCAGACTCTGTTTCTGCATGACTGATACCATCACAGACAAAAGTTTCACTGCAGCATTGCCCTCTGCAAAGGCCTTTAGAGACCAACCTGTTCACCATATAATGTTACTGTGCATTTCCTATTATGGTTCTGTTGGCTCTTCTCTTGAACGTCCACTACATTCAAGAGAATTATTAAATCAAGATTTATTTGGACAAGCCATGACAGGTGTAGCTGAAGATGTGATTGCACAACAAATTCTTTTCAAGGTCAAGCATACTCACACATTTTTCTCAGTGTTGGTTGGATATTCTCCCTGCAAGATTTATATACAGTATCATATAATGAATACAGTGGCAAATTCTGACTTTTGGTCCCATAATCAAGAGATATAAGCTCACAATTGCAAGAAAAAAAGTCAGAATTGTGTGGTATAAAAGTCACAATTGTGAGGTATAAAGTCAGAATTGTCAGATATAAACGTATTGTTCCCCCTCAGAATTGGACTTTATCGTAACTCGCAATTGCAAATTTATATCTTACAATTCTGAGAAAAGTGAGAATTGCAAGATGTAAACTAGCAACTGTGAGATAAAAAGAAATCGCTTTTAAAATGGTTTATTCTGTGTTTGAAACAAGCTTCCATGGGTAAGCCAGCTATTATTAATATTTCAAACTATGAAATATTTTAGCTTTACTTAGACATCGTAAGCTAACTAACAGTTGGAACTGTAGAATGAACCTGTATTGTTTCAAATAAACTGAAACAAATTACAAAAAATACAAAAGCACACAAACAAAAACGAAATTTAAATAAACACTTATTTTTACAGATTAACTTCAAGATTGGACTTGAAACCATATTAGTTTCCTTTAAAACATTTTTTTTATATCATAAATGGGGCTCATTTAGTGGCTGGGAAATTACTTTAACATGGTACGAAAAGCAAAAGACTGTGGAACCGGTCAAAAGCAGCAAAGGGAAAAAATCCCACAGAGAACATGATCTTGAATTAAAAGGAGGAAGTGCCTCAAAAGTTTGCCTTATATTAACCAGACAACTGTGTGAGACCTGCATCAATCCACACACCGATTCTCTCTTGCTTGTATTAATAACAAACACATGCCCGTTTGTCACACTAGCCCTGATGTGTGACCAGAATCATTTCATTTTTTCCATTCTGCTCACAAATTATAAATGACCTGCCCAGGGCAAGAAAAGAAAACCATTTCAACCTAAAGGAAGAAACAAAGAAAAGCCACAAAAAATACAGATCCCTGTTCATTAGTCAGCACCGGGACACAGCTGCGAATATCTGGATCAGCCCTGACTGTAACACAATTAGGGCTGAACGATTAATTGCATTTGCGATAAAATCGCGATATGATAAAACGCGATTTTGTAATCGCAGGAGCTGCGATTATACTGGTCACGTGACACGCGAGAGAAAAGCAGTCTGCAAGATAAAGCATCAACTTGCCACGCTACGCGATCTGGCGTTCAGAAAAGAACAGTTTATTGTGTTATTTATTCTCTCCTCTCCTCAACAATCCTGGATCGATTCAGAGAATTTCAGAATCGAGTCTGAGCTTAGTTTTTAAACACAGATGCGTGATGACGCTGCGCGTGCTTTAGAAACGAACCGTGTTCTGAATCTGCTTGCTTCTATTTTCTCGCTCTCTCTCTTCCTCACTCACTCACACACATGACACCGCTCGAACCTTCCAAAACATAGTAACGTTATTTCATAAAGTTCGGGATTGAACCGAATTACAAGGACATTCGCGGGCTTCATTGAACAGTTTTTGCCGCTTTGCTTGATGTTATAACGTTACACTTGCAGTGCGCGCTCTTTCCCGCGGGAATTTTCTTTACAAATGCTTCAGTTCACAGAGGCATTATTTATGTCTTTTGGAATGCAGTTGGCTTATTTATTAAAACCATGAAAATCACTGAGAAGGCTGCTTTCATTTTAAAATACTAACGCGTGCTTTGTGAAGAGCGCTCGTGCATGCGGCCGTGAGCGACTCATTGGTAAATGTACTTGCATGTCAAAATGCTTTTATGACGCGAAATTAATGTAAACACGGTCAGTTATATCTTAAACCAACAGGACAAACCACATTTACAATTTCAAAAGAGATATATGCATTAGTGTGAATGCAGCTTATCGTATCTAAACTGAGGGGAAATCACTCCAGCTCTTGAATGAAAAACATTCAGACAGCCTACTTTTAAATACTGAGACCACTCTTTCTTTATTGCTTGTAATGTTTCTTTTTTGTTATTTCTCTTTATTTACTAGCTTTTATATTTTGAAGCTATATTATTTTATATAGCCTATTTAAAATTCTTAACATGTAATTGCTTTAATTAAATGTTTTTTTATATTTATTTTTTAAAGTATGTGTTTTTACACATGCAATTAAATACATATTTTAAGAGTTATTAAGATTAATTAATAAGAAAAAAAGTAGATCGAATCATGAGCTATCTAAAGATTCCCATCTATACTATACAATTATTTATTGCTTGTCTTTGTCGACTAATACAGAAGGTAAATAACTTTTTTTTTAAATCGCATATTAAATCGCAATCGCAATATTGGCTAAAAAAATCGCAATTAGATTATTTTCCAAAATCGTTCAGCCCTAAACACAATCAACCTGACCTGGTTAGTATGCAACCTGATTCTAGATTAGTTGCTACAATGAGCTGGTTACAATACATTCACAGGCCTAGATCACAAATAAAATCCACGCATATGTGACTTACCCTCAGTTTTTAAAGTTGTTCCAGCTTCAATGGGTATCACTAAAAGTGGAAAGATACCACTGAGTCCAATGGCAATCGATCCCAAGATGGAGCAGAACCAAACATCTAGGTTGTCGACGGAGAACAGCTCATCCAGGTACTGGAGGTCTAGAAGGTCCTTAATGCTCCAAGGTAATGGTCCTGGTCCTGCAGCTGCAGTCTTTGCCTGGGCCACAGCGGTCTGAGCCATCATCTTACCGCCTAAGGATGACGCCAGGAGGGCGGCGCCAAGGAGCAGCAGAGCAAATGCCAAGACGGGGCTCTGGGGTCCTGCGCTCATCAGCCCAGACCTCCGCAATGCATGTGGAAGAAACATGTAGGGTGCTGTAAGGAATAGAGGAGCCTTCAAACAGAATTTCATGAAGTGAAAGATTAGTTTTAATAAGGTTCTGGGTTTCTTAGTCCCGAATGAAATAAACATTGTATATAAACGCAGTTATTTTTTCATATCAGTGTTTGAGCAAATTTGAGCTGCAATTTAACAAGAGCATCACAAGCAGGAACATGTACCATTCTGTATACACTACAGTTCAAAATTTGACAGTCAGAAAAAAAAAAAAAAAAAAGTTTCCACAAAAAGTGTAAGCAGCACAAGCACACGTTCAACGTTGATGAGAAATGCACAAAATCAACACATTAGAATATTTTCTGAAATATAATTAAATAGAAAGGTTATTTTCAATTTACTCGATTTTAATCAAATAAATGCATTACAAAGTGACCATAAGATACTGCTTTCAAAACCCTTCTAGGCCCTAAACTTTTTGAACTGTTTAGTGAAATCTGTGAAATTACTACCATTACCATGTAATCATAATTCAAAAATTGCAATTCTAAAAAGGCATTTGAATGGAAGTCATGGTGAATTGGCCCTTTGGCTTTACCTACAAATTGAAATGTCTGGATATGGTGACTAAGTGTCTCCACTTCTATCGACACCCCCCCAAAAAAACCCACAGTAGGCTAAATAGAAGACACCACATAAAAAGACAGACGTTCAAAAAGGCCATGTGAGTCATAGCCCAGACAAAACACCACACATTTTAGGTAGCCTACTGTCAACACAGGGAATTAATCTACAGGCAATAGAAATTAAACAATTAAAAGATCATAGATCATAGATAATCCATAGAGCCCGGCCTAACACAATATCTTCCAACATGATGTCCTTTATTATGTAGTATATGCAAAAACAAAATTAAAAAATACATTTAAGTTTTAACCGATGTTAATGACACCAATAATGCACGTTATGGGTGGACAAAAAAGCTGTACAATCAGTATGCTAACATTCACACAGGAGCAGCGAGCACTGTTAGACGGTGTGGACTGCACGAGTTCGGGGAGCGGTGAGATTCCCGAGAAATTCCAGACCGTTTTCCGACCGTTTTCACTCAATAGTTTGCAAAGTTTCAGCGTTTCGCTCCCAAACTATTTAAAACAGCAAAACATGTCCGAATACAAAACCAGCAGCAGCGTTATCTGATACTCGGGGAATGAACAAAAATTCACAAAACCCAACGTTGCTGCAATATAAAAGCAACTGTAAAGTAGCCTACCTTGATACAAAGTTGCGTGCCTTGCAAAATAATCACTGCCTACCAGATTTGCAGCGATAAATAAAAACGTTTTATCTTACCTTGCTGAAATTCCTACAGTTTTGACTCCGGGTTGACCCTGCCATCCAGGCACTGCTGTAGAAGAAACGGAGCACTCCCTCAGACTCCCGAATTCTCTGCTGAAAGATTTTCCAGTGTCAGCCACGTCTCACGACCGGAAGTCCATTTCCAGACTGCGCTCGCGCACTAACCGGAGGAGGAGACCAGAGCCAAACGTGGAGAACCTGCTAGAAAATGATTGTTTAACCCCCATCAGTTGGCAAAAGGTAAAAACTTTTTTTTAAAACATACATGAGTTTTGTATTTTTTTTAAATCCCCTATATCATGTCATGAATTCTTAGTGTTAACACGCATATCCATTCGTCCGTCCGTTTGTCTGACTATCTTGTATTTCTCGAAAAAGATTCTTCATTCTTCATTTGTTTTACAGCCTCAGGTCAAAGAGTGTCTCACTTCAGCAGACACCTGTATACCAACCACTGTGGAACATCAGATGTTTTAATATGAAGATCCATACCACACTGATGCAAATTAGCCTACAGTTTTCTATATGTTGCTTTGATGATAAACAAGGTGATGGCTCCACTAATGGAGCCAAGAGAAGAGATGATTTATTGGGGAGGATGAGTGAATCTATCTATCTATCTATCTATCTATCTATCTATCTATCTATCTATCTATCTATCTATCTATCTATCTATCTATCTATCTATCTATCTATCTATCTATCTATCTATCTATCTATCTATCTATCTATCTATCGCATCATCTTTTCATGCACAATATTTACATGCATAAGCAAACACCTTTTAATTTGAAGTAGCCTTAAATTGGTATCAACTTTAAAACAAGCCCTTTCCAAAGTCTTGATGAACTTTTCTTTTTACATAAGGTCATCTTGGTATTGTTTTCTGCAGACATGTTGTTTTCTGTTGTTACAAGTATGAGATGATTGTTTGTAACATATTTTGTTTACGTAATGACTAATCAATCACTCGGGGAGTTTTGCATATTGACATCTCACATGTTTCATTTCTCCAGATGTCTGACTAAACTTATGTTTATATGAAACAATTGTTGAAGTAATTATTTAAAAGTAATTTGTAACAATATGAGGAAAGCACAAATGAAGTGCACATTATGTTTTTATAGTTTATAGTATCCTTAATGAACAGTCATGAAAAACAACGTGTTATTAAGAGTTAGTGTTTGGAAACTAAACAAGTTAAAGTTGGAGTGGTGCAGTGGTTTTACAGTTAAAATGATTGATGGAAAGTAAAGATAGTTTTCTAGCTAATGTTGCTGAGGATTGTATGCTTTTCTGACAGATTCTGTGATGTATTCACTTTCATGTTGTTCTGAACATGTACAGTTTGAGTTTCGTTCTTCTGCGTTATATCTTGAAGAATAAATTATGATATAATTTTCTCACTCCTGACCACAAGATGGCGCGATTGATTTAGGTGTATTGTCTGAAACACAGACAGAATAAATATTTAGCCTAGGCCATATACCCCTGTGTTATTTTCAAAAGCATGTACAATTATCTACATCTTTAAATTTTATGGAGAAATTGCCTATTCAAATTCCCGCCTACCATCAATTGTTGGATCTATCTATCTATCTATCTATCTATCTATCTATCTATCTATCTATCTATCTATCTATCTATCTATCTATCTATCTATCTATCTATCTATCTATCTATCTATCTATCTATCTATCTATCTATCTATCTATCTATCTATCTATCTATCTATCTATCTATCTATCTATCTATCTATCTGGCAATGGTCTTTACTATTTTTTTTCACGAGAGCTGATAGGACAAAATCAGTAGGAGACCCAATTTTATCGCAAAGTATACATCTAATCATAAATAGCCTACCATGTCTGCTTATCAGTCTGTCATCCCTGAACATATGCATTGCAATAAATACAAAAGGGCGGGAAAAAATATTTACCAGTCAAATTTGTTCTGAGATGAGATGATTTCCCTTAATGACAAAAAAGCAGGATTTCCAGAATATATTCAGCCAAGAATATATTTAATGACCTTAAGTTATTTTTCTACATTGGCCCACCATGTATCTAACCATCCCCATTGATGAATCTGATAAAACTGAATCTGATTTTATCTGAAAATCGGAATCTGATTTTAGAGTGGCCTTTTATTGTGGCCAGCCTAAGGCACACCTGTCCAATAATCATGCTGTCTAATCAGTAATCAGCATCTTGATACGGCACACCTGTGAAGTGAGTGGATTATCTCAGCAAAGGAGAAGTGCTCACTAACACAGATTTAGACAAGTTTGTGAACAATTTTTGAGAGAAATAGGCCTTTTGTATACATAGAAAAAGTCTTAGATCTTTGAGTTCAGCTTCAGCTCATGAAAAATGGGGGCAAAAACAAAAGTGTTGCATTTACAATTTTGTTCAGTTTGTGTGTATAATTACTGTGTGCTTTATATAGAGATAGGAAATATCTACCATATACTGACTCACACCAAAATTCACTGTGATAAATCATTCAGAGTACCCCTCACTAAAACATTGCTATATAAGTCCTTTTTTCCATGTGTGACATTTTATTGGCGATGGCTAAGAGCGGGTTAAGACTCCTAGCTCCAGTCAAGATGATACATGGTGTCTGAGTCATCCTGGCTTGACTTGAGCAATACATTTAGAAAGAGGAAGCATTTTGAAGCTATAGGGCCCACAAAACTAGAATGACCGGGACACTTGTGTAGGGACACGACACGTTTTTACATTAGTGTTATTCATTAATTTTTTCTCAGAACAAAAACGCATTATTGCATGTTGCAGGAACTATAAGATAATTTAGCATATAGTGCCATGAATCACAGCTGCAGTTGTAGTCATTCTGATCATTATTCACTCCAAATAAACAGAGAAAATGTCAAGATGTTTGGTTAGGATGTAGCACATGATGACTTGTGGACAGGCAGCCCAATAAATGCACAAGACACCATCATAATAGTGTATTATTATATTAACCTCAGTAAAACAACAACAACAACAGTAAATTAGTCCTGTGTAAAGTGTTCTTTATGATATTGTGTTAAATATTTTATCCATCAAGAAACTTGACTTCACTTAATCAGAGGAACTAAGTTAAATGGCATTTGATAACACTAGTCTCTGACTAACTAAGTGTATAAGTCAGCTGAAACAATGCAGCCAGATATGAAGCATCATATTTTTCCTTAGTAGACACTTATTAAATTTTCTTTTTGTATGAGTGAATATGAGTTCACATTTCTCACACAACTGTCTCGTACAGCTTGTTAAAATGATACAGATACATCTTCAAATTGTAGCAAGCAGTGATCTCCTAAGATCAATGTGGTTGGATGTCCTGTTGAGTCAACATGAAATAGCATTCTCACCCATTTTACTTGTGTAATGTGTTATCTTCCCAAGTAAACAGGATATTCAAAGAGAACAACAAATGTGGGTAAAATTATGTGCACTGAAATTAATGGATAGTGAAAACATTAAATGATGGAATTTGGAAAGGATGCATTGAAATGAGGGATAGGAATGGGGTCAGTTTTGATTCCATGATAACACTCTGTGTTCTTCTGTTGTTTTTTTGGATGCGACAGAGGTGCAGTAGGGTCCATTTTCAGGTGGCTTTGCTCAAGACCATGTAGATCATCTGATTGTCTGAAAATTGTTTCCTTTTGAATAGTCAACAAAATCTCATGACCGTTCATAAACGTTTTTACATTTTGATGAATGGTTGGCTAATTTGTACGATCTCATTGCATGTTATCTGCTTACGCACCAGTGATGGTTATGTTTAAGGATGGGGGGTGCCTATTTAAAGATGAACAGAGCCAAAACTGCAGCTGCCCTGCCATCTTCTCATTCTTCATGTGGCTGCTTACCAACAGATTTCTGCCCATAGCCATAAACTGGACTGCTTAATGGCATCAATCAATTGAACCATTTTCTCTTCGAAACTGAATATGAACTGATGTTTACCTTTATGAACAACAATAGTATTCCTTGTACAGTATGTCTACAGTGTATTCTGGTGATTTCTTTTTCTTGCTCACTGCCTACAGTGACCATTGGTTGGTGTGTGGTTCTAGATTGTTTACAGTAGGTTAGTGCAGGTGTGACCACTTGAGCTGGACCCTAGGAGGAAGTATTGAACCTTACAGGAAGTCTGCTTTGTTAAAGATAAAATGCAGCCAGCCTCAGGTCAACCGCCCTCCACAACAAGTACATGTACTGA
>NW_024121133.1:16844826-17027772 GCF_016745375.1 Pimephales promelas
TGCAAGATGTAAACTAGCAACTGTGAGAAAAAAAGAAATCGCTTTTAAAATGGTTTATTCTGTGTTTGAAACAAGCTTCCATGGGTAAGCCAGCTATTATTAATATTTCAAACTATGAAATATTTTAGCTTTACTTAGACATCGTAAGCTAACTAACAGTTGGAACTGTAGAATGAACCTGTATTGTTTCAAATAAACTGAAACAAATTACAAATAATACAAAAGCACACAAACAAAAACAAAATTTAAATAAACACTTATTTTTACAGATTAACTTCAGGATTGGACTTGATACCATATTAGTTTCCTTTAAAACATTTTTTTATATCATAAATGGGGCTCATTTAGTGGCTGGGAAATTACTTTAACATGGTACGAAAAGCAAAAGACTGTGGAACCGGTCAAAAGCAGCAAAGGGAAAAAATCCCACAGAGAACATGATCTTGAATTAAAAGGAGGAAGTGCCTCAAAAGTTTGCCTTATATTAACCAGACAACTGTGTGAGACCTGCATCAATCCACACACCGATTCTCTCTTGCTTGTATTAATAACAAACACATGCCCGTTTGTCACACTAGCCCTGATGTGTGACCAGAATCATTTCATTTTTTCCATTCTGCTCACAAATTATAAATGACCTGCCCAGGGCAAGAAAAGAAAACCATTTCAACCTAAAGGAAGAAACAAAGAAAAGCCACAAAAAATACAGATCCCTGTTCATTAGTCAGCACCGGGACACAGCTGCGAATATCTGGATCAGCCCTGACTGTAACACAATCAACCTGACCTGGTTAGTATGCAACCTGATTCTAGATTAGTTGCTACAATGAGCTGGTTACAATACATTCACAGGCCTAGATCACAAATAAAATCCACGCATATGTGACTTACCCTCAGTTTTTAAAGTTGTTCCAGCTTCAATGGGTATCACTAAAAGTGGAAAGATACCACTGAGTCCAATGGCAATCGATCCCAAGATGGAGCAGAACCAAACATCTAGGTTGTCGACGGAGAACAGCTCATCCAGGTACTGGAGGTCTAGAAGGTCCTTAATGCTCCAAGGTAATGGTCCTGGTCCTGCAGCTGCAGTCTTTGCCTGGGCCACAGCGGTCTGAGCCATCATCTTACCGCCTAAGGATGACGCCAGGAGGGCGGCGCCAAGGAGCAGCAGAGCAAATGCCAAGACGGGGCTCTGGGGTCCTGCGCTCATCAGCCCAGACCTCCGCAATGCATGTGGAAGAAACATGTAGGGTGCTGTAAGGAATAGAGGAGCCTTCAAACAGAATTTCATGAAGTGAAAGATTAGTTTTAATAAGGTTCTGGGTTTCTTAGTCCCGAATGAAATAAACATTGTATATAAACGCAGTTATTTTTTCATATCAGTGTTTGAGCAAATTTGAGCTGCAATTTAACAAGAGCATCACAAGCAGGAACATGTACCATTCTGTATACACTACAGTTCAAAATTTGACAGTCAGAAAAAAAAAAAAAAAAAGTTTCCACAAAAAGTGTAAGCAGCACAAGCACACGTTCAACGTTGATGAGAAATGCACAAAATCAACACATTAGAATATTTTAAATAGAAATATAATTAAATAGAAAGGTTATTTTCAATTTACTCGATTTTAATCAAATAAATGCATTACAAAGTGACCATAAGATACTGCTTTCAAAACCCTTCTAGCCCCTAAACTTTTTGAACTGTTTAGTGAAATCTGTGAAATTACTGCCATTACCATGTAATCATAATTCAAAAATTGCAATTCTAAAAAGGCATTTGAATGGAAGTCATGGTGAATTGGCCCTTTGGCTTTACCTACAAATTGAAATGTCTGGATATGGTGACTAAGTGTCTCCACTTCTATCGACATCCCCCAAAAAAACCCACAGTAGGCTAAATAGAAGACACCACATAAAAAGACAGACGTTCAAAAAGGCCATGTGAGTCATAGCCCAGACAAAACACCACACATTTTAGGTAGCCTACTGTCAACACAGGGAATTAATCTACAGGCAATAGAAATTAAACAATTAAAAGATCATAGATCATAGATAATCCATAGAGCCCGGCCTAACACAATATCTTCCAACATGATGTCCTTTATTATGTAGTATATGCAAAAACAAAATTAAAAAATACATTTAAGTTTTAACCGATGTTAATGACACCAATAATGCACGTTATGGGTGGACAAAAAAGCTGTACAATCAGTATGCTAACATTCACACAGGAGCAGCACTGTTAGTTAGACGGTGTGGACTGCACGAGTTCGGGGAGCGGTGAGATTCCCGAGAAATTCCAGACCGTTTTCCGACCGTTTTCACTCAATAGTTTGCAAAGTTTCAGCGTTTCGCTCCCAAACTATTTAAAACAGCAAAACATGTCCGAATACAAAACCAGCAGCAGCGTTATCTGATACTCGGGGAATGAACAAAAATTCACAAAACCCAACGTTGCTGTAATATAAAAGCAACTGTAAAGTAGCCTACCTTGATACAAAGTTGCGTGCCTTGCAAAATAATCACTGCCTACCAGATTTGCAGCGATAAATAAAAACGTTTTATCTTACCTTGCTGAAATTCCTACAGTTTTGACTCCGGGTTGACCCTGCCATCCAGGCACTGCTGTAGAAGAAACGGAGCACTCCCTCAGACTCCCGAATTCTCTGCTGAAAGATTTTCCAGTGTCAGCCACGTCTCACGACCGGAAGTCCATTTCCAGACTGCGCTCGCGCACTAACCGGAGGAGGAGACCAGAGCCAAACGTGGAGAACCTGCTAGAAAATGATTGTTTAACCCCCATCAGTTGGCAAAAGGTAAAAACTTTTTTTTAAAACATACATGAGTTTTGTATTTTTTTTTTTAAATCCCCTATATCATGTCATGAATTCTTAGTGTTAACACGCATATCCATTCGTCCGTCCGTTTGTCTGACTATCTTGTATTTCTCGAAAAAGATTCTTCATTTGTTTTACAGCCTCAGGTCAAAGAGTGTCTCACTTCAGCAGACACCTGTATACCAACCACTGTGGAACATCAGATGTTTTAATATGAAGATCCATACCACACTGATGCAAATTAGCCTATAGTTTTCTATATGTTGCTTTGATGATAAACAAGGTGATGGCTCCACTAATGGAGCCAAGAGAAGAGATGATTTATTGGGGAGGATGAGTGAATCTATCTATCTATCTATCTATCTATCTATCTATCTATCTATCTATCTATCTATCTATCTATCTATCTATCTATCTATCTATCTATCTATCTATCTATCTATCTATCTATCTATCGCATCATCTTTTCATGCACAATATTTACATGCATAAGCAAACACCTTTTAATTTGAAGTAGCCTTAAATTGGTATCAACTTTAAAACAAGCCCTTTCCAAAGTCTTGATGAACTTTTCTTTTTACATAAGGTCATCTTGGTATTGTTTTCTGCAGACATGTTGTTTTCTGTTGTTACAAGTATGAGATGATTGTTTGTAACATATTTTGTTTACGTAATGACTAATCAATCACTCGGGGAGTTTTGCATATTGACATCTCACATGTTTCATTTCTCCAGATGTCTGACTAAACTTATGTTTATATGAAACAATTGTTGAAGTAATTATTTAAAAGTAATTTGTAACAATATGAGGAAAGCACAAATGAAGTGCACATTATGTTTTTATAGTTTATAGTATCCTTAATGAACAGTCATGAAAAACAACGTGTTATTAAGAGTTAGTGTTTGGAAACTAAACAAGTTAAAGTTGGAGTGGTGCAGTGGTTTTACAGTTAAAATGATTGATGGAAAGTAAAGATAGTTTTCTAGCTAATGTTGCTGAGGATTGTATGCTTTTCTGACTGATTCTGTGATGTATTCACTTTCACGTTGTTCTGAACATGTACAGTTTGAGTTTCGTTCTTCTGCGTTATATCTTGAAGAATAAATTATGATATAATTTATCTCACTCCTGACCACAAGATGGCGCGATTGATTTAGGTGTATTGTCTGAAACACAGACAGAATAAATATTTAGCCTAGGCCATATACCCCTGTGTTATTTTCAAAAGCATGTACAATTATCTACATCTTTAAATTTTATGGAGAAATTGCCTATTCAAATTCCCGCCCCACCATCAATTGTTGGATCTATCTATCTATCTGGCAATGGTCTTTACTATTTTTTTTCACGAGAGCTGATAGGACAAAATCAGTAGGAGAGCCAATTTTATCGCAAAGTATACATCTAATCATAAATAGCCTACCATGTCTGCTTATCAGTCTGTCATCCCTGAACATATGCATTGCAATAAATACAAAAGGGCGGGAAAAAATATTTACCAGTCAAATTTGTTCTGAGATGAGATGATTTCCCTTAATGACAAAAAAGCAGGATTTCCAGAATATATTCAGCCAAGAATATATTTAATGACCTTAAGTTATTTTTCTACATTGGCCCACCATGTATCTAACCATCCCCATTGATGAATCTGATAAAACTGAATCTGATTTTATCTGAAAATCGGAATCTGATTTTAGAGTGGCCTTTTATTGTGGCCAGCCTAAGGCACACCTGTGCAATAATCATGCTGTCTAATCAGTAATCAGCATCTTGATACGGCACACCTGTGAAGTGAGTGGATTATCTCAGCAAAGGAGAAGTGCTCACTAACACAGATTTAGACAAGTTTGTGAACAATTTTTGAGAGAAATAGGCCTTTTGTATACATAGAAAAAGTCTTAGATCTTTGAGTTCAGCTTCAGCTCATGAAAAATGGGGGCAAAAACAAAAGTGTTGCATTTACAATTTTGTTCAGTTTGTGTGTATAATTACTGTGTGCTTTATATAGAGATAGGAAATATCTACCATATACTGACTCACACCAAAATTCACTGTGATAAATCATTCAGAGTACCCCTCACTAAAACATTGCTATATAAGTCCTTTTTTCCATGTGTGACATTTTATTGGCGATGGCTAAGAGCGGGTTAAGACTCCTAGCTCCAGTCAAGATGATACATGGTGTCTGAGTCATCCTGGCTTGACTTGAGCAATACATTTAGAAAGAGGAAGCATTTTGAAGCTATAGGGCCCACAAAACTAGAATGACCGGGACACTTGTGTAGGGACACGACACGTTTTTACATTAGTGTTATTCATTAATTTTTTCTCAGAACAAAAACGCATTATTGCATGTTGCAGGAACTATAAGATAATTTAGCATATAGTGCCATGAATCACAGCTGCAGTTGTAGTCATTCTGATCATTATTCACTCCAAATAAACATGGAAAATGTCAAGATGTTTGGTTAGGATGTAGCACATGATGACTTGTGGACAGGCAGCCCAATAAATGCACAAGACACCATCATAATAGTGTATTATTATATTAACCTCAGTAAAAAAACAACAACAGTAAATTAGTCCTGTGTAAAGTGTTCTTTATGATATTGTGTTAAATATTTTATCCATCAAGAAACTTGACTTCACTTAATCAGAGGAACTAAGTTAAATGGCATTTGATAACACTAGTCTCTGACTAACATAAGTGTATAAGTCAGCTGAAACAATGCAGCCAGATATGAAGCATCATATTTTTCCTTAGTAGACACTTATTAAATTTTCTTTTTGTATGAGTGAATATGAGTTCACATTTCTCACACAACTGTCTCGTACAGCTTGTTAAAATGATACAGATACATCTTCAAATTGTAGCAAGCAGTGATCTCCTAAGATCAATGTGGTTGGATGTCCTGTTGAGTCAACATGAAATAGCATTCTCACCCATTTTACTTGTGTAATGTGTTATCTTCCCAAGTAAACAGGATATTCAAAGAGAACAACAAATGTGGGTAAAAATTATGTGCACTGAAATTAATGGATAGTGAAAACATTAAATGATGGAATTTGGAAAGGATGCATTGAAATGAGGGATAGGAATGGGGTCAGTTTTGATTCCATGATAACAGTCTGTGTTCTTCTGTTGTTTTTTTGGATGCGACAGAGGTGCAGTAGGGTCCATTTTCAGGTGGCTTTGCTCAAGACCATGTAGATCATCTGATTGTCTGAAAATTGTTTCCTTTTGAATAGTCAACAAAATCTCATGACCGTTCATAACGTTTTTACATTTTGATGAATGGTTGGCTAATTTGTACGATCTCATTTGCATGTTATCTGCTTACGCACCAGTGATGGTTATGTTTAAGGATGGGGTTGGTGCCTATTTAAGATGAACAGAGCCAAAACTGCAGCTGCCCTGCCATCTTCTCATTCTTCATGTGGCTGCTTACCAACAGATTTCTGCCCACAGCCATAAACTGGACTGCTTAATGGCATCAATCAATTGAACCATTTTCTCTTCGAAACACTGTTTCTAATTCTATATGAACTGATGTTTACCTTTATGAACAACAATAGTATTCCTTGTACAGTATGTCTACAGTGTATTCTGGTGATTTCTTTTTCTTGATCACTGCCTACAGTGACCATTGGTTGGTGTGTGGTTCTAGATGTTTACAGTAGGTTAGTGCAGGTGTGACCACTTGAGCTGGACCCTAGGAGGAAGTATTGAACCTTACAGGAAGTCTGCTTTGTTAAGATAAAACATGCAGCCAGCCTCAGGTCAACCGCCCCCTCCACAACAAGTACATGTACTGACACAAATTCAAACACACCTTGCTGTTTGATGTGGCTAATTTTGCACACCAAAACCACAGAGATAAAGATCAGAACCACCGTTTGAAACCACTGTTTTAAACCCTCCGCTGGAGTTCCATTCATTTTTAAAAAGAGATTCCATTGAAGAATAGATCTCAAATATATTATTTATGATATCTTCATGAATATGCTCTCTTTTCTTGAGGGCAATTGACTCAAAATGGAAAATCCCTTTAGTAATACAGCATAAAGTATATGATGCATTAGTTGACCTTTGTTTTTGATTGAACATAGCCCCTTAAAATCATATTTGATGCAAAAGCTGCACTAAAATCACACTTACCATAAAAATACCAAAATGTTCCTTTTATAATGTTTTGTTATTATGAACTCGGAGCTCTACAGTATACTACAATAGGTTGACTGTATGTGTGTATGTGTTTCTGCATCCATCGATGGGTGATAAAACATCTATAAATAGTTATTTGACCATAATCTGCTGGTGGATTGTTCATTCTGCAGTCAAAGTTAAGAGGAAAATGAGGAATTGGGAATAAGAAGTGAGAGGGTTGGATGTTCCCCCGCTGGCCGGGTCCGAGGCTTGGTTTGTGTCATTGTGAAAGACGAGGAGGCCACCAAAACCTACTGTCTACTTGCAGACAGGAAATTAAGGCTACTCTGTGGCAGGTCCACTGCATGGTGTTTGAAATCTTTCACATTCCCAACAGGTGCTCCCTTTTCGAGAAAGTTTTTAGAGATCTGAGAATTTGTGTGTTTAGGCATCCGTACCCACAACACATATAAATTTGACCCTGTATGACACTTCAGTGAAATGTTGGGCCCAAAAACTCTTAGAAATAGAGTTTTTGGATTTTAAGTGACCCGTTTCATGTACTCTATCCCTGTTGTGAATTCTTACCGTCTGGAAGCAGAGATGTATAGTAACGAAGTAGAACTACTTAAGTACAGTACTTAAGTACTAAAATGCTGTATCTGTACTCTACTAGAGTATTGTTTTTTTCCTCATACTTCTACTTTTACTTCAGTAGATATTTTCGATGAATTTAATACTTTTACTTCAATATTTTTTTAATGTTCTGCTAGTTACTCGTTACAATTATAAAAAAAAATTTACGAATCATTCGTTGCAAGTTGCTTTCATGCTGCCTAAATCACACGCCAGTTTTATAGGGTAATGGTATTGATTGACACACACACATTGACAACTAATGCAGGGGTTTTCCTGCAATGACATTTTTTTGGTGGCCGCCAAAGCAAATTTGTATCCCGCCAAAGCGCCTTATTTGATTGCTAGTTCAAACTTTTGACTGCTTTCTTTAATATTTACATGACACAATACTTGTACTTTTACTTTTAGTACTTATAGTGAATTTTAAAATAAACTACTTGCAATGCTTAAGTACAACAAAATGTTGAATACTTTAGTACTTCTACTTGAGTGTGGTGCTTAAAGAGCACTTCAACTTCTACTCAAGTCACTTTTTTGATAGAGCACTTGTACTTTTACTCAAGTCCGGGTTTCTACTTTATACATCTCTGTCTGGAAGAAGGTATAGAACTCTCCGTTATAAACAGAACAAGTTTAGGGACATGGATTAGTGACATCCAACTATTCTTACACGTGTATGGTGTGTATGAATATTTTGTGTAATTTTTTAATGTATCACGTTCTGCGGAAATGTTGGCTATTGAGTCCATTAGTAATGTGTCGATCAGGGTCAATAAAGTGTATTTCATTTCAAATTATACGCTTATTTTGTGGCAGTTAATAAATAAAAACAAAAAATATGGCTGAGAAAAATCTGGAGAAGAACCTCAAAGTGTGAGACTGCATGCAGAATAAGGGAAGTTTCAAGTTCCCCAAAGAATTCTGTGATTTAAAAGACTTTCCTTAAAAAGTCTATGCAATCAGACGTAAATAAATAATGAAGTAATTGCCAAAAACATGTTATGACATGTTGAGTGTTTTTGTAAGAGTCCTGAGGCTCTGTTTCGGTTAGTTAATTTTTTAAACATGTTTTTGACTTTCACAATCGGGTATGTTATTGTTAAACCAACAATCAGGTATATAACAATAATTTTCTTTGATATTTAATTGATCATTTTGATTTTCATATTTTAATGTTTTAACACAACACTCTAAATGAGCTTAATTATAAATTTAAGTTTCAATAATTTAATCTCATTTCCCCTCATTTTTATACAATTCTCCAAATACAGCTAATCAATCATAAAAATACACACTGGTGAACATTTCAGCTGCTTAATATTATTAGAACTAGAATGATCAAGTCGTGAAGTTGTGCTGTAAAGTTTAGGTGATCTCATAACGGATTTTGATACAGCTCCTTGATGTCAACATGAGCATGTGGACATCATCTGGTGAAACTTCAGCCAAGGCAGGTCATTATTTAACAACATGCCCTTTTGCAATCTACCACATGGCTTCCTGTTTTTCTTAATATACTGTGTGGTCATAAGAACAGAAAATGCCGGCTGAACTAGTCTACCCTGTGAAAGAGAACTTAGTATCTAGGGTCATCCAGATCGTCTTTATTTTTCATGTTGCAGCATTTTGAACACTCAAGTGTTCTGTTACGTGAAGCTAGGAGACATCATTGTGCATCATTTGATTTATCATATAATTTCTTGTCTTTCAATAAATAACCATCTACTACAGTCTACTCATTTTACTTTACCCATCTAATTCAATGATGTTTTATCATCAATGTTGGGGACGAGCATGTTCTGAACTGTCATGTTCAGTCTACCCATATCACAAGAGGAGGCTGTTATAGCTGTTAGAGATAGAGCCGACTGTTCGAGGTTTTTCCAGTTTACCTCCTCCACCCCAACTCCACATTCTCGATTATTCCTATCCTATCCCAGCCAGTGACGGGGTGTTGAGTGCACTGGGTTCGAGCCAAATTCTGAGCTCGGAGCCAAATGTGCATATACTATATCCAATTATATGTAGGCTAAGTGTGAATTTGTGACACTATGCTAAATAAGTGCTATGTAAGACTATAACTATGTAAGATTATAACTGCACACTCACTTAAAGGGCGAATCCTTCGGAAAATGAACCTAGGGGTTAATGACACATGGGCCTGAGTCAACCATTCTCTGGGATGTGTTTTCATGATAATCAAATTTACCAGTTTTAGTATAAGTTCGAATAAGTTTGACTGGTCAAGACTGTTTTCCAAAGATGCGGCTCCTGCCTGTTTTTATAAAGGGTCTTCTATGTAAATTTGTAAATTAGGCTTAAAATATAAATGAACAATGTATAAAGTGTCTTCTAGAACTTACAAAGTTCTCAATGCTTCGGTTTGCACATAGGGACCCTCATTATGCTATCGTGTGTGGGGCTATTTTGAGCCTCATTAGTGGTATACACTAGTGATTTTTTTTTTACTTACTCTATGCCCTATATACTAGGGTTAAAAGCTAATCTGTGGTTCAAGCTAAAATTGGGTACATTCGATTATCATGAAAACACATCCCAGAGAACGGTTGACAAGGTGTTATTAACCCCTAGGTTCATTTTGCACCTGAATTGTCCTTTAAGTATTTTTATTGTTTCCAAGTTTCAGCAAACACACAGCCTTTGTCAATTTTCCATATAAGTGCAATAGCACAGCTGTCACAATATTTTCACAGGAAACTTGGAACATCAGTACTGATGATTCTTTGACCAACATTCTAACCTGTGGATTGACATTAGAAGCTGCAATATTAGCACTGAACATATTAAAATGTATGGGTTTTGTATTTGATTTTTGTTGTGAACTGTTACAAATGCCCGGTCTGTTACAGCAGATTTTTTGTAAATTTTTTATCAAACTTGCAGTGTTAGTCAATCAACTGAAAAAATGGTTAAAATAGTTGACTGTCAAATTAAAACTCCTTGTGCTTACTAAAGGTTCATATGGTTAGCAGCTGAAATTCAAGAAAATATGACACATTGCATACATTTACAGAATACAGGACAGTAGACAAATGTGTGAAAAATGTGTCATTAACACCCCATGGTGAAGTATAGCCACAGTGTGCTGCAAACATGAAATGACAATTGTGTTTCCTGTGCTTCTTTGCAACTGTATTATATTCAGAAATAATTTGTTCTGGTTCTTTTTGCTTGGCGAAATCTATATTTTTATATTCCTTTAAATTAACATATACACAAACATTGTTAATTTATATTTTAAGCCTAATTTATGAATGTATGGTTTCATTTCTGTATTACACTGCACTACACTGTATTCTCCTCCCTATAATAATACAATAAAAATTAAGTAGCTATTGAATGTACACACCATTTTCTGTCTCTCAGATAATTAATATTTGTGTGTGTTTCCAAAATAAACATGATTCATGCAGCCGCACTGTAGAAAACTGACTGCTGACCAGCCATGTGACTTATTAGCAGACCCACTTGAAATCTGTGGGTGCAAAACTCTGCAGTAAGCTCTTTAGTTTCCTTTCGAGAGTGGTAACTCTACATTGCGTAGCAACGCTGTGGGAACTCCTCCCTTCTCCGCTTTTGCTGAAATCTTATGGGCTAAGCTGGTCAATTGTTGCAAACTATGCAAGTTCTGAGTACTAGGCTCGCGGGCAGTATAAAATGTATGGGCGCAATTGAAATTTACTATCGTAACCTTGGTTCCCTGAGAGGCAGGAACGAGACATTGTTTGATCAGATGTGCAAGCGTTCAGTCGTAATCTGACGCAATTGTCGCGCCCACGCATTTTATACTGCCCGCAAGCATGTCAGTATTTGGATACTTCTGGACAATTGGCTAGCTGTTCCAAGCTGGCATTAGCCCATTCGATTTCAACAAAAGTGGAGAAGGGAGGAGTTCCCACAGCATTGCTACGCATGTCTCGTTCCGGCCTCTCAGGGAACCGAGGTTACGATAGCAACCAGAGGCATTTTCCACAGAATTCAAACCTCTGCCCAACCCCAACCCCGTTACCCATCAGCCGTTCAGTCGTGATCTGACGCAATTGTCGCGCCCACGCATTTTATACTTTATACGTTCCGGCCTCTCAGGGAACCGAGGTTACGATAGCAACCAGAGGCATTTTCCACAGAATTCAAACCTCTGCCCAACCCCAACCCCATTACCCATCAGCCGTTCAGTCGTGATCTGACGCAATTTTCGCGCCCACGCATTTTATACTGCCCGCAAGCATGTCAGTATTTGGATATTTCTGGACAATTGGCTAGCTGTTCCAAGCTGGCATTAGCCCATTCGATTTCAACAAAAGTGGAGAAGGGAGGAGTTCCCACAGCATTGCTACGCATGTCTCGTTCCGGCCTCTCAGGGAACCAAGGTTACGATAGCAACCAGAGGCATTTTCCACAGAATTCAAACCTCTGCCCAACCCCATTACCCATCAGCCATCATTTCCAGTAACATGTTTTCAATCTATCTGCAGATGTTCCAGAAAAAAAGAAATCAAACCAGCAAAAAAAAGAATATAATAGGCCTACAATACATTTTCTCATGTTTAGTATCTCTGTTAGTAAGACTCATTTGCTTGTGTTTCTGGTTATTCTGTGTTTTGGAGGATCTGCATGTCTGCGTATCAAGAGATCCTGCACACATTCCGCATCTGCAAATAATGTAACTTGTTAAGGCAGCTATACGTCTGCTTTACTAACTTTAAGGCCTTACTCAAAGATTCTCATCGAGCCATTCACTTGCACTACAGGAACTGAATCTGACAGAATCTTCCTACTTCTGCTTTTCTCTCTGATACCCAGAGTGGGTTGCTTTATTTGTGTGGATCTGTGTGAGGGTGTTGTTTTAAAGCAGCAGGTTTGGTTGAAGTCAGACATGCAAGACCTTTAACAGACCAACAAGGGACCTGAAGAAATGGTGAGATTATCACCCATAAGAAGTGACTGATAATCTACCACTGATAACACTGTGCTCCTTTTGCTGTCTCTGAAACCGTCTGCAGTTCTCCATTCTTTTATATCTAAGGTTCGTTGTTGTATTTAAAATGAAGTGCCTTCAATGCGTACCTGATATAGCAGTAAATACACACACGTCGCTGTCGCATTTATAGGTCAAAATCTACATCCATGGCTGAGAGAGCCGCAAAAAAAAAAAAAAAAAATCTTTATTCAGATCACTGAAATTGAGAAGTGAAATTTGTCTCACTTTCTACCTGCTTTTTTCAGTCAGGAATATAATAGGGCCTTACACAAGCATGTTTCCAGCAGACATAATACACTGTTAATGCATTATATGAGATATTAATAGAGATCCTCTATTAGAACAGCCTTCAAATTGTTTAGAAAAAAAATGTTTCAATTGTTTTTGCTTCATATAGTCAACAGAAGAAATAAAATGATACAGCTTTGGATCAATGTGATGGTGAGTAAATGATCATTTCAACAGGGATGATGTGTTTTCATTGAAAAACTCAAATACTATTATACAGAAACTGCACTAGTCAAGTTAGTCCTTGTTTGCATTTTTTAAATGGGCAACACACTTTTAAGCTGTCGGTGCTGTGTAATGGGAAGAATGTACAGGTTTAAGCAACACATACACAGCTTTCCCGCAGTTGCGCCATACTAAGACTGGCAGGGAGAATGAAGCAAGAGCTAAAGGAGCTGACGTTGAGTGGATGAGGAAAGGCAGGCAGTGTGGGTGGAATGAAGCACTAGAGCTAAACATAGTCAAATGCCTCAAACACCATTGAAGAGCCAGCAGCAAATTGGAGAATGAACCAGATCATTTCAATTCCAGCGAAATGTAAACAAAGAATACATTTGAATATTTGTCAAAAGTGCAAAGCCAGTCACAACACAGCTTGTATAAACCACTTTAGAGTAGAACATCTGTGGGGCTTTAAATATAAAATGGAAAAAGATTGCTATGTTTTCATCAGAATAAAATAAGAAAATAAATAGTGTTTTCTCATATGCATTTAAACATTTGTGTGCACCTCTTGAAATAGCATTGGAGAAAATAGACTGCTGAAGTAGCTGCGACACATGCAGTGTGTATTAATATATAAAGAAAACAGCGAAAGTCATCAGTTTTAGCCGGGTGTGCAGGCAGCTGTGTCGCACCAGGGCCGCAGTGAGCTCTGTGGTTTGGACAGCTTGAATCGTGGTGAAACGAAGCAAATACAATAGCAGTTTTAAAAACATCACAACTTTATTTAGAAATAATATGCTGAATGCAAGATTCACAAAAGTCTTTTGTGCATTGCTAAGTAGAGGAAAGAAAGTATAGGCCTGTTAGTGATTAGTTGTATCTAACAACCATGACTGTTTAATACAAAAAGTGGCTCTTACAATATTCTAAAATAAATGTCTAAATAAAAAGGGAAACTGCTTTGCAGGAACAACATGAAAGTAACAGTTCATTCAAAATGGAAATCCTGTAATCGACTTTTTCATCCGTGAAACAGGATAAGGGATAATGGTTGATGAGTTCTTATAATTCATATTACACTTCTGAAGTCATTCAATGACTTTATGCATTCAAATCTTGACCTGCCAACTCGAGGACGCATGCGTGAACAACTTTCTACATAAGGGCAGTGCAGTGAGCACTCTCAAGCCCATATAAGCAGAAGAAGGTGGAAAAGAAGAGATTTTCTCTGGCATCCAGCATCAATACAAAATAATATTCATTTTGTGAGTCACTGCATTAAAAATATGCAATGCACATTTTATGAACAATGCAGCTTTTATTAGTTATATCTAATGCTGTTCATTCCAAATAAATTGAAAATATTTGTTATATGTTAAATATATGTTAAAATTTATTTGTGTATGCAGAACTGACCATTAACCACGATAAATAAAGGCTGCAAGTGTTGATCATTGTTTTGTTTGTTTTTTTTCATGCTTGCTATTGCAACTAATGTCATCATATAGCCTACAGCAGTGGTGTGCACAAGGCTCAAGCCCTCTGCCCCTTTTGTCTCAAAATGTATTGTGCCCTTTTACTAATAATAATACAACGCATTCTCACCCCAAGGCGTCACCTTTGACCATGCTTCAATATTTGACGTTTTAGGCGCCCTTTAGTGTCACTTACATGACGCGATCCTACGGCGTCATCTAACTGACGCTAAAGGAAAGCGTCTGTTAGAGGACGCGGTTAGTTTAGGTGTGGGGTGGGGGTAGGGTACACGCGATCCTAGGGCGTCATCTAACTGACGCTAAAGGGCGCCTAAAGCGTCAGATATTGAAGCATGTCCAAATGCTTCCCAAGGCGTCAGTTACGTGACGCCTTGGGGGTGAGAATGGGCTGAATAATAATAACAAACAAATATATACAGAATATATATATATATATATATAAATAAATATAATTAGTGAAAAAGTGGTCGGTAGAGTTTCCTTTGCAGCGCCTCGTACGCATTGAAAGGTTCTGGTACGCACTACGCAACAGTTTGCGCGAGCAAATCTTCAAACTACACGAGCAGCAGGTAACGTTAAAGCTAATACAGAAAATTACATTTATCCTAACATGCTACTCTAAAAGTTAGGCAGCATGCGAGTTATAGGCCTAATAAAAGTATAACTCGATTTCAGACGCATTCTGAGTGACAAAGTCATACGTTTTTATCCAAGCCATAAGTGTTAGCTTGGGGAAATAGGCCTACATCTTGTTAAATGAAATCTTAAGTCCATGTCCAACTCTAAATTGTATGGAATTTATATCTTTGATTTCATAGTAACGCTTTACAATAAGGTTAATTTATTCATTTTTCATGTATGAACTAACATGCACCATGAGCAACATATTTGTTACTGTATTTGCTCATTTTACAACTGTTAATTGTTTATTCATGTTGTGTCACAGTCAGTGCATTAACTAATGATAACAAGTACAACTTTTGATTAATAAATCCTGTAGATTAATAAATCCTGTAGAAGTGCAGTTTCGTATTATTTAATGTTAACTTATTTAACTAACAACTAATGAAACCTTATTGTAAAGTGTTACTGATTAATGATAGCTAAAATTTACAACATCAAATGAAATTGTATTTGAACAAAAATGAATTTTCCATAATTACCTTCTTGATTCTAACTGTTTTGTTTGGTAAAGTTGGCATAAATAATATTTAGTAATATAATCTTCATTTCCCTATTTTCATTTGATGTGTTATGCATTCTAATTGTATCAACACATTTTCTTAGAATGCCAAGGAAAGAAAACAACAACAACAAAAATGTTTAGTGCCCTTTTTGGTCCCTCCGCCCCTGCCCCGAGCAGGTCTATGCACGCCACTAGCCAACAGAATCTTATTTTGAAGTTTTAGGCAACGGCTAAGTTTATACAATATGTCTCTATTCAGGTGCTCAGTCAGTTACCTGACAAAGGTTAAACCCCTGAGCAAAGACAACAAAGAGATCGATTTTTTTTTGACACTGACATTATCTGCTTAAAGGGTTAGTTCACCCAAAAATGAAAATTAAGTCATTAATTACTCACCCCCATGCTGTACCAACCCCGTAAGACCTTCGTTCGTCTTCGGAACACAAATTAAGATATTTTTGATTAAATTTGAGAGCTGTATAACTACCACATTGGCTCCTAAGGGACTGCCTCTTGACGGCCCAGAAAGTCAATGAAGAAAATGTTTAAATATCCCAAGTGACTACCGTGGCTCAACTATATGTTTATCAAACGACGCGAATACTTTTTGTGCGAAAAAACAAACAAAAATAACGAGTTTATTCGACTATTTCTTTTCTTCCTTGTAGGCCAGAAACGAGATTTCCTTAGATTTCCACGACGCATGCGCGAGAATTGCTAGGGAAATCTAAGGAAATCTCATTTCTGGCCTACAAGGAAGAAAAGAAATAGTCGAATAAACTCGTTATTTTTGTTTGTTTTTTCGCACAAAAAGTATTCGCGTCGCTTGATAAACATATAGTTGAGCCACGGTAGTCACTTGGGATATTTAAACATTTTCTTCATTGACTTTCTGGGCCGTCAAGAGGCAGTCCCTTAGGAGCCAATGTGGTAGTAATACAGCTCTCAAATTTAATCAAAAATATCTTCATTTGTGTTCCGAAGACGAACGAAGGTCTTACGGGGTTGGTACAGCATGGGGGTGAGTAATTAATGACTTAATTTTCATTTTTGGGTGAACTAACCCTTTAAGCAGTGCAGATATTCTGAGGCAAAATACATGTTCAGTCATTTTCACGTAAGTGTCCTTGTGATAACAACTGGAAGTGGGTCATTTTTGCATCTAGCCAGTTTCATGTTTGCAACTAGTTTGATAATGTCTCACTTAAAGAAATACAATTAAGTACACACACCCTTTACATTTAGTTTCACAAGTTATGCCAAAAACATATAAAAATATTATATAATTGTATAATTCATAATACAAATTGATAAATCAGGGATGGGCAGTATTCCAGATACATGTATTTAAAATACGTATTTGAAATACAGAATACTATTTTAGTATTTTAAAGCCTTTGAAAAATGTAATTTGTTTAAAGTATTTGAAATACAGAATACTATTTTTGTATTTTAAAGCCTTTGAAAAATGTAATTTGTTTAAAAGTTTAGCTTTTTTCAAAATACATAAAATGCTTATACCAGTCAATCTCCTGTATCAACTAATTCACGCCCCCAACCCCAACTTTCATGCATGTGGGCTGCAGCTGTACGACTCCATCCAGCATTGGGTGAGTACATTTTCTGCATTAATAAGGAAGAAGATAAGGTGAGGACGTCATGGTCAATTCTATTTGTTGATTAAGTTTAAAATTGGAACATTATTCAGATTTACTATCAGTTTACATGAAGAAATAAAAGAGCAATGGGCCACCTTTTATTCACTGGTACGAATTGGTTGTGAGATAGTGTTGTGTTAACAACATACAGTATATACTGTTTGCTAGGACTGTGTGATATGAAAATATATATATATATATATATCATATGATAATATAAAGTGTGAATCAATTCAGTTTTTAATGTTATGTATATGTCAATGTGTTGCTTTTTAATATGTTTTTAACAAACCTGTGAAAATTCACAAGTCAACACCATTGCTGAGTATTTGCTCCTTACAACTCCAGTGAAATAAAGACAGTCTCAAAAATGTGGTTTGAAATCATCTCTCTTCTCTACGTCACAAACATGTAAGCTAACCAATCACGTCAATATGCGGGACGAGGCTTAGCATATCATTAAATATGCTGCAAAGCAGGGTGTTCTCAAGAAGCTAGTATATTATAATAAATAAATATATAATATTATAATAAAATCTGGAACATTTAGCAACAGAGGGATAGAGGGTGATTTACTGTATGTGTATATACAGTATGTTATACTACTAAATGCCTTCTCCACTTGACAAGTGTTTCTTAGGATACTGATTTCCAAGATAATAGTCAGAGATTGTTAATGGGAACATGGTTT
Source organism: Pimephales promelas (assembly GCF_016745375.1). The sequence continues at coordinate 16,862,937 of NW_024121133.1, forward strand.
GTGTAACATTAGAAACACATTATTAGCCTTTTGATAACATGGTCAAGCTAAACATATTGATTACCATTTTGTGTCTGAGAGTGATACATAAAACACATTACCATTTTGATACATCGACTTATAAACAAACCCTGTACCTCACTCTTCCTCTTGTGAATCAGTTTCTGGCTTGGTTGAATTAAACCAGTATTTTCACTTGCAATTGTGTAGCCAACATGACATCATGACTTTTGCGTAAACATATACGCCACTTTCGAGTCAGGTGGCGTGTTATCTCTACGCATTTTGAGCTATCCGCGTGTGTCCGCGTGTTTGCGTGTATGTCTACGCCATTAACGCCCGCGTCATTCCGCGTGTCTGTACACACAGTCAAATCTCCAGTCATAAATGCCATTAACCCCAGTGACGGTTAAGTTTAGGGATGGGGTTGAGGTAAGTCATATCTTTTTTTTTACCTAGGATGGTAAGGGAACAGTCATAAATGCCATTAACCCCAGTGACGGTTAGGTTTAGGGACGGGGTTGAGGTAAGTCATATATTTATATAACGTTAAGTCAATGGCGTTCATAAACACGCTGAAAGGCGATTATGCGTCTTGATAGCACGCCAAAAATGGAAATACGAATTGGCGTGTCATACACACGCTACTTCATGAGATCAGTCTGGTGTAGCATTTACTACAGTTTACCGAGTGTATCAGGTATTCGTGTGATTTATTGGAGGTGGATAATTTGCATATTCTGACTATACTAAATGAAGCAAGGGTGTAGAGTTACATTCAAGCTATTTCAAGGCATGAAGAAATTCTTCTTCTCTTTCAAGTTAGTGACGAAATGCGTTGTTTGTTCGCTGTCGGCTACGGTAGAAACATGACGTCAGAATATGTTGGCCTTCATAGAAGGGGGTGCCCGCGGTTATGTAGATATAAATGTCTCATTCTAAGATAATAAAAACATTACGGTTTATTAAGTAAGTTCTTTATACACCACTGAAAACAGTTATGGATGTCATATTGAATTTATGTTAATAGATACTCAAAATTGTTACACATTGCACCTTTAATATGAATCAATTTATATTTAAATCATCCAGTGAAGACTATGCAGTGTTTTATTTGACATTTTATTACTTTATTAAATTTCTGTAGTATTTCTTACTTGGCACTCTTTATTTAATTTGTCTCTTTTTTGAGTGAAAACAAGTTTCTAAGCAATTGTATTCACCAATATCTTCTTTGCATTCAGAATAGGTCCAGACAGATTGGACCCCAATAGCGATAATTCACTGTTCACTGTTTTTCACTGGCAATTTTAAATGTATTTTGTGTATTTACAAAATACAAAATACTATTTATATTTAAGTAGAAAAAAATCTACATAGAATTTAGTATTTTATTTTGATACATTTCAACTGAGTTAAAAAAGAATCCATGCAAACTCGTGCATGATGACTAATACTTGCAAACATGATCATCCCACATTAATACAATGTAGACATAATACTGCACATAAATTTAAAGATAATCACTAAGGGTTTTTTTTATCATGTGATATGCCTCACTCTCTTGTGTACTTTTTATTCTTAAAGGGGCCATATTCTTTTGCAATTACATATCCTTTATATAGAATAAAGAAATGTGCACACAAACACACAGATACAATCTTTTATACATGCTGTAAAAAAAAAAATCTTTATCTTCCTCCTGCAGCTTAGCTTTGTGATAAGTTAGACATGTGGTATAGTAGATGAGGCAGTAAATGACATCATACGCTGTATTCAGCTCACTAAATCCCTTAGTTTTGATGTTTTCAAAGCATTCACTGTATGTTACGGTAAACTGTCTGTATGCACACACAAATGAATGAATGAACATGCATGTGGTCCTCTGTAAATTATTTTTTTATGATATTGTTATATACATGACCAAAAGAAAGGCAGACAGATGGTTTGAGACAGGTGGAATGTTTGATAAAGACGGTAGATTCTTTCATCATAGTCATTCAGGATGTCTCCCAGCATGTACCGATACAGATAGGACATGCAACACAATCAGCCATCTTGTCTGCTAGGGTTATCTGTCTGCAGTCGGGATGAGGCTAAAGCCCAGACTCCAACCAACTAGAAGCTTTTCAAGTTTATTTATGAATCAATCATTTGTTCCATTTATTATTATTATTTTTTTGTGATATGATATTTGTCCTCAGAATTATATATATATACACACACAAAAGTTTTAGATCGGTAAGATTTTTTATGTTTTTAAAAGAAGTCTCTTCTGCTCACCAAGGCTACAATGATTTGATAACCCCCCCCTCCCCCCCCCTCCAAAAAAAACCCCAGTAATATTGTGAAATATTATTACAATTTAAAACAGCGGTTTTCTATGTGAATATATAGTGTAGTGCAATTTATTCCTGTGATTAAAGCTGAATTTACAGCATCATTACTCCAGTCTTCAGTGTCACATGATCCTAAATTATTATAATATGATGCTCAAGAAACATTTATGATTATTATCCATGTTGAAAACATTTTTTTACATTTTTATTTCAGGATTCTTTGATAGAATCAGGATTCTTTGATAGAATAGAAAGTTCAAAAGAACAGAATTGATCTGAAATGGAAAGCTTTTGTAACATTAATCACTACCATTCAAAAGTTTGGGGTTAGTAAGAATTTATTTTTTATTTTTGGGGGAAAGAAATTAGAAGAAACTTTTATTCATCAAGGATGAGTTAAATTGATCGAAGGTTACAGTAAAGACATTTATAATGTTAGAAAAGATTATATTTTAAATCAATGCTGTTCTTTTGAACTTTCTATTCATCATAGAATTTTGGAGGAAAAAATTGTGCACGACTGCTTTCAACATTGAAAATAAAAATTTATGTTTTTTGAGCATAAAATCAGCATATTAGAATGATTTCTAAAGGATCAGGTGACACGGAAAACTGATGTGTAATCAGCAACAGTAATGATGTTGAAAATTCAGCTTTTAATTTACATTTTAAAATATATTAAAATAGAAAACAGTCATTTTAAATTGTCATAATATTTCACAATATTACTGTTTGTCTTTTTTTTTTTCATCAAATAAAGCAGCCTTGGTGAGCAGAAGAGACTTCATTTAAAAACATAAAAAATCTTACTGATCTAAAACTTTTGACCGGTAGTGTATATATATATATATATATATATATATATATACTATATATAAATACACACACATTTTGTAATATATATATATATATATAATTAGGAAAACAGATTGGAAAGTTTATACATAAAGAAAACTTTTAGCTTAATACTCTGAAAATTGCACCGATTTTATGTGTATTTCCATCCGGCATTAAGGGCTTTCCATAGAACCGACAAGCACTATGGAGGTGGACAGGAAAAACAGCGGTCAGCTGAGCCGTCTCTGATTGGCCATTGGGGGAGGTGACACTTTACGCCTATTCTAACTGCAAAGATAAAATCCCCACCTGCCATTACCCTAAAATCAGGAACCTCCAGCGGATACGCACACATGCTTACCCACACACCCCAAAAATAAAGAAGTAACAAACAGAAACTGTGTCCCTTTTCGACGGCCACTGTCAGAGTAAGTTACCCTTTGCGGTGTATCTCTGGTTGGCTTCTTTTTTGGGCCCTTGGCGATCTCTGAGGCCCCCTGCGTGATAAGGTGCATGAGTTAGATCATTGGTTTCATTTGTTAAGAGGAAATTTAGCAGAGTTGAGCAATGGTACAGGGACAATTTTGAAAGCCCTTGAGAAAGCATCAGAGTTGCAGATCGAGTGTCAGGCGGCGAGGAATCCATGCTGCATCCGTACAGAATGGAGGGGTACATCATCCCACCAGTGAGTATTTTATTCTCTAAATGGTCTTATTATGATACTGCTGCTTGCTTCTGATAAATGCGTAAAAATAGTTGCTAAGATATGTCATTGTGGACATAGTAGCTGACTGAACAGCTGGATTTTTTTTGTAATATTAGTGTTTGACATCCGTCAGTCTAAATATCTTGAGGATAATTTATTTTTGTTTGTGTGGGGTTTTTTTTTTCATGTAAAAAGTCAGTGTTAGTTTCGAGATGCATACGTGCTTGTGCCAACCACTTTAAAATGACGTTATATTGAGATACTCACATCTTTCTCTATTAGTGTAATGAATAAATGTCTGTAATTGAAGCTAACGTGTAGAGGTATGTTTATTGTAACAGGCTATGATTAACATCAATGTAATGAAAAAATAAACTGTTCTCTGAAATGTAAAATAATCATAATTTCTATGTAGAAAGAAGAGAGTAGAGAGAGAGTAAGCTGGACTGGCTGGATGTCACAGACACCATCTGTACAAAAAGATTACTGGGCAGTTTTAACCAAAGATGTGAGGCTTTTCTTATATGCTACAGCGTATTATTATTTCTTTATTGGCTCCAGTCATTCAAACTGGTCACTCTTTGTTTCTTATCTATTTGCTCAGCCGCAAACAGAGGAAATGTTTGAATCAGAGATGTATCGAGCCCCAATGGAGTATCAGTACATAATTGATGACGGTCAGAATGGTGAGTTTGTATTCTTTGTTATCCAAAATTATAAGCTACACAATAAGAAGTTTTTTTTTAAAATTATTATTCATAAAATCTAAAAACAGTCCACAATTAGATAATGCAACTGAATTATCCAAAGTTAAGGTTAAAAAATACAATAATGTGCACTCGAATGAGGTTACTAGCTGTTGGCTCTCAGCCTCCACTCCTGCCAAAGCTGAGTAACACACGCAAACTAATTAGCATGTGTATGCATTTTAAAAATGGACTATGTTAAACAACCTTATTTGTTATATATTCTGTTTAAGTATAAATTGCTCTGAACAGTTTAATTTTGCATATTCAGTATAAATAAAATGTAGCCTATAGTGTTTGATGATTTTACATTAGGCCTATACAGTTTTTTTCACACCAAATATAACATAAATGTAAGGTTTAATATAATTACATTGAGCAATTCAAGTGAAATATGTGCATATATATATATATCAATCACAGGCCAAACGCTACTAAATTTAGCTGAATTTAAAAAGCCAGAAGTGGTACTAAATGAAAGAGCCGTTTGGGAGCTGAAAGAGCCGGCTCTTATGCTGAGCTGAGCCAAATGATTCGGTTCCCTAAAAAGAGCCGGAATTCCCATCAATGATTTTAAACAGGTAACTGATACCAGAATAAAAGTCATTCAGAAACAATTAATGAAACAATAGTCAAAAATCAAAACCACAAACTCATATTTCAGAATCGAATCACAATCTGCCTACAAATTATAATTGAAATCATAAAGTTTATAAACCAACAATTCATTTTAATTTAGAATGAACAAATGCATTTAATGTAATGTAAGGACATGTTCATATTCCCCTTTTCAGCCCAAGTTAAGCAAGTTAAGTGCTTTGACTACACTACAAGGGCTGTCTTCCTACGTATGATCTGTTTTATTATATATTACTGACTAAAGACCCTGCTAATAAAACACTTAAGTGTTTTAACACCTAGAGAGGCCCATGTGTAAACAGCACATTTTTATATTGAGCTAACGGATCAAAATCACACCCAGGGCAGCTGGGCCTGAACTGTAAGGGGGACGTTAGGAGAGCGAGCGAGTGGAACCGGGCCAGTGACCTAGCACAAAGCAGGAAACAGATGCCTCGTTCTGACAGGCAAGAAAACTACAGACGTAGAACGACAAATATCCCCAAGGGTTTCTGTCCAAAATGAGACAATATTGCAATTTAGCTATGTAGGCGTCTAAAATCGTTTGCTAAACTGTGACACCAGTTTCTGTCTTTCTGAGGTTGAGGACGGAGATTGCATTTTGTTACTGTGTAGGACTGTGGTACAATTGATCTTTGGCTAGACATTTCTATTATTTAGTCCGCTCTGTCGTCAGACAGCTAGTATGTGCTGATTTTCGAAGAAGTTAAATGACAGAAACTGAAAACAGTTTTGAGTTTCGTTATACACCAGTGGAGAAATGCAGAGTACATTTTCCCCCCTTTTTCCCCACATGACCATTTATGTAAAAGCTATTTCTGTTCAATGGAGGAAGGTGCACATATATGTGTTTCCAGAGAACGTAATACATGTAATGTATGAACACTAGTGTGATTGAAGTTCAGTGAAATTAGATTCCTTTGAATGATTGCTTCGTTTACCAAAACCGGATAAATTTGATCACCCATATTTAGAGATCTAACCGTTAAATACAACGGCATTAAAAAAAAAAGACAACAACAACATGCTTGCTTGAGGCTATTCAAAAACAGCAAAGGAAATGGTGGTGTGAACAGGAAACAGAGTGACACTCATAGTCCCAGTGCAGTGAGAAAGTAAATGTAATTTTTTGCATGCAATTGGAATTGACAGACAGAATAACCTGACATACTTGATTTATCAGTTGCTGGCTTACACAAAGCATGTGACGTATTGTCACATTTCCTTCGGTTGTTAAAAGATGCTTTCTACTGACCTTCTGTTTCAACTTCAATGTCCTTGTCTAGATCACGCATGGGATTATAATACACATCATGTCCATCCAGTGGATTTCGAGAACTTGCCAGAGAGCCACTTCACAGAGCTACAGAGCGTGCCGCCACTACACGCATCGAATGTGCATCGCTTCCCAGATGTTGAGTCTAGTCATTTTATTGACCCAGGCCTGACCGGGCATCACCTCACCCTGCCCCCTCCACAGGTGAGATCTAAACACATCATATTTAATATCCATTCACTCTCACGTCTCTAACTGTGCTTTCATGTGTGAGAGTTCTTCTTTGTACCCGACATGTTTTGATGCCCATGTCTTCACACAAGTTCTTCGTGAGCTTTGGCCTCATTATTGGTGACGAGAAGTAACCATTTTGGTGTAGGAGACATTTAGGAACAGAGAATTCTTTCGGAGAAATACTCCAGGGTTTAGTGACTTTTGAAACTTTCCTTAAGTTTCACCTGTGCTTTGCAATACAAGTGGGTGTTGATGCTGGTTAGGCGGTTGTAGAAAGCATCTGTGCCCAAGCTATTGCTCAACTAAGCCGTATCCTGACCAAAACTCAACAGTGTCACCGTAACTGCAGTCTGCATACTCATCAACTGCCATTACACAGAACATCCCCACTTACACAAACAAAACCGCTCTTTATTGTGACACAAACACACTAGTGCACAAATGTTAGAGCTTAAAAAAAATGTAAGCTGGAACACTTTGCATACATATATATATATAAAAAAAAACATATTAGTTTATTAACCTCTTTGGGGCAGTTTATTAGAAAATAGCTACATTCTAGAGACTTTCTACATCATCTTGGCTAAAAAAAAAAGTTTGCTTGGCCTTTTGGTGTAGATGATATTTGATAAAAAAGAGGATATACATCTTGCATATCCATCAATGACTCCTCTGTGGGTGGAAAATCAAAGATCACCTCTTGAAAGAGATCATTTAAAATCTCTTATGAATAATGCAGTGATTGATTTCCCTTCCTTTGGTTGGACCTCATCTCGATGGTAGACTCTAACCATAAAGCCTATCGCAAAAGAGAGCTTTTCCGAAGTCCTTGTAGGAGGAAGCAGAGATCCGTCCACCACGGACTGATATACTGCCTGTCATACTGGCTTAGTCTCATTGAAAGGCGCATGACGCTTAAAGAAAAAAGTTCTGCTTTTCAGCTCAGTTTATGATAACATTACATTTTTCTGATTATGTACCGTTTAAAAGTTTGCTGCAGTAAGATTTTTTTTCAATGTTTTTCTCTTATGCCCACCAAGGCTGCATTTATTTAAATTTATTTGCATATTTTATTTTATATTTCAAAACAATTTTTTATTATTATTCCTACGATGGCAAAGCTGATTTTCCAGCATCATTACTCCAGTCTTCAGCGTCACATGATCCTTCAGAAATAATTCTAATATGATGATTTGGGCTCATTAAAGGCTTTTATTATGATCAATGTTTAATTTTTTTACTTGTCTTATGTAGCCATACATATTGTAAATCTAGACTACATTCTACCAAGATAACCAGAGTTTACGCCATAATGAGTTATAAACAGTTATTGTCACTACTAAAACCATACTACATTTATACGAGATCTCCTTTAAACAGTGTAAATATCTTACTAATTTTAGTAACTGTTATTTTGGTGGACAGTGGATAGTAATTTAATCTGTGGAATAGTTATTTACACCTCAACCCTAAGTAATGACTTAAATTGAACTCTTTGAGGGAGAGAGAAAAATGCGGTTTCCTTGGCCGAGAAGACAAGTATCACTCTACTGTGCTGAAAAGAGGAGAAATGTAAGAAATATTCTTATTTTTATATAAGTATTTTCAGGGCCTAAATGCAAAACCACAATTCCAGCTGCAGTCTCTGGCAGTGTACAATGAAGGCAAGGTAAATAGTAAAAATGTTCCTTTTGAAAATACTGGAAATTTCTAAATATCGTTTAGTGACTGTCATGTGTTTTCGAGGACACTCTCCTCAAGTCATTAGACTCTGCAACTGTCATGTCACAAGAAACTGCAACCCCAGCACTGTGTGTGAAATCGCATGAGACTGCTAAGATCCTTGACACTTTGGGTTTTTTTGTAAGGGCTTCTTACACTGAAGCGGTTTAACTGAAAAACCTTTCAGATCGGTCATAACATTTCCTTTCTTTAATATATACATATTACATACTGTGCATTGTATGTATGAGTTCAATTGCATCATATTCTGCAGCTTGAAGTTTCACTGCACTTTTATATCAACATTAAACATAAAGTTCCTCTTTCTTAATGTTGAACAAGGCTGAAATCTCCAAATGACAAATTTCAGACCACCTGATTGCACAAACCTGGTTTCCACATACCGTATAGCTCATATTATTTATGCCATTAACTGCATGTGAATTTAGCACCATCCTTCATAAGAAAATATTGCTCTTTGAGAACCACTTGCTGTATAGAGTTCTTGAGTTAGCTCTGCACTTAAGAAGACACGTTCTTTACCAAGTTTTACACGCTCTTATTGGTTCCTGGGTTCTTTACAGCACTTAACAGTATGTTTTCTAAATAACTATGGTATTAATTAGTTGATTCTAACTGGAATCTTTCTTTTGTGTGAGTGTGATCTTTGATAAGTATGTCTTTTATGTCTTCACAGATGACATATTTGCCACGGCCATCAGTGTGTTACCCTCACAGTGTGCAGCCCTCTCCTCTCCAGCGCAGCTCAGATGACGATGACCCCGGCAGTCGCAGTCCTCCGTTAGAGGTGTCTGATGAGGAGTGTATGAGAGACCACATTACTTCAACAACAGGAGTGGAACATGGTGAGGACAAAGGCAAAGACAAATTTCACTTCACTGACATGAACACAACGATAATGTTATATGGCAAGGGTAAGTGATCCAAACTAGAGCCAGACCGATATATCGGCCGGCCGATATTAGGCATTTTCCATAATATCGGTATCGGCAGTTATAATGGCCGATAAATTAATATTTAAAAAACAGAATAAAAACGGACGAAACACGCTTCAATTATCTCTCCTTGGCCTGTGATATTGAAAATGTATGTTTTACAATTTGCAGTATGATGTTATCTTTTGTTAAATTATGGCTCATCATAGACTAGCTAAACACAAAGCAAGCTAATGCCACTATCATCAGTGGAAGACCACTAACGTTAACATTAATGAGCTTGGAAACCACAATGAACTTTTTCTGCCTAAATAAAGTAATGATTACTGTATTTATAGCTAGCATATCTCTAGTTACAGCCCCTGCATTGAAAAATGTAAGTTAGACTTGCGAGGAGTGAACATTTAGACATAGAGGAAAAAGTATCAAACGTATCTTGTGCAGAAAAGTTAGCTTTTCTTTTACACGTGTGTGAAATCCAACAATATTTAATAAAAAAAATATCGGCCGATATATCGGAATATCGGATTTTAAAACCCCAAAGTATTTGTATCGGTATCGGCCTTCAAAATCCTTTATCGGTCGGGCTCTAATCCAAACCCAAGCCAACTGTTATTGAAACAGTATTGTCAGTAACTGTTGACTAGTAATTTTCTAGATGTACATGTACATGAAATGGGGGTTTCGTAGCGATGCCATAAAAGTAGGCCTGGGTATTGACACAAATTTCACAATTCAATACGATTTTGATTCACAAGTTTGCGATTCGATCCAGATTTGATATCGATTATTTTGTATGTATATATATATTTTAGGTACAGTATGCGTCAAATTTTCTCAAAGAAAAAAAATCTCAACTAATGCTGTAAACTATACATGGGAGTCAGTTGGTGCTAAGGCTGTGCGATTTGAGGAAAATATCTAATTGCAACTTTTCTGACAGATATTGCAATTTGATTTGTTAATTTTGTCAGCTATATTTTTAGTCTTAGTCCTTTGTCAAATGTACCTTTTGGTTTTTAGTTTTAGTACCTTTTATCATATTCAGTCACCCTTGTCCAGTTTTTGTATGGTCAAGTTTTAGCCTGAGCATTTTAGTCTATTTTTTGCCAATGAAAACTTAGTCACATTTTAGTAATTTAGTCATTAGCACATAGCATTAGTCATCCTAAATGGATTATGGTTAAATGATCAGTGTTTTGCTCAAAATTATTATCATAACGATTATTGCCAATTATAAGATTATTTATTATTGAGAAATCTATTTTTTACATTTAATTGGAATTATTATTATTATAAATAATATTATATTATTATAAATATAATAATATATTATATAATAAATATATTATTATTATATATATTATTATTAGCCAAATATTGTCCTATCCTAATGAACCCAATATCAGTGGATGTTTATGATTATGTATAAATCTAAATTTAAAAAAAATTACCCATGTGACTGGTTTTGTGATCCAGGGTCACCGATCACAAATCAAGAGAATGTTAACCCATTGGCTAAGCTACCTCATCTTGTTTCCGGATTTATTATAGGCTGCATGGTAATTTATCATACAGGCCTACTGGTAAAACACGAAATGTGTACCAGATTGCAAAGATTAGCCTTAAACACTGGGTATAAAACACGTTCTTTCAAATGTTCAGCCTAGTTGGTAGGCAATACATTAGCTACTATGATAGGCTACAGGACTATAGGCCTACTACGTGTAAAATGCTAAAACTTATTTTCAAACACAGATTACACTCAGGGAAGTTTAAGTTATAATAGACCGACTAACTTTAAATTTACATTATTTCTACTTGCCGGATTGAAAAACATTAAAAATTGTTATGTAATATTATAAGGCCCTATGTTATAGGCTAGGCTATATTTAGCAAAATGTTCCTCTCTAGAATTATTTTTTTTAGCTGTTATGGTCACTAAATAGCCTATGTTTTTTTCCTGAGGTAAATGAACGTTACCTGACATTGTTTACAAGCGGTTTTAATGACCTCTGATGGATTTCAGTAAGTTGTACTTTATCTTTTAACATAGCCTACCTTCAGATGTTTATTTCGCGCTGTAGCTTCTGGTCATGTTGCAGGAAGAGAAAATGATCAGTTCAACACGCATGCTCCGCGTGTTGACATCGATCTGTCAGTCACAAACAGTATTTTTCCACCGTACTAAAATAGACAGAATTTGAAATCTGAGACTTTGTTTCAAATCAAAAGTAACAAAGCGTCGGCGCGCTACATAATGTACGCTAATTGATTCTTGGGATTTAAGAATCGATATGGGTTCGTAAAAATGAGAATTGATTAAATCGAGAAATCGATATTTTTTCCCCAGCCCTACATAAAATAATATTTTTTACAGAGAACCTTGCAGTAACAGGTATTAAAATAATCTTTTTTTTCTTTTTCTTAATGGTTCATGAAACCCCAAACCAAATTTTCTGAGATTTTTACAGAGGTTTGTGTGTTGAACACCATTAAAAACCGTGTTAGCATCTGTTACGGTTAAAATTGTTAAATTTGAGTTTTTTCCCCCACTTTTTTTTCGTCTCCCGGGTTTAAAATCTTCTTCGTGTCCACGTCACAGCGATGCACTGTGAGTGCGTTGATGACTCATTGGTGTTTCTTAATTATTAAAGAGACTGAGTTTTCATATCCTATGAGAAGACACTCTTAATTATTTATGACACCACGTGGATCTTTCCAGACATGTCAAACTGTGATATCACCTAGTAGGTGAGAGAGGCAATCATGGGATGCAAGTGTTGGTGCAAAAGTTCAAAAGTGGCTTGAAAGCTATGTTTCCCCACGATGCTGGCTTGGCTAGTTGATGGCTTGGTTTGACATCAACCACTGACACATCATGCAAACAGTCTATGATCTAAACTATAGTGTGTGCTGCAAACATTTTTGTTTTTGTGGAGAATGGTGGACTTCGCCTTGTTGACAACCAATCCAAGTAGCGTCTTGCGAGTAATGTGGTACCAAGACCCGAGGACTTTTCTATACCTTCAGAACTTCAGAGGTGTGTGTGTGTGTGTCTAAAATGAGAAGTCATCCACCTCTGCAGAGCCATCTTTATTATGAGGGTTCAGGGGGCGCGTAGACCTAGGGTATGCATTGCATTTTTTTAAAGCGGAAAATTAATAATTTTTAAAATGCATTTAGTGTCTGATATAAACCACTATATATTTTATAATGAAATTATAATTATACATTAATGTAGCTTACATTAATGTTTCAAATAGAATTATGATTACTCTAGGCTAATGTAGCAGGGAATTCAGTTACTTTTGAAAGGACAATAATAAAATGTCAGTGTATTTCATAAGACTTTAACTTAGCATTTCCTCACGTTTTACCACTGCTTTTTACTGACAGTCGATGGGACATTGACGATGACAGTGATGGCCATTACCACACCCACTCCGCTCCTTTCTTCTCACAGCTATCCACGCCCATTTAAGTTGCATTTTCAAAAAGATTATGAGCTAGACTTGAGCTGAAAGAGGGGGGTTTCATGACCCTTTAATGTAAATCAATTTTAATAATCTGAATTGACACTATTAAAAACCTTTTGTAGGCTACAATGGAAAGGTTATATGAATGTTCTACATAGAATCATTGATGCCAATAAAGAACCTTTATTCTTAAGAGTGTAGGTTGCTGATTTCCTTTGTTTTTCAAGGTAACAAGAAGAAAATTCGCTTGTATCAGTTCCTGTTTGACCTTCTGCGAAATGGTGACATGAAGGACAGCATCTGGTGGGTGGACCGAGAAAAGGGAACATTCCAGTTCTCATCCAAGCACAAAGAGGCTTTAGCAAACCGCTGGGGCATACAGAAGGGAAATCGCAAGAAGATGACCTACCAGAAGATGGCAAGAGCACTGAGAAACTATGGCAAGACAGGAGAAGTCAAGAAGATCAAGAAAAAGCTCACCTACCAGTTCAGTGGAGAAGTACTTGGGAAGAGTCACACAGAAAGGAAGATTTACATGTAAACATATGCGCAAAAATGCGTGAAAAAGACTTGGGGAAAACAAGAGAGAACCTTTTTCTTCTGTGAAAACAGAAAATGACTGGACCTGAACTTTTACCATAGTTATGAACCTATGGTTTAACTATTTTCACCTTTGCATTAATTTAGTAAACCTTAAGTCATTTTAATATTTCAATAGTTTTTGTGCTGCAGGACCAACATTTACACACATCTGTACAGTGTATATATATATGGGGAGAGCACACATTTAAAAGAGCAGATACAGTGAAAAATTAGTAAAGACAGTGGCTAACTTTACCACCACACATGATGGAAAAAAAAATCACAAAAATACAAAAAGCAGAAGTGAAAACCAATGACACAGGCACACGCAGCACGGAAAACTCTGTCACGTCTGGGTAACACACACACAGACACATACTCTGCTCATGTTTGTACTGTCTTTTTCTCAAGGTCACATTCAATCTGAAAAAAAAAAAAAAAAAAACTTCATAGAAACTAGATAAATAAACATTAATTGTCGATAAAAAGTGAGCAGCGTGTTTGCTAATCCATTTGTTCATGAAGCTGTATCATGTTTCAGGGTAATTTCTCAGCAGTGTAATGACTCATTGTAATTGTTTAAATATAACATTAAAAAATAAATCCTAAAGACTGTGGGAAAATTTGAGAGAACAGCGAACAGACACAATGCATAAAAATGGCTTCAGACTTTTTACAAAGAAATTCAATTCTAAGAACATATCCATCTACAGTACGCCGATCTGTCGTCACTTTGAGTGACAAGCCTAAGAGTTTTGAGACAAAATTCTTAGGCTTGGTTTCACATACAGGGATTAGATTAAGCCAGGACAAGGCTTTAGTTCAATTAGGACATTTAAGAAGCTTTTATAAATGTGTCTAACAAATAACAACATTACTGGTGTGCATCTGGAGACAAAGCAATGGAACTGACATATTTTAAGATGTCAGTGCAAGTTGCCAGAAAAAATAAGGCTATGACATGCATGTTAGTCTGGGACTAGCATTAAACTGTGTTTGTGAAACTGGGTATTAATGGCTTGGATTAAACTGAAGTTGGTACACTGTTTTTCCCAAATGAATTTTTAATGGTACTCTCACCAAAAAACATGAAATGTCAAGCCACATGCCTTTATCAGACATACTTTGTCTCAAATTGATTGTTTATATACCCCTTGTGCCGTTTTAGTTGTTTTTGAATGTTCATGCGTTTCAGCATGTGGATTAAGTTATTAAATGCTGATATAAGAATTATTAAATGATATAAGTATTAAGTGTTATACAGGTGAAACTCGAAAAATTGGAATATCATGCAAAATTTATAATTCTGATGATTATGGCTTACAGTTTATGAAAAGCTCAAATTCAAAATCAATTTGAATTAGAAATTAGAATATTACATGAACTCAATAAAAAAAGGATTTTAAATACAGAAATGTCGACCCTCTGAAAAGTATAATCATGTATATAGTTATATATACTAGTTCACCTTTTAATTTTAATTACTGAAATACATGAACTGTTCCATGATATTCTAATTTTTCAAGTTTCACCTGTATCTTCAAAAGATGAAAAACTACTCAGAACCACCAGTTAAATACAACACTAGCACCAAAACCTCAACTGAGAGCAAAACAACCTCTCAGCGCCCCCTCCAGTAAGACCACTGAACTGCTAAAAACAATATTATATTACATGAAACCCATCAAATTAAAGGTCATCGATTAAATTAAATTTCTTACACAATAATTAAAGAAACCTATAAACAGTGGTTACTTGAAAAAATGTATGCAAATATTCCTGGATTCACATATCCATTCTATGATTTTTTTTTTTACGCTTAAGCTGCATCTGAATCATGCAAGCACACTCTCCATTCGGAGTCCCTTTTTTCAGGATCCAAAGCAGCTTTTCTTTCTGAATAAAAATAAGTCCAATCAGGAGGTCTTTTGTAAGCTGGAGGGTTTCACAAGAGGAACATACCACTGTAGGTAAAGAGGGGTATCATTACAAAAACTTGCATAATATAAAACATCATCAAAGCTTAGAATTGTCTTTAAGTTACACAGTAAAAAAGGATCAAAATTCAGAAAATCAACAATGGTACGTATACCTCTTCTGTCATTCCTGCTGTCTTCCTTCCTTCTGTGTTGAACGGAGGCTTCAAAAACCCTTTGAAATGCAGCTTCACCAATTCATGGAACATTTTCAAAGAATCCTGAAATATGAAAAAGCAGCTCTCAAGCAAGGATAACTAGGATGGCCTGTAACGGCAGCAAGTGCATTCTGGGAGTTGTTGTCTTTCATCCACATATGCCAAAAATACATTTTCTGGCTTTTTTCAGTCTAGAAAGCTCCAAATTCAAAAATAATTTCACATTTCTTATACATAAATTACCCATTTTAAATACACATTCACCTTTCCAGAGTTGAAGTATCCCTTTAATGTAATGTTCCCAGCCAATCTATTTCACGTATCCATCATAGTTTCCCTATATAATCTCTGTGCACTATGCAAATTCTCATTCTAGCCCTCTTGCCTCCCCCAGCAGCACCTGCCTAGATCTGCTATGGCAGTCTCCCTTTCTCTAGCAACAGCAGCAGTGTAGCAGTGTAGTCCGCCAATACCAAATCTGTGTACATTCTATTTACATTAATACAAATATTTTACAAACTATCCCGAGAGTTGTCATGACTGAACAGCTGTATATCTCAAAAGCATCATCAGTAAGAGTGTGTTTTAAAAAATACGATGTTAAGATCAAATCATTCACTCTCACACTGTCATTTACAGGCAAATTTCACCAACCATTTTAATTGTACTGTTACATGGTTAAAATAAGAAATCTGAGCTGTTCCTCTTACCCATCCTTCATGTGAGCAGATATATGTGAACCATCTCAGCCCTGCAGCCACATGTGTGATCTCATCAGCATAAATCACCTCCAACACCTTCACTGAGCTTGTGTCTCCCTGAGAGGCGAAGCGACACAGAGTCTTGGGGTGCACATCTAAACCTCTGTGTAAAAACAATGAAAATAAGTACATATGTATGCGACACAGTACATATGCATGTGAAAATAACACGAGATCTGTTTTACCTTGCCTCATGGACCATGTGCACTATAGCTAGCCTTGCCAAAATGTCATGAGATGTATCGGTTGCTGACTGCCATAAACCTTTTTGAAAAGAAAAGCGATAGATATTGAATCTCTAACATCATCTATGCTAAGTGAAATAAGTAAAAAAAGACAAACACATGAAAACACTGACCATTGTGTACTGGTAAAGCACCAAAGAAGCTGCCAAGTTCCATAATCCTTTGCTCTAGTAACTGATAATGCTGCAGGAGAAGGTTATGTCAGATTAATGTGAATGATTAAGTTAGCATTTGGCCTAAATAAATTAAAGACGACAACATTCAAACCTTAGCTTCATCTCCTGCTACTTTGACAAAGTCATCAAAGAACTGGCGAGGTAATGGCTCTCCAGTGCTCAGTCTAAATGTGGAGAATCTTGCTATCACATCCCAGGACAGGTCTATTGCCCACTGCTCTATGTTAGCAAGTGAGTGCAATAAGGCAATCCTACTCGCCTGATGGAACACAAACAATTATTCTTTAATCAACTATCTGTTGAATAAATAATAGAGTCTAAAAAGAATAAAGTTTACCAGTGTGCCGCCTTTGCCTCGTTTAATTTTTCCAGGCTCTACAACAGTTAGATTGTCTTTTCTGTAGGGATGTGCAGGAGGGCTGGCCTCTCCAGTTTCTGTTATTTTCCCACTGTTCCAGTTCTCTTGCACCATCTTGGTCAATGAAACCTACATTTCACAGAAAAACAAACAAGCAGAAGTCATATGATGATCTCAATCAAATACAGCACTGTGGTGATGAGGGATACAGCTTAGTCAATCACTATTTGTTAAAGCACATTCCCAAACCTTTTCCTGTGGGTCTGGGGTGTGAAGGATTTTGGTGGCCCACGCACAAAGAGTGTTTTCTGAGGAGTTTAATTCGATGGGCAAACTATCTGCAAGGAATACAGCATGTTTCGTGTACTACAACATATCATATTCACAATGAATATATACAAGTTCTGCCATTTCTCACCTTTGCAGGTTATCTTTGCCTCTGGGATGGGACAGAGGGACAGTGTGCTCTGAGTATTTATGTACACTTTTCCATCCAGTACTCGGACATCATACACCTGGTTCTGGTTACAATAATATGAGACATATCAAGAACACTTGCAGGTTTATCACTATACACATTACATGGATATATTTTATCCACAAATGAAAATTCTGTCACCATTTACTCACCCTGATGTTGTTCCAAACCTGTATGCCTTTCTTTCTTCTGCAGAACACAAAAATATATTTTGAAAAATGTTGTGATTTGTGACAATTGACTTCCATTATATGAACAAAGACAAAAACAACAACAACAACCATTTCAAAAATATCTTGTTTTATGTCTCACGGAAGAAAGTCACACAGGTTTGGAATGACATCAGGGTATGACTGTCAAGAGTAAATCATGACAAAATGTTCATTTTATGAAACATCTCTTTAACGTGGCCCATCATAACAACTTGCCTGTAGTCCAGAGGAAGAGGAACCGGTTTCAAGGCTGAAATCAAAATAATGCCATGGGCAAATCAATGCCAGTTTCCCATTGCCCAGATCCTCAATATCACCTTGCTCAAGTGGGCCCCCTGTTGAGCAAGAGATCATGATATACAGCAGAACAATTCTCTCATTTTACTGTATTACAGATCTCTGTGATTTTCACAGGGATTCATAATTAATTTGTACATTTTTATGGACCTTTGTGGGCACCAATTGTTCAACTAGAAAGTGGAAGTTACATAAAACAGCCATCTAGAACAATTCTCTAAAAACTTTCTGTGTTGACATAAACAAGGCATTTGAAGGAAGCCACAAGGCCAAGAGGTGAGAACAGAACCAGTCAACAATATCAAGTTTTGAGTAACGTTGTTTTGTATGAGAGGGCCCAAAAGAAACTGATATTCAAGAAGAACCATATACTTGTATGGAATTTGTCAAAAATAGTTGCAATTGAGACCAACAGAATCTAAACAAAATCAGTCTGTCTAAACAAATGAAGTTATTTAGAGTTATAACTAACCTTCATGTGGGCAAGATGAATCCATAGCCCAGAATTGATCATGCTCTGTATGAACCAGGACTATATGCTCTCCATCATCTGAGTAAAACCTTAAAAATATTTTTATAACATTTTCAATAAATAGAAAAAGTGTATATAAGAAATATTATACTCAGGGAGAACATAAATGTATCCACATATTTTTCTTTTTTAATACATCTCTTTTGGACACCACTGCCTTTTTCTAATTGAAGACACCTTTTCCCCTTGTGTGAGTTATTTTTACTGAAACAGTTATTCAAATTTAAAATACCTTTTCCCCATGTGAATTATTTTTATAATAACAGTAATTCAAAAAATACTCATGTCACATACATAGATTCACTTTTTAAAAAACGACCTTCCGAAACTTATCTATACAGAATGCCCTCTTGAGACAGTTCACGAGCATCATATATTTGTGTGAGCAGCACATTATAAGTTACTATGACATGCGCTTACTTCGTGCATGGTGACTTAAATTTAGATTTGTCTCCCACACACTGCCAGTTTCCAGCCTTGACAATGTCTTTAAGCGCATCAACTAAATCCTGCTCGAAGTGATCCATTCAGAAACCCTTTATGTCTCTTCCACTACAGACGATCAGGAGCAATGTAGCTACTAAAAATCTAAAAACAGCTTTTACTCATGCTTTTACTGTCTATGAAAAGTGAAAAACGCTAGCAACAATTTTTGTTAAACTTCCGGGTGCGACTTATTTCAAAATAAAAGTTTACAAGTTATAGGTTTACTTATTTTTCTCTTTAAATTTGTTTATGTTTGAAGCAAGTGTACGAAAAACCTTGATTATAAAATATAAAATACTGGCGCAAAGGCATATCTAATAACTCGGGAAATACTATATGATAGAAGCTGCGTGGATGTCTGTTTGGCCACCCAGTGGCCGCTAAACAAATAACCGCGCATGCGCAGGAGGTGAGATACGCTTTTTTTTACGGCTCACTCCATGTGAAAATGATTTTGTGTTGTGTGGAGCAATAACAGGCTTCTACATTTTTATCACGAATACAGAACCATGCCGATCTCCTGTTCAGCTATTGATTGCTCAAACCGGTTTGTTAAAGGGTCAGAGATCCGGTTCTATAGGTAAGCGTGACCATAATGGCAGTTTCGTTGATACACTTGAGCTTTGTCAGTGTTTAGGCTAACGTTAACTTACATAACTTAGCTTGGAGTTGCTATATATGATATAGTTCAATAAGATTCTGTAACGGCGGATAGGCTTCCTAGTTAACATCTTGTCGTAAATGCAAAATACTTTAAATGCTTTTTACTTTAAAACTTTTTGTTGTGTGAACAATAGGCCACGCAGTATTCCCCCCTCTTGATTATTATGGTGTTTTCTGCATCTTTTTTTTTTTTTGTTTAGTTTATTTTTGTCAGTTAGTAATGGCCGCAGATATGGACCCCACAGCATAATTAACTGCTATAATTGAATGCTTGTGTTCTGTTGCCACAACAGAATTTAACTTGTAAAAACTGATATAATTGGTCAGAGTTTACTATGTGAGTCGGCCTCATTTAAATCTGTGGCTGACTTCAGAATACAACAGACGTGTGGATAAATCTCTCTTGAAAGTAATAACTAATGGAGCCTTTCTCTTTGCTGTCATCTGTTCAGGTTTCCAATCAGCAAGCCTCAGTTGGCCGAGCAATGGGTTCGAAGCCTCGGGAGAAAGAACTTTGTTCCCACTCAAAACTCCTGTTTGTGCTCGGAGCATTTTCAGCCTGACTGCTTCCGTGACTATAATGGAAAACTGTTTCTTAGAGAGGATGCTGTGCCGACTATTTTCAACTCTGGTGGAGATGGTACAAAGGTGTGTATCCTAACACTCAGTAAAGTTATTCTTGTTGTCCAACTCAAATATATCTTTCTGCCTGCTTTTCATTCTTAAAATGCAATCCCTCTCACTGTTTTATTTATTGTTTACAGATTGAGTTACGGAAAAACAGGGGAGGATTAGTGGCAAAGGATGTAAATGATTCCAGTCGATTCGGTTCACTTTCTGATAAAGACCGAACGAAACAAATCACAAAGGACAGAAGACAACCCATAAGAGACTCCAGCCTGAAGGTAAGGCATACATGCTGAATATGTAATTGCTAACACTTACTTCAGTCTGTTTTTAGCTTCTCTGCAGGCCATTAATATGTCTCAAAGCTACAGTTAAGCTGCGTTAAAATTGACTTCATCAATTTTTTTTGTTTGTTTTATTACAGGGCAGAGGTATAAATGACCGGAGACGTGCAGGGATAAAGCTCTCATCAAGTGACAGGTATCTGCCTTTCTTTTAAGGCTGCCCCCTAATAGTCGAATAAACGCTAGTCGCCAAGAAAAGGATTAGATAACCAAGTTTTAAAATTAGTCGCTGGAAAAAGTTCTCTCTAAGGTTAACCTAGATAAATGTGTGTTATTATTAGGCGCATATCCAAATGTTCGTGCAGAGTGTGAAAGAGGCAAGGCAAGGCAAGGCACTTTTATTTATAAAGCACGTTTAAAACAGCCACTGCTGACCAAAGTGCTGTAGAGTCAGTTCAAAAAATATGAAATACATAAATACTCCAACCAACATAAACATAACATAAGCACATCATAATGCGCATCATAAAATTACATTTGACCAAACGCCAAAGAGAAAAAATAAGTCTGTAGTGATGATTTAAAACGATCAACAGTGGGAGACAGCCTTACATGATCCTTACATGAAGATAATTTAGTACCACTCTTACTGAAAATGAAATGGTTTACTTAACATTCATTTTTCTCTATAGACCCATCCACTATACCGCGGAGATGACAAGTCAGGGTCGTCAACTTCATCTTAGCAGCTGACATTGACTCAAACACTAGTTTATTAATAAATTATTAAAATGTTCACACTCTTTTCAGAGACCATCAGTTTTTTTCTGACACATTCCCAATCATTACTTTTGCCAGTGCACCGCTGCAAGCTTCATGAGTGCACTTGAGTGCTTAATTCATATTAAAGGCTCATATGTTTAGTGTTTCTCTGTAATGTAAAACAAGGTTAACAATGTTACACATAATAATCGACTTATGGCGTGACAGCTAGTTGACAAGAAGAATCTTTAGTCGGGGCAGCACTACTTTCAAAATTTTCTAAATCATGAACACTCCTGACGAAGGTCGTGTGACCGAAACGTTGTGTGTGAATAAACTTGATTGAAAAGTGCAAGTAATGATAGTGTGCGGGAGTTCCTTATCTGCTTAAATCATGAACACCAAATTAAATGAAAATAAATGTATAAATCACGTTTTGAGTTAAATGAATTGCCTTTTTGTATTCAAAGTGTTTTATAAGGGGCTTTAGGCCTGGTTGCACACACAGGGCTTAGATTAAGCCTTAGTTCAATTAGCTTTTATAAATGTGCCTTTGAAAAAAAAAAAAAAAAACGTATGTGCATCTTGAGCTGACAAAGGCTTTTTCAAATGGTACTAAGTATGTACCTTTTAGGGGTTATTAATGTATAAAGGTGTAATGTTTTTTAATATCCCCAGTGACGGCTTTTGTACCTTTTTTTTCTGTGGGACGAATTATCCCATTAATATGCTGTCTTGTCCCTACAGACAGTCCCTGTCTCTCAAGAGTAAAGTGTATGACAACAAAGGCTTGCTGATCTCATGTGGGAGGGATCTGTGTGACTGTCTGGATGTAGACTGCATGGGTTGTTTCTACCCATGTCCTGAATGCAGCTCTCGGAAGTGCGGTGTGGAGTGCCGCTGTGACCGGAAATGGTTGTACGAGCAGGTGGAGGTAGAAGGGGGAGAGATTATTCGCAACAAGTTTGCCAATTAGACAACCTGTTGTAAGATTGAAAAGACGACATCACTTCTGCCTGAGTGTAAAGGGACTGACACTGGCTTTGTATATGGACATTGCAGAAGTACTTGGTTAATTCAGTGCATTATTTGTTTTTAAATGTAATGTTTAATATAGAATGTTATGTTGTATTTTTGCTTTTTTCCATACCATCACAAATGTAAATTTCTTTAATATTTTCAGTTCTTTGGTTATGCTGTAATGCTGTTTCTGTTTTTTTCCCCTTGAAATTTTCTTTTACATTTGCAAAAATAAAAGCTGAGTGCTTTAGTACAAATGATTGTTTTAGTGTTATATTTTACAATGATGATCTTTTAGCCTAATTTCAAATGATATGAATATATGGATAGATGTATATATATATATATATATATATATATATATATATTAATATACATCTTTAGATCTATGATGACATCTGAAAACTGTTGGTTATTATCTCAGGGCAGTTGAGTATTTGTTTGGTGATATCATCTATTAGATATTGTCTAAGATGTTTTTCTAATTGGCCCATATGTCTCATCGTGCACATTCAGGGCACTCCACCTCACGTTGCAGTGCTAGGAGCCAGGAATGTCAAGATGAAGAACAATATGTTATAGGCCCAGCCAGCTTCCCCTGTAGCTGTACAACAATAAAACAAACAAACAAACAGCAAAAAAAGTTGACTGGAAGCAGGGATAATGTATTGCAAAAGAATTCGAATGAGGCAGATTTGATGATTTTCAAAACATTCACATCTAGACAGGCAGTTTGTCTCAGTAAAACTAAGCCTGCAAGAAGCTTTTTTTTTCAGTGAAAATAACTGGCAATGCAATTTTAAAGGTGAAGCTGCTCAGCATTATTACAGCTTTTTTAAAATTATTACAACTCTTACAATGTAAGGCTATAGTAAACCTTTCTTGTCTGCATTTAAGGCATGTTTTCTGCCAGTTTTAAATCAATAAAAATCCTTATTAACTATTTCATTATATATATATATATACACTCATCTCACTCAAAGGATTATTAGGAACACCATACTAATACTGTGTTCGATCCCCTTTCGCCTTTAGAACTGCCTCAATTCTGTGTGCCATTGATTGACTCATTGTCATGTTCAAGAAACCAATTTGAAATCATTCGAGATTTGTGACATGGTGCACTATGCAGCTGGAAGTAGGGTTGTAACGGTGTGAGATTTTCACGGTATGATAATAGTCTCAGAAAATATCACGGTTTCACGGTATAAGGTATTAAAGAAATATTATTTATTATTATTATTATATTATTATTATCATAAGCTACGATGACCCTAAAATGAATGAAAACAGACAGGATTTTTTGGTTGAACAGATGGTTTATTAAAACACACTTTTTAATGAAAAAAGTCTACCTTTTGAAAAAATAAGAAAGAAAAATTAAATCTCCCATTTGAACAAACATGTTTAATCAATTGAATTCATAAAACTTATTTTTATGATAGAGATAATAGAGTCTTATGAAATTAATTTTATTTCCTTAAAAAATTCTGGGCTGTCTGATACAATTTGTCTGGATTCTATGATTTAATACAAATATATTTTTGAAAATGCAATCAGATGAAATGTAACAGCTTTTGGCTGTGTCTGCAGATCTGCACAACAGAGGTTTAAAAAAAACCCTATTTTTTCTTAAATAATGGTTGAATAAACTAAAGTATTCCCACACTGCAGATTTTAGTTTTTTTTTCGGCGGGGGATAGAGATTAGAATTCGCAACCTCTGTCTCAGACATTTTCTCCGCTACATGTATAGATGGAGCCTAAGCAGTTAAGTGGAAAGAAGTTGCAGGTGAGATCTGGTTTAATTTTTTTTCCAAAACCTTGGATAAGCAAATGTTCACGATATGATAATCGTACATGTCAATATCGCGATAAACCACCATACCGGTATACCGTTACAACCCGCCTGGAAGTATCACAGGATGGGTACATGGTGGCCATAAAGGGATGGACATGGTCAGAAACAATGTTCAGATAGGCCGTGGCATTTAAACAATGCCCAATTGGCACTAAGGGGCCTAAAGTGTGCCAAGAAAACATCCCCCACACCATTACACCACCACCACCAGCCTGCACAGTGGTAACAAGGCATCATGGATCCATGTTCTTGCAAATTGTAGCCTCTTTTTCCTATTTGTAGTGTGTACTTCTGCCTCAAGGTTGTGCATGTTGCGGCTTCACAAATGCTATGCTGTAAGCCTACCTTGGTTGTAATGAGTGGTTATTTCAGTCAAAGTTGTTCTTCTATCAGCTTGAATCAGTCAGCCCATTCTCCTCTGACCTCTACGATCAACAAGGTATTTTCACCCACAGGACTGCCGCATTCTGAATGTTTTTCCCTTTTCACACCATTCTTCCCAGAAAAAATCCCAGTAACTGAGCAGATTGTGAAATTCTCAGACAGGCCCATCTGGCATCAACAACCATGCCACGATCAAAATGGCTTAAATCACCTTTCTTTCCCATTCTGACTCAGTTTTGAGTTCAGGAGATTGTCTTGACCAGGACCACACCCCTAAATGCATTGAAGCCACTGCCATGCGATTGGTTCATTAGATAATTACATTAATGAGAAATTGAACAGGTGTTCCTAATAATCCTTTAGGTGAGTATATATATATATATAAGCTGTGTCTGAAATCGCTCCCTATCCACTAAATAGTGCACTATATCGGGTGTCGGCCATTTTGTAGTGGTGTCCGAATTCTGAGTGAACGACATCATTCCCTACATTCATTCACTACTTTTACCCACAATCCTCTCTGAATTCGAGTGTACATTCGATGTACACTCGCTGAAGCCCTATTTCCCACAATCCAATGCGGAGAGAACTGAGCGCGCATGAAAGTTCGGCGCGAGCAAGTTTAAACCAGAGATTACATTACATCCAGTGGAGGATTTGAAAAATATCCGTTAATCGTCGTTTTGAACATAATAACGGTCGCCGGAGGGCGCTCGACGACACGTCATCTGTGAACGTGAGAGTTAATGTACAATTTCAGTCGATGAAACTACAAAGCTGGCACGGAGGTATAATTACAAAATAAAGTCATTATGATTGTTATTGTTGTTAATATTATTTTATAAACTAGGTAATGTAAGATAAAAGGAGTTTTATCAGTACGCGTGACGAAGCCTTTTCTGCGACAGCTCCAACTCTCCGACGCACAGTGTAAACGTCAGCGTCCGAATTCACTCACTTCATCTCCTTCACTCCTTGCAGATATAGTGCACTCAAATGCCATACACTATATAGGGATTAGTGAATGAGTGAACGAGTGAGCGGTTTCAGACACAGCTAAAGTATATGTACTGTATATCACAATATATAATGTGAGTTTTTTTTACCTTGTGAAGTTGTTACTCCTAAGCAACTGTAAGTTATGCATGTTTTCATTTGTAGATGACATCTTCAAGTGCGTCTGTTATAATGTACTGGCTCTTGTTTCTATCACCTGATCCTTTTATTATGACACAAAAGTACTAAAGGTGCTCTGTGATGTGCCATAACTAATTTCTCTTTTTATATGTATAAGAGATTGCCCCTTTTCTGAAAACTCTTTGATATTCATATTGATTCATTACTATTAAATCGAGTATGAGTTTGCTCAGTGTATTAGAGAGCATCCTCACAGAGAGAATTTTTTTACAGTTGGTCTCAGAAGAACAATTATAAGCTCTGGTAAAAACGCAGCAATTTTACAAGCAAAATGAACGTGCCTGTGTGTATAAGCACTTGGGAACAGATGGTTTATCACAGGAAATGAGTTCTGTTTATGCTGTGTGTAAGCTGTTTTAATAGTGCAGTTTGTGCCTGACTAAGATTATTGATACCAGAGCCTACAGAGGATTCCAGAAAAACAACAGGATGATTCAACATCTCACAGATGACCTGTTGGAAGTTATGTGCATGTATGGGTTATTGCATTATTGATACTTACAAGCGATGCAGAAATGTTTAATTTTTGTTTTATCCATTATGCAATGTACATTTGATTATGAAAAACGGAATATTCAAAATTGGACAACAGGCTTTCAAATGGTTTGGTTTCCTTGTCTAATGTGCAGTGCAGCTGGACGTCTGCTGGCTGAGAACTCCACAGTCTGTGATGTCAGAGTTACATTTGCTGCAGTCACAGCTGAGGGCCACAGGGTACGTGAAAACCGAGTCAGCCCCGGCAGGGCAGCCTTTAAACTCGTAGGTCTCGTAGGTCCATTCTCTGAAGTTACAGATGTTCTGGTAGTACTGTATCATGGGGCTACGGTAAACTCTTTCCTGTCAAAATGGAAAATATTTTAGTTCCCTTTTATCTGGTGCTAGAGTATTAGAACTGAAACAAACAACCACAAAATGTCTGCACTTAAACTACGCTGTTTCATACATATATAATTTATACACACACACACACACACACACACACACATATATATATTCAGCAAGGACACATTCGATTGATCATAAGTGACAGTAAAGGCATTTACAAAAGATTTCTATTTCAAATAAATGCTGTTTTGTGAACTTTCTATTAAATTATTGAAATTAGGGGAAAAAAGTAGCACGTTTCCACAAAAACATTATGCAGCATTGCATTGATCATAAGAACCATTATTACTAAATAATAATTGAGCACCAAATCAGTATATTCGAATAATTTCTTCAGGATCATGTGAATTTGAAGACTGGAGTAATGATGCTGAAAATTCAACTTTGCCATCACAGGAATAAACTTGAGGCTGAAAAAATATTAAAACTATCCAGATATTTGTCTAACGTGCACACATACATCTCAAATTAAAGCTTACAAGAATATTACTTCATCTTACCTGTGTTTTGCAAAGCCCGGCACATGCAGTTGTGTCGATTGTGATGCAGCTGCCACATTCCTCACTTTCCACGTTAATGGAGATATTGGAAAGCCGACAGCTGGACCTGCATTCTGATCCTGCCCTCATTAACGCTGGCAACAGCATCACCATAACAACGAAGCGCATCCTCATCTGGGAATCAATGCGAAAGTGTGCGGCTGATCAAATACAGGTACTACAGGAGATAGAGTATTAGCACTGATGTTTAGGCCTACTGCTTAGTAAATGATTTTTTTTTTTTATTCAAAAGAAAATCACAATTGAAAGAGTATAAGCTAACCCAGATCACAGATCTCTCTAGGGGTAAAATAGGGAACGACAAACAAACAGTGTTTTGAGACTTTGAGGATCTTCAGCTCTCCAGTCCTAAATTCACTAAATAATCAAACAAACTTCACTTTGAAATGGCATGCCTGCCTTTTATTTTATTTTTTGTACTCTAGCCGAAGCTAGAAAATAGATTAATAATATAAAGTAAAGGAACACATTACAAATAAATCCAAAAAAACCCAAAAGTATTACTTTGGGAGGAGGGTCCAATTCAAAAGAAAACAAAATAACCTCTACCTAAAAGGGGAATAACATTATCTTATACAAAACAGAAAACGAAACAAAACAACAGATAACTTCCCACTCCCTAAAAATGAAGTTTTATGTAACAAAGTTCGGAAGGAGCACGTTCAGGTAATCAACCAATCAGCTCAAGAGGAAGCCAGTGTAAATGAAGATTTTTTTTTTTTACCTGATTTTGCCAAGTATGACATGGTCCTGGATCAACATCCCTGTCCCAAAATGTAGTCCTTACCCAATCCCTACCCCTAAACCTAACCCTACCAATAACTTTTCCTTAAAATCAGAGGGTAATCAAAGGTGAATGACACTGATGTGTAAGTACTTCACAATGGTTCTAAGCCTAAACTTGACATAAACTGTAAACTTGTCCCTCAAATCTGATTGGTTGATTGGAAAGTTGATCCAGGATCAACAACGATGTTGATCCAGGAACATGTGGTACTTGGTGAAATCACATTTACCCAGGTGGTAGCCTATTAAAGACACAATAAAAAAGAAAGAGAGAGAGAAGACAAAATACATGCACAAAACACTCCCGGTATGTTACTGACACACAATGAACACGTCCTCGAACGTAACAACAGGAAAACACAAACAAAAACTTAAACGAAATGTTGATACATGACTAACAAGAATGAATAAATTTGTCTATATAGATTTGGTTTGGGCAAAGCAACTACCAAACACATTCAAACAGAGGTCAAACTACATTCATAAAATTCATGTCTATCTTACCTGCTGGAGTTTCGCTGAGACAAAATCAATTCCCTCCATTCACATGGACCCTTATACCCTCCTGTCAGACATGACGCCCACATTAGTTGAGAGAGCAGCCATGTCTTATCAAACTATTGCATTTGCTTTTGTGGAGGTGGCACAAATCCCTAAAAGCCCAGTGGCCATGACATTCAGTCTGTGAGAGGCTTAGATAGAACCGGATCCATGTAACGGCCACCACTGATGTTCTGCTTTTCAAGGTCAGTGTTCTACAGCACAATTGATGGATTGAAAACTACTGGAACAACAGCTTATCTTCTCTGAATGATCCACACATGACTGCTTCAACAGAGCGTTTAGCCAACATCTGTTGGAGGAGATTTGACACACAAAAAAAATCTGCCAAACAGGATGCATTTAAATGATCTAACGTGACAGTAAAAGCATTTCAAATTTTAGGGTGACACTTTGTAATAAGTATATATATATAGTTCTTACAAATCATTAAAAACTATTCGTTTATAGTCTATTCACATAGTTTATATAGGCTAGTGTAACCTCGACATTGTTAATATATTAATAGGCTACAAATAGTCAGTTCTTCATTCATTGTCACTGTAAATTAACTCAGTTATTAATGTTTTATTAGCTTAAAGGAATTGTTAATTGGTTAGTAGGAGTAAATAGTTCTCAATTTGGATTAGATCACAGACAATTGTATTATTCAAGTGCTTTAGACCAAACTTTGGACATAAATGGCATTTATATTCAGTTTTCCTTAAAATGTTTACAAATACATATACAATTTGTATTATTATTGTATTTGTATTCACAAATACAAATATGTGGTTTAAGGGACTCTCGTAGTGGTTTTTATTCATGTTAACAAAGCATAAAAAACATGATCTCTTTACATATAAGCTATTAAATAATAATAATTTGGTTAATCACAGTGAATGAAGAACTCACTTGTATTAAGTCTATAATATAATAACAATATACACTCACCTAAAGGATTATTAGGATCACCTATTCAATTTCTCATTAATGCAATTATCTAATCTAATCAACCAATCACATGGCAGTTGCTTCAATGCATTTAGGGGTGTGGTCCTCAAGATGGGAAAAAAAAGTTGATTTAAGCAATTTTGAGCGTGGCATGGTAGTTGGTGCCAGACGGGCCGGTCTAAGTATTTCACAATCTGCTCAGTTACTGGGATTTTCACGCACAACCATTTCTAGGGTTTACAAAGAATGGTGTGAAAAGGGAAAAAACATCCAGAATGCAGCAGTCCTGTGGGCGAAAATGCCTCGTTGATGCTAGAGGTCAGAGGAGAATGGGCCGACTGCTCAAGCTGATAGAAGAGCAACTTTGACTGAAATAACCACTCGTTGCAACCGAGGTATGCAGCAAAGCATTTGTGAGGCGGATGCTTTATCAACTGTATAAACTAACTTCATGTTGATGATCAGCATCATGGTACCAACAAAGATTGCTTGGATGGGTTTGGTTTTGTCAACTCGAAACTAATCCTGCAACCCTGAGTTTGTTCAACTACCATCATGGGGCAGGCCCCTGTTCCTTGTTCTGTTGATTATCCTCCCTTGTGGTTTCAAACCTTCGGTTCTCCCAGTTCTTTGTTTGGTATATTATATGGTTGTGTGATGATGTTATTATCCCTGTTATCTCCTGTTGGATTTATTAAAGACTATTGCTAAAGATTATTGCAATCACGCCTGACAAATACTTTATGTGTAAATATATATATTGGTTAGGCCTGCAGCTATATGAAATGACTTCAAGAATGGTTCTATTGCAGAGACATTTTTGAGAAAACATCTAGCATTCATTTCAGATATAGCTGCAGGCCTAACCTTTATTACCTTGACCAATATCTTTTTAAAAGTTTAAACAGTGTTCTGAATTTTCATTTTGATTCTGTTCATCTTCTTTTACAGATCTGTCCGTCTCTTTGTCTTTTAAGCTCCAGCTCAACCTTGACAAAACTAAGCTTTTTTTTCTTTCAGCCATGTTCTCTCAGTCTCTTTCCATCACTTTTGAAGGTTGTACAATCATTGACTCCTGATCTGTACAAATCTTGGAAATTGTCCAAAATGACCCAATGACCTTCATTCATCATGCAGCGACAAGTGCCCCATCCAAATAAGACAATCTGCCTTTTCACTCCCACCAGTACATCCAAAAATGCTGCTGCCTGACTCAGTAATTCTCACATTTACTCAAGTTCAATGTATTACTGGAGGCACAGTCTCCATTTCTGGCAATGCATTCAGCACCATTACTCTAATAAGTATAAGCCATTATCCAATTGCACACCCACAACCTACATTCAGAATCTTTTCTCTCTACACATAAAAAGCAGCCATTCTGTGTTTGCCCATCAGTAGTACAACGACAAAATTCTATCTTGTGAAATACTGCCCCCCTTTATTCTGTATAGTGCTATACAGAATTGACAAGCATAGACAAAAACATAAGCAAAGGCCAGAAGCTGCTGCATTTCATTAGTGAGGTAGGGTATTTGAACAATAAAACAGCAAGATGTCAATGCACAGTAAAGTTTGGTCAATGGAAACTGTTTTACCAAGAGCAAACACAATGTCTCCTGCATTATAAATGAGCTGATCAAACCGCCCGATCATTCTGATAGCACACATTTCCCACTCTACGACAGACCTGGTTTTTGTTGAGCATTTCCGTGATTTGCAAGGTAAAATATTTGCTTTCCAGGTAATGCATAAATCATCCGTGGCTTAAACACAGTGCTGCTGATGATACTGGTTTTCCAAAGCTCTCTTTTATAAAATAGTGTGCCGGGAGAAACAGGCAGGTGGCCTAGTGGGAGTAATCATTTGCATTTTGCTTTCATACAAAGATCAGTTTGAATTTTGTCTAAATAATCTTGATTGTTATGTTGTCTTTTTTTACAGTGCCATCATTCTGCACGACTGAGAGCTTAACCAGGTGTTTTCAAACCTTTTAATGCCAAAATCCAAAATAAAATCATTGGTCATCATTATATTTCCATTGTATACTAAAGGCAATAACAAATTGATATAAATATTATCTGGGAAAAAAAACTACTTTCCAATACTTTGACAATAATGACATGTTATATGTACAAATCTTAAAGAATACATTTTCAATTCAATTCAAATGCAGATTTAGGTGCTATTTTAAAAGAAACCCAGTGATTAATCTCATGCATCTGCTGTTTATTAAGAGCAGTAATCATTTCAAAATCTGCTAAATGTGTTTAAAAAATATTAAGCTGAACATGTTTAATTGACACATTGAGTCAACATTTTAAAACAGCTCTAAAATGAAATGTTGTAAAACTCTTCCCCCCCCCCTCCAGTTTTCCCTGGATCCTGTTGCACCCGCTTTCGACCCTTCGAGGTCCCCGGAACTCAGTTTGTGCTAAGCTAAAAGAGGTGAATCTTTTATTTATGGTCTTTACATAAACTCCTGCTTGTTTAATGGACCATGGAAGAGTGGAACTGCAGAGCCCTCACGACACAATCACACAAGTCTTTTTTATGCTATGTTTACATTCTTATCTTTTTTCCAAACGATGACTATACACAAACAGCCCGTGACAGAAAGTGTATGTGGCAATATTTGACAGAGCCACACACAGGCTGCTTGGTGTGTGCAGCTCGCGCTCTGCAGCAGTCCCTCGGGTAGACTGTTGCGATGAACTTGATGTCAACAGATGCACAAGGTGCTGTCGAAGTTTGAGAACTGCAGCACACCGGTTCGCGCGCAGTGGCCTGCCACGGCCACTGGGGGGCGATCAAGCTCTGCGCGCTGCGTAAACGTGCCTCTCGCGGCGGAGCTCAGCTCCCCAATAACACGAGCACAATGGTCAACGGGCGAGACTGAGCGGCAGACAGATGCGCGCTGCGCATACTTACCTAAGGCTATTTCACATGGCATCCTAAAACTTTGATACATCTCGATTCTGACGCCGCTCGTGTGATTTATCGAGCCACGCAGCATGCTCTTGGTATAGCAGCACCTGCTTTTTGGTGAGTGTGAGTCCAGGCTTAAATGCAGGGGTGCATGTTTTTTTTGAGGAGGGGGAGATGGGCAGGTGATGAGAGATCCTGTTGAATAAAGACCCAACGGCGAGCCGTGGCCAAAGCTGTCATTCCTCGAATGCGATAACACCTGACTGTTAAGGTGTCATGTTCTGCTTTTGGCTACGTCGAGGATTATCTGGATTCCCTGAGCAAGAGGGAAATTTGGACAAACCTGGGATTTACATCCTCAGCCATCTCTAGCTTGTTATATGAAGGGTAAAGCTGTGAAGACGTCCTCAAATCATTTAACACGTAAGTGGCTCGAATAATGAAAGGTGGAGTGCATGAGAGAGCTGATAAATTTCGTGCGACGATTGTTATAATTAATTGTCAAGGGATTTTGGATCACTAATATCACGCGCTGTTTTCTGTTTCCTTGGCTGGCCTGTTACCATAAGGGTGTGCCATATTATTATTATTATTTATGTAGCACAAAAAATATTGACTAATGCCTTTGTTACTGAATACTATTTAAAATTGTTTTGCTAATAAGCATATCAATCACAGTCTGCCTCGGCTACATTATGTGCAGTTTGCCTTTTACAACACGTTTTTCTCTTCTTTACAGCTGTTGCTGGTGTCAAGCGGATTTGTGATTCATTCATATCCACTGAAGGGGCAGAGGACGGCACAAACCTACACCCCACCCCTCCCTCATACAGCGAAGATGGGAACCAGTGATTTCATAGGCGAATAAAGTCTCTACGGTGACCGACCTCAGTTAACGGAAAAGAGCCGCTCTCTCTCCTCCATTCAGTTTCTCTTTGGATAACGCGCGCGCGCGCTACGCACATGGATTCTATAACTGTTGGGCACATTTATTTCAAGATGATGAGGGTGATAATTATGATGTCACCAGAAGCACGTCGCTTCGCCACAATTGTAAAGTCCAATTACAATAAGTGAAAGTGCACTGAAAGACCTTAAAGCACTTCGGAAGGTAGTGGACCTACAGTGCCAGTCAAGTGCATTTATGAACTTGCTGAACTCGTCTTTTGCTCAGCCTATTTCTTCCGCCTTCTTTTCATCATTCTGAACACTTAGTAGTTTGAGAAGATGGAATTTGCTATGGTGGGCGCGGACAGTGGGGGCTGTAACACCCACCTGCCCTATGGATATGCCCAAGCTCGCGCACGGGAGAGAGAGCGCGAGAGGGAGAGACAGTCTCGCGCAGCGGCGGCAGCTGACGCTGGAACGGTCGGAGAGGGAGGTGGGTCGAATGGCCATCCCCAGAACCACCCGCATCAGAGTCGCACCGCCTCTTCAACGAATGCCAACAACAGTAGCGCCGGGACCGCCTCGCGCCCCTCCTCCTCCTCCTCCACCTCCTCATCGCAACAGCCGCAACAGCAACAGCAGCAGCAGCAGCAGCAACACCACGAGCAACCACAGCAACTTCTCAGAGAGAGAAAAAAGGAAAGAGGCGTCGCGCGCTGGAGACGGAACCGCGCGGCACTCGGCGGGGATCTGCGCCAGTCAGAGTTGGCGCTCCTAGGATCTGACGAGGACGTCATGATCGAGGAGGACGAGGCGGAGGGCGAAGAGGAAGAGGAGGACAAGGGAATCAAGAGGTCGAGTTTTGTCTATATCATGGATCATGATGAAGAGGAGACGGTTTCGTTAACGGACAGACGTCCCCAGTCAGGCTACGAAAATGTTTACAATGAGTACGGCTGCTGCGAGAGAGTTTTCATCAACGTGTCGGGCTTGAAGTTTGAAACTCAGCTGAAGACTCTCGCCCAGTTCCCGGACACTCTCCTGGGGGACCCTGAGAAAAGAATCAGGTACTTCGACCCTCTGCGTAACGAATACTTCTTTGACAGGAATCGCCCGAGCTTCGATGCCATTCTATACTTCTACCAGTCAGGGGGGCGTTTAAAGAGACCCGCCAATGTGCCGTTTGACATCTTTTCCGAGGAGGTCAAGTTCTATGAACTCGGGGAAGAGGCAATGCTAAAGTTTCGCGAGGATGAGGGCTTCGTGAAGGAGGAAGAGAAGCCGCTGCCCGAGGACGAGTTCAAACGCCAGATCTGGCTGCTGTTTGAGTACCCGGAGAGTTCAAGTGCAGCCAGGGGGATCGCGGTCGTGTCAGTGTTGGTCATCGTCATATCCATAGTCATTTTTTGTTTGGAAACATTGCCAGAATTCAGGGACGACAAAGAATTCCACAGCCCAGGTAAAAACTCCACGCAGGCAGACAATGGATTTACGCCATTCAACGACCCCTTTTTCATCGTTGAGACGGTGTGCATCATTTGGTTCTCGTTTGAGATAATTGTGCGCTTCTTTGCGAGCCCCAGTAAAGCTGATTTCTTTAAAAACGTTATGAACACCATAGACATCGTCTCTATTTTGCCTTATTTCATTACTCTCGGCACAGACCTAGCTCAACATGAAGAGAACGGGCAACAGGCAATGAGTTTCGCGATCTTGAGAATAATACGGCTCGTCCGCGTGTTCAGGATCTTCAAACTGTCTCGGCACTCGAAAGGTCTCCAGATCCTTGGGCACACTTTGCGCGCGAGCATGCGAGAGCTGGCGCTGCTCATCTTCTTCCTCGTCATCGGTGTCATCCTGTTCTCCAGCGCGGTGTTCTTCGCAGAGGCAGACGAGCCCTCGTCACAGTTCACCAGCATCCCAGACGCGTTCTGGTGGGCTGTAGTGACCATGACCACGGTGGGCTACGGGGACATGAAGCCCATCACGGTCGGGGGTAAAATCGTGGGCTCGCTGTGCGCCATTGCCGGTGTCCTGACCATTGCGCTTCCAGTCCCTGTCATCGTGTCCAACTTCAACTACTTCTACCACCGAGAGACTGATAACGAGGACCAGACGCCCGTTGTGGAACAACCACCGCCTGGCTGCCCGTATTTTACGGATTTCCTAAGAAAATGCAAAGGGTCCCAATCGGGGTCGTCTTTGGGTGACAAGGCAGCTGAGTATATGGAGATGGAGGAGGGCGTGACAGAATCCCTGTGTGGGGGTGACACGCAGAGCCCTAGCAGAGGGAACGGGACTGACATAGGCGGAAAAAACAGTTCACATTCACGAACCCTACAGACAGATGTATGATAATGGAAGAACGATAACCTCCCCAAGAGGTTTTCATGAAGATGACTGCACAAATGAATCAGTTAACAGCACACATGCACAACTTGAAGACATATAGCCTACAGTAGCCTACGCGCGTGCGCTAACACACAAAACACACTCATTAAGTTCTGGACCTGAGCTGAAACGTTTTTTGCAAAGTGGCTACTTTTGTAGAGAAACATACCCTGTAATCACGTGACAGGCAACGCAAAAATCACCAGCTTTACGTGACGTGGAGAGAGGTGTCTCTATCTGCCCACCTGTTCAGTTCAGTTGACCGAACTAAACGACTCCCGGTTCATTAATGAAGACAACAAGGAACTTGCATAGGCACTTTATGAGTTACATTTGTCAGTAATTGTAGGTAAAAAGAGTCGAGTTCTTATCTAATGCTATTATGCAATAACGTTTAAATCGTTTGCACTATCATCAATTATGTTATAGTCTCCCAGTTTAATGCAGAGGAAAGAACATTGAAGGACATTGAAAAACGACTAATAGCCTAACCATAATCAAATTTGCTTTATTAATCAATTCGAAATAATAGCAAACATACGCTGCAATCGTCACTGTTGAGAACCAATTCAGTTAATGGCAATGACTTATTTTAACTTAGCCAATTTAAATTATTATACATAATTGGAAAGCAGCATGTTGTAGCCTAATTTAAGGCAATGCTATCTTAAATCTCATTATGGCAAACGTGTGTCCGCATGGCAGTATTCAGTACTACAGTGGTAAAAAACCCCTTTAGCACACCCCTGTGTGTTTTTTTGTACATTGTCCACGGTGACTGAAAGAGTCATTATAGTCAGTCCCCTTTGTGAGTATTGATAAAACAATCAGTCATGTTAGTTTTTGTTCATTAGCACAATATTTAAAACATCTTCACGCAATCAATGATTCTTTTTTTTTTTTTCTAAGCATCAAAGACACATTTTGGAATACTTAGGCCAAAATAACCGTTTCACATCGTCTCACAACACCTTGTACAACTGAATCAGCGACACCATGGCTTGAAGGATCAGTTTGGCCAATGTTTTCAAGTTACTGTCATGGGAGTATATTTCAAGGGAATGCTTCATGCAACTATTTGTCTTCATCCCTTTACCAAATGACAATGCATCCCTTTATAAAAATGCTGACGGAAATGTACTGCACGGAAGGGAACATGAACTTGGTGGACTTCATGCACAGCGAATACTCATCCTATTGGAGTGCACGATTACCACAAAGCATGCGCAGTGAATCGCAGAACCCAGGTAAGCGTTCTGTGTAATGAAATGGTGAAGTCACAAACACACACACACACACACACAGCAATTATATTGTCATTATTCACGCTGAGTGTTATACGGCATCCAGATGTTGTTTACGCATGTGCTCAGGTGTTTCCGCATCTGCGTGGACTAGTCTGTCAGGGCTAAGGAACAGGTGTTCCACGTGATCTCAGCAAGCATGCGACTTCAGATTTCATGTTTTTTTTATTTCATAATAATATATCAACAATGCCTTGGATTGCTTAGCAACAAGGGCCTTATTGTCAAAGAGACGAGTAACCGTGCTGTGTTTCCTTGGAATCCAGATATCCTCATTGCTCATTAAGTGTTCCGAGCTTCATTTTCTGATGTCATAATAGCAGTTACCATCTTTTTGTAGACAGGATAATTGCCATTTAATCTCCAGTAAACCGATATTTTGTCATTAATAAGACATACTCTTAACACACGCTACTGGGAGATAACTATGACCTCCTTCGGCCTTCCCATCTCACACAACACGATTACTTGGCCAACGTGTACTTGTATAAAATATGCACACTTGATATTAGATTATCATAAGTGCCTTGCGTTTCTGCATGCTAGTCTAATCCATGTGGGTTTATTACAAGAAACGGTTAGAAGAAAAAGTAACAGACGACTGGCATTATAAGCTGTTAATGCTGCACCTCAACAAACTATGCACACAATGTACAGTGTCTCTTTTCAGTAGTGATCCTCTTACAGCTTAGTAGTAGATGCACTACTGATAACAAGTTATAGTCAGTGTGCTTAAATAGTATGCTTATATATATATATATATATATATATATATATATATATATATATTTAAGCATACTATTGCTTTATGGCTTAATGTGTTTATAGTTCTGTCATCATTTACTCACCCTCAAGTTGTTCCAAACCTGTATGGGTTTCCTTCTTCGGCTGAACACAAAATAAGATATTTTGAAGAATTGTGTTTTCTTGTGTTCATTGTGTTTATGGAAGTCAATGGAGTCCATCAACTGTTTGGTTTCCGACCTTCATCAAAATATATTCTTTTGTGTTAAGCAGAGGAAAGAAACTCACACCGGTTTGGACTTGATGGTGAGTAAATGATGACAGAATTTTCATTTTTGGGTGATGACAGAATCACCCCATTTGAGTGAACTATCTGTTTAATGTACATTCATGCCCTTATTAACAATTCATTGGTGCTTGGCCTTCATTTTCAAAGTCTTCATAATCTTTAATCAGAAGTCAATAACTTTACTTTGCTCTTGCTGTGAAATGACTTTCCTTTTTAACATCACTTACTTCGCACAGACTGTCAGATCATTTTAATTCTAATATTTTAATACTCTAATATTTATACTTTTGTATATTGTTTTAACAAGCTCATATTCATTTAATTGGTAACTATCCTGCTTCACTTGGAAATACATAATATTTTGGATCTATCTGATAGATATATATCTGTTTGTCTGTGTCTCACACATTAGAGAAAGATAATTGTTTTTTTGTTTTTTTCATTTATGTGGTATATATCAAATTCAGTGCTTATGATATACTTTTTTCATGCCTTCTGCTACAAAATTTTGTGTTATTGTTTGCTGTTATGGGAGTGTATTGACTGTCCCATTGCACTGCAAATAATAAGCATTAGTGAGTAGTCTTTGTACTAAATCTTTAGGGTTACTTTTGAAATCTAACATGATATTCAGTAAATGAGGATATATTGATAGCCCTTAAACACTATGGGATTCTGCTTGCTGAGTCATGCTGTACTTTAGCACATACCCGCATAGGCACTCATATTCATTATAACCCAGGCTATTAAGCACTCGTTTACAGGTTAATGTTGCATAGCCTGTGGAGAGGTGTTACACTAGCTGTGTCTTCATTTTCTGCTGGTTTAGTTCATATTGGACTGCACCAATACTTCACAGCACCAGTTATTTGGAGTGCTGAACATTTTGGGGCTGTGACATAATTACTGTTACCCATCTTGAGCAGTTTCTCTGTGCCTAAGTGTTTTTGTCAATAAGTCCAAAAGCTGAATCTGCTTCTATTTCTGAGTATATTTTTGAAAACAGTCTCTTGTGCTCTAGTCCAGGTCTTTTGTGAAATGCCTACCAAACTAAAAGTTGGCTTCTTTCTCAGACTTCTTCTCTTAATATGTCTTCAATCTGTCCTTCTTCTATCTCCGTTCCTTCCATTTGCCCCCTCTTATCCTTCTTTCACAGCCATTGTAAAATAAGTACTACAGGGTGGAAGCACATCCCCCAGTTTGTGGCAGCCCTCCTCACTTCTGGGTAGAAAAACTCAAAAAATCACATGTAATTCATGCGAGATCAATGGGCTGTACCGTTCACATTCACATTGCATGCTATTTGTTTAAAATGTAGGTCCATGTGTGTGCTTGCTTGTCTGCGAGAGTATAATAAATCAATAAAACTCTTCACCCACATCACCTTCATAAATATCAGGCTCAATGCCACAGTAAATGGATATTAAACTAGATTTCCTTATATCAATCACCCATGACTATGACAGACAGTTTGCCATATTGATAGATCAGCGTAGCAGCACTCATTCTCATAACACATAACACTGACTCTCTGTAAATATCAAGACTGGCATTTGAGCAGTGTGGAGGGCCAGAATAATGTGGCATTAGTCCAACCGAAAGCAATCAGCATCACTCCACTCGGGGCATTAATTAGCTGCCGTGCGTGATGTGTGTCGTATGACAGAAGTGTAGCTGTACTTGGCTTGATCACCATACCCACACATACACTGAGGCTTAGCGGATGATGGGGAAATCAACAGAACTATAGATTAGAAACTGAGTTGTCATTGGCAGATTGTTCACTTTGTAAACCCCTCATCTTCTTCCTGTACATCGGAACAGCATAAACAACAGCACTGCATGTGTTAAAATTGGTTGGGAAGAAAAACACAAGCTAGTTACCCTTGTGTAACCTTATAAATGAGCGTTTTTATTTCTGCTGCTAAGTGTCATCTGAACCGTTGTTAGTGTCAAGTGCAATGTGTGGCCTCAAGCACAGGTGGTGTGATGCAGCTGACAAATTAGCATTACTTCTTGTTCCGAGTAGAGCAGTGTTTAACATCTTAATGACATGGAGGTACGTGTTCCTGCTCAGAGGGGTACAAACTCTTTTAGGATTACAGGGCTTGATTTAGGGCTTGTTGAATGTGAACTGGGCTTGTTTAATTCAGAGTCCTGCAGCTAAGACAAAGTTCAGTAAGGTCTCGAGCATGGTCAATGACCATGATCAAGAAAAAGAAGAAAAACTCTTTGTATTCATGGTGGTTTCTTATAGTTTTTTTTTATATATATATTTTTAGCCATTTTCAAGAAAAGCTTCAGTTTAATGAATGTTGTGCAACTATCAACTAAATTATAATTGTAAAATTGAATCGATATACAACAGGACTAAAGGCACAGCTTAAGAAAAATCTGCTTTTCACTACACCCATAGTGTATGATTTCAGAAAAAAAGATATTATTGAACATTGGAGCAACAGATTTTTTGTATGAGAATAAATCATAAAAATGGTTTGTTTGCTTATTTAAAAATCTTATAAATGTATGAGGTGGCAAGGTGGGCCTTTTACTCCACACATGGGAGTAAAATGTGTTTTTACACAGTAAAATGTCATTAAAATATGTTCATTTTAAAAATACAAAAAAATACAATTCTGAAAGCATCAAATGAGATCCCACAATAATGCAATAGGTACTGTAGCCTACATTCTATGTTGAATCTGCCAATTTGATGTCTGTCTATTTGATGTTTTTCCTCATTTAACACAATATTAATTTCTCAGCCAAATATGATGTGCAATTAATTAATCGGCACATCGTGTTATTAATTAAACATTTTAATCGCTTGATATATACTGCATATCCAGTATAAGCATTTTTGTGTAGTTACATCACATGACATTTTACAACTAGAACTAGCCTTGTCTTGCAAAGGTCAAATCATGTGATATTTTAAGATACTTATTGGCCTTGACACACAGTCATGAGGGTCTGCAGGGGTCCTTTCTATTATATCCTAATAGAAATTCATATTTTGATAAACATGTAGTCGCACCACATGACTTCTAAATTATTTTGCATGTCAAGAATTTCTCTTTTAATAAGGCTTTTTTTTTCTTCAGTATGATATCTGGACAGTTGTATCACCCAAGTTTGTTTTTAAAAGGGTCTTTTTAAAACAGAAATAAAAACATGGCCATCATAGAATAGATGTATCCAGTCATTGTAGAAAATAAGTGTCACGTCATTGCTCTTAAAGGGATAGTTCACTTTGAAATTAATTTTTGATATGTTTTAGCTTACCTCAAGGGCATCCAAGATGTAGGTGTCTTTGTTTCCACAGCATTTTCAATTTTGACATTTTTTGGTCAAACCGTTGTTGTCTGTCAGTCATACACTGGAGGTGAAGGGGGTCCTCAAAGAGCATGCACAGAGAAGTCAAAATTAAACATGATTTAATGACTCATACATGTAAGTACACATTGATGGCTTAAGACACGAAACGAGCGGTTTGTGTGAGAAAATGAACAGTATTTATATCGTTTTACCTCTTGTAATCATAGCCATGACAAAATGATCTGACGGCACGGGCGCTTCGGTCTGCGCATGCGCTGGAAATGATCGCTTGCGCGCCTACGTCACTCTTTGTTTATCCTTTCACTAGTTTTACCAGAAGTTTTACCTTTCACTAAACATATTTAGATATACGGGAAACCGCAATGGAAGGCGATTTCGGTATATCTAAATATGTTTAGTAAAAGGTAAAACTTCCGAAATCTCTGTGTAAATATTGAGTGACGTCACACGCAAGCGATCACTTCCGGCGTAACATTGAACTGATTCAGTTCGGTTCAGTTGGACATTGAACAACTGATTCAGATCACTTGGATTACACGAGGTAAAAACGATATAAATACTGTTCGTTTTCTCACAAAACCCACTCGTTTCGTGTCTTAGGCCATCAATGTAAACTTACATATACGAGTCATTAAATTATGTTTAATTTTGACTTCTCTGTGCATGCTTTTTGGTGCAAACAAAGACACCTACATCTTGGATGCCCTTGAGGTAAGCTAAAACAAGTGAACTATCCCTTTAAAGCTGATTCAGGGAAGGATTCAGTGCTTCTAACAAATGGGTCTTTCACATTCAAGTTATGTGTTTTATACACTAATATTTTCCTTCAATTCAGACAGAGTGACTCTGCACCTGAGTGTGTGGAGGAATAAACTTGTTGAACAAATATTCCTTTTCTCCTGCTTGTGTTCCACGAGGAAGTTTCAGTTCGATGCTCAGTTCTTTAGTTGTCAGCATATCCCTCCTCGACATGTTTGTTTGTGTGGCTGACTTGTCACGGGCACGCACAAACACACACACACATAGACAAAAACGCTTCCCTTCGGGGTTCTAATAACACTCGCTTAGGGCAGGGTACTGGAGGTCAGGATGTGTGTGTTGCTGAGCAGTTCTGTCTTGTTGGGTTTTGTTTCTCTTATCTGACGGCTTATGCCCAGAGGGTCAGGGTGCATTGTCTGTACTAATAGGACTGACCCCTCTGATGAGAGAACCAAGACGGGACGCACGCAATGGGACGCTCTTACAAACTTCATGACCTTAGCAGAGGCCAGCACATCATGCCTGTCATCTGCATTCAAATCCAGCAAGTAGAACAGCAAGTGATTGAAAAAGTAATCAAAAGACAATTCCAAAAGCTCCCGAAGCTATTTAGAAAATGATTGGTAGTACGTCTCTGTCTTATGACAGCCTCCTTCATTAGTGTAGCATGAGAACATGCAATTAATGATAACATTTCAATTGGAAACGAAATGGATGTTCCTTCCAGCTGACCGGCCATTTTGTGTTAAATTATTTTGATGTAGTTATTTAGCATGGTACTGTGAGCATTGGTTACCTGACTTGTCCTTCATTTGACCGATATACTGTATGCTGGAGAACACGCTTCAGAATCAGAGATGCAATGCAATTGAATTCTGCTCTGAGTAAATCCTGTTCTCAAGATATTGTGGGAAAAAAATGACTGATTCTTCCTCAGTATTGCTCAATATGATAAACTGTAAAATCTGAATATCACAACATGCCAGATCTGTTGGAGATGATGAAAGTTGTTGTCAGTTTTAAACAAGTATAAACTGAATAAATAAGAAGAGACAAAGACATTTCTAGGCCTACAAAACATCATTATATCATCATCGCAAATTAACTTGGCATGTGCTACAACATTTCTGGAATTGGAGAGATTTCAGAATCGCATTCTCAATTTTAACCCATCTATGCATTTATTTATACATGTAGTTATTAGAGTTGACAGCAAATCGTTTTGATTTAAAATTCTTTTACAGGGGATTATCGAATCCTCAATGTAGCCAAGACCGAGAAGGACGAGGAAAATCATTTTATAACAGAAGTAAATATATGTGTAAAATAATCGGACAGCATTTAGTCGGGTAGCATTGTTTGCATTTTTATAGATAATGATGATAAAGAATCAATTTTGCGCTAAAAAATGTTCAGAATTAAACATTATTTACACAATAAATGAATAGTATGCTTGAAAATGTATGTTCATGGTTAAATTAATGTTCAGGTTAAACATGATATAGCGTTAATAATAGATTATCTATTTTACATACTATTCACAGTCAGTGACATAAAATCTATTCCATAAGTGTCCAAAAACAGCAGGGTTTCCTGGGTAGAAGTTGTAATATTTGCCTAGTCAATATGTCTATCCCCATGTAGGAACTTTTACCCAGGAAACCCTGCTGTTTTTGGACACTTATGGACTAAATTTTATGTCACGGACTGTGAATAGTGCATTTCTACAATGGAAGTTTGTGTGATCCTGCATCCAGGTCAGTGTAAAGTACAAGCTAACCATTGGCATCAATAAATTACTGAGTGGACATTAAATTCATTTTTTTTTTATGGAAGCTTGTTTCCACGGAATAAAAAAAAAAAAAATCAAAAGATAATTGTGACTCTTTGTCTCACAATTCAGACTTTTTTCTCAGAATTATGAGATAAACTCGCAATTGCAAGAAAAAGTCATAAATGCAAGACATAAATTTGCAGTTTCACACAATTGATCATTTATATCTCGCAATTCTTATTTTTTCCCCCCAGAATTATTAGAAAAAAAAGT
Organism: Pimephales promelas; assembly: GCF_016745375.1. Next base: position 16,907,343 of record NW_024121133.1, read on the forward strand.
CAGATGTGATTATATAAATTTGCAGTTCTGACATTTTAATCTCACAATTGCGAGTTTATATCTCACATTTCAGACTTTTTTCCCTCATAATTGATCTTGTAATAATGAAAAAAAAAAAAAAAAAATCTGAATTGTGAGGTAAATAGTCACAATTAGGCTATCTTTAAAAAAAAATATTCAGTGGCATTTGTTTCACTAGTGGCCATTGCATTGAATTGGCTTACCAACTAAATCAATGGTCTGAACACACCAACATGTACTTGGTGGTGTATTGGTAAAACAAATTAATCGTTACACACTGAATTATTATTTGCATCACTGCAAAGACACATTTCCCAAATGCATACGATCGAATTCAGTTTCTTGTCCTTCCTTGTCAAGTTATTCAACCATCCATCCCTCTAAATGACACCATCTTTCATGATGTGACACTGTACTGTCCTGGGGAGGTACGTGGCCTTGCTCTGCACCATAGACCATCTCAAATCCAGAACACACATACACACTCATCAGGAGAAAAGAATTACAGACGGGACTGACTATGCCCTGATGTAATTCCTGCTCTTTTTGGTGGTTAAAGGTAGACAGCGAAAGCCAAGCGGGAGTCAGTGACCTTCTGACATTCATGCACTTGTAAATACAGCATTGAAACTGCTGAGATGTAAATGCAGTGTGCTTCTGCACAAATTGTCTATGGCTCCCACTCTAAAAAATGCGGGGTTGTTTTAACACAATCTTGGGTCAAATATGGACCAACCTAGCTGTTGGGTTAAAATTTTTACATTTTTTTTTTTATCCAATGTTTGGGTTTGTCCACAACCCAGCATTTATTTTATAGAAATAGTTTATCAACTTCTAGCGTTTGCCTCGCATCCTGTCTCATTTTACAGCCATTTGAGTTTATCCGCTTGCTGAGCAAGGAAATCTTCATTGTTTTGATCATTCTGCTCTGAATGTTTATCTTGGTGGGTTTCCTGTGCTTTAATTGGCTTGTCATGCTGCCCCTGGAGAGCAGGCTGAGAAACTGCAAGTCTAGGCCTCTGGAATTAGCCAGGGCTTCCTGTTTCTCTGTGGGATAGACACACTGTTGTTAGTATAAACTGAGACTAATGTGTTTTTTTATTATTATTTATAGTACTGCTGCTGTGGGTACGGGAACATCTACTGTATGGTTTTTCCTCAAGAGAGCTTTTTATTTGCTGTTCTGGTAACCAAACATTTAATGCAAATTTCGTTGTGCAAGACCATCACAGGGGCCTACTGCAAATCTGTTTTAGCAACAATATGTTTTCTTGTAACACTTTAACATTACTATAAAAACATATTTGTTGTTTTGGTTTTCAAAGAAAAACACATCTTACTTTACAAGATATAGTTTCATGGCTGAGGCACAGGCAAAGTGAGATTGATTTGTGAACATTTTATGAACATCCCGTCCATCCAGCTTTACATTGTAAACACGATGAGGTGACATGATAACCTGCCATGAGTTTTGTATTGAAATTGTTTTTTGATTCTTCCTATTGTTAGTGCCAGATGTCTTTACAATAATTCAAACTACACAACAACAACAGCAAAGTAATAACTATAGATGAATCAACCCACACATGAGAAATGCACTAAATTAAATCATTGATGTATTAGAATAAATGTATTGCATTTTACCTTGATCGCTTGTATGCAGTCTCTGCAAAAATGGATCTGCAAACTTTACATATTTATTCAAATAAGACTCCTTCTTTCTCCACTATAGAGTTACAGACAGACAGACAGACAGACAGATGAGGCCTAGCAAGATGATTGACTTCTCCCTTGTTGTTCTGTGCACAAATGGAGGAAGAGTTTTTCTTTCCTTTCCATTCTCCCACCCTCTACCAGCCTCTGTACAGCTATAAAGCTGTCTTAGTTTGGGGTAGGGGTAGGTAATGTTGCCATGGAAACCTGAGCTAAAATCTATTTTCTGGTACTTGCTCCAGAGTTAAGTGTGTGTGTGTGTGTGTGTGTGTATGTGAGGGAGAATGAGTGAGGAAGCCAGACTTACTTTATTTATTTATTTATTGTTAAGTTTTGCTCACTAACTAGATGATATGTGATAGATGATGGGAAAGAGTAGGAAGAGTTACTTTAGTTTAGTGCAGGGGTCTTTTCACTGAAGGAGGCAGTGAATGTTAATTTCGAAGGCAGTGAATTAAAAAAGCCATAAGCTTGATGAGATTTTGATGTGGCTTGATTTGATTAAATACGGGTATGTTAATAAAAACTTGAGAATATACGTCTTGTTTAGTGCAATGGTGATAAAATATCAAATGGAAATTAAGCATGAATTCACAAAGAGAGTGGAAAAGTTGGGTTAAGGTGGCAGAAGTTAAAGTGACATATACTGTGTTCAAAATTAACTTGCCATCTTTCAACACTTAGTGAATTTAGAAAAGTAGAATTATTTAATTATTAAATTACAGTGTATATTTGTGGCATACGTAAGCTGTGATTGTGCTGTTTGTGAATTTTAAGTTTAGTCAACTCAAATATCCAAATTGTCACTTAGTACAACTTCACATTCCGAGCTCACTAAACTTAGTTTTTTAAGTTGAAACAACATTTTTTTCACTTTACAGTGCACAGTGAAGGTAATCTTGTCTCTTATGGCATCAAATATTGGCCAGTCTCTGTGTGAAATTCCATCTCTCATAATAGCAATTATATACAGTACCCGTGTTTGTGGCTTAATGCAAGTAATTTCACAAATGTGTTACAACATGTAATTCCATAGAAAAGCTTAGCTGTTAGAAGATGTGCATGACAGTCACTGTGAGCTCATGTCTTTATGAGAAAACATGTCTGTGTCTTGAAAGATCAGAGGTGGAGAACTGCAAACACACCAATCATTATTAGACAGTCACTTTAGTAAAGAGCTTGTATGTCTTACATTTGATTCACTCACACTTGATTGTCACTTATGTCAAATACAAAAATGCAGAGGAAACTATATCGTTATTTGGCACTGAAAGTGCATTAAGTTATAACTCCTAATAAAGCTATTTAAATGTTATGTAAATTCAAGCAAGATTTCTTGAATCTGGCACTGGCAAGTGAAATATATATATATATATATATATATATATATATATATATATATATATATATGAAAGGTAACTTTTTAACGAGCTGAAGAGACATAAATAATTTTCCAGAGTAATCACAATCGAACATTATCACATGTAGAATTGTTGTCATAAGAAAAATATAGGAAAGAAACATAATGGTTCTCATGACAACAGCCAAGTTTAGGCACAGAATGAAAAGGCTAGATTTCTAAACCCTTCTACCCACAGCAGTAATTAATTTTCTTCAGTTTATTCACACACTCATTCCACAACATTAAAACATTTTCAGCACTGGCCACTGGGGGAGCTGTTCCCCCAGCACTTCTTAAACCCGCCTATATGACGCAGATCTTTTACCCCTCCATCATTCACACTCTCTATCTCTCTTGCTGTGTTTTCTCACTGTTACCTGTATTGTTTATAGTGATTCCATATTCATTGCAGTGCGGCAACAAACGCCACGACTCGGCTCATGATATCTCTGCCGCTCCCTCAGGCTTTTGCTGCATGCAACATGTGGAGCACTTAAGTGCTTTCCTGCTACTGCCTGAGAGAGGCTGGATCCCTAAGCACAGCTCATAGTAAAGTTTGACAAGTTTCTCCCTGTCACTTAAATAATGCAAACTCTCTCTTGCTTCGGCTTAGCACTCTTAACCACATTGACACTGTGTGTGTGTGTGTGTGATTTGTGACGGTGCCTTTTGTTCTGCATGTTTCTGTAAGAATTACACAATTGGCTGATTTGTGTACCAACGATAATTGTACACTTTTAATTCTAATTCTAAACGATAATAAGAGGATTTTATAATAGAAACATTTTCAAATCTCCAATTTTACATCTTTCCTTATTGTTCAGTAATGCGTTATGGGCACTCAAAAATGAGGAGTTTCAAGACACTCGCAGCCTATTTCACTTCTGTAATCAAAAACAGAATACTCGACAAAAAATAATGTACAATGAGATTTGATTTTGTTCTCCATGAATTGATTGGACCATTAAAAGGGGTATTACAAATCAGAATGAAGCCCAGTAGTTGGAGTGATTTATGATATCAGTCTAAAGTGAAAGTCATTTCAGAGGTGGAGAATCTGAAGATAAACGATCATGAATCATTTTAAATATCTAAAATATTATTCATGTTAATCTACCCCTGTGCAGTCTTTGTTTGCAAAGTATTTAAGGAAATCATACATTTTATTAAATGACTCCTCTTCAGGTGAATGTGTAATAAGCTTATACTGTAACTGATAAGAACAAAACAGTTAAATTTTTTTAAAAATTATTTGATTGACAAATGATTCTCCGTAAAAATGTCAGCCCTATGTAACAACTTAATTATTCACTTATTTTAATTGAGTTTCTACCTTTGACTTTTAGACAAAGCTGGATAGCTTTTTCCTCAAATCTTTATATGCTAGTTTAGTTCTTGTCACACAACATTCGTTCTCTCTTTGGTGACGTTGCACTTTACATCTTGCTTGTATCTCCCACCACCTACCTGCCCTGATTTCATTTAGATGAGGCTTGAAAAATGGAAGTAGACTGCTGTGCTCATTGTGAGCTTGTGAGGGAGATTTGTCTCACTCTAGAAATACTCTTATGCTTTAAAGGGGTGGTTTACTGCTTTTTCTGCATGATTGTGTTTATGGGGTGCATATAACATGTCTTTGTGTTTTTTTAGGCCTTATTTTTCATAAATTCCATCTTTATTGTAAGCCGCTTTCTCCTCTGTCATTTGAACGACTGGTTGACTATGAAACCACTCCCTCAGAAACAGACAGTGGGCTCAGATTGGTTAGTTTGGGCCGGTGTGTAGCGCATGTTGTCCGGAAACTTCACGCCCATTTCCTTTACGGGTGAAAGTGCATGTGCTCCGGTCAAATGTAAATAATGGTGTCGATACTACCGTATCAGTTTGAGTCCGAATCAGACCCAAAAAGCGGTGATGAAGAGAGTCAAGCAGAACGTCCCCAAACACGGCTATTACAAAACGTTTCTGAATGATAATTTTTTTATTATTAGTATTCTATTCTATTATATTCTACTAATATTATGAGAATTTCCATACGCTGTTACTTGAAAATGCTACAGCTGCTTGTTAGCTATTGAGATTTGGTTTTCTCCTGATTAAACATTTAATATAACTGAATAAATTACTGAGTAATACCGTTTTTTTAAAGTTATTGTTTTATCGATATAATATAAACTTAGTTTACTCAGTGTATCGTTTTCTTTACATGTGGCAACTGTTAAACCCAAACTGTACACTGATAACAGCAGCTCAAGTTTGCTATTGCGGTCTCATGTTATTTTTTATTTTTTTTTTACTTTATATACGTTTGTCTTATACACACAAAATAGCATTGAAATAACTTGCTACTATAAACAAACAGCGTTGGTATTGCGTTCTTGATCAAATCGAAAAATTACATAAAGAAAGTATACATGGAAAATACATTTACAAAGTGAGTACATACATAATTACAAATTCAGGTCTAAAAGATTCTGGAAGCTGCCTTATGTAAAATGCGCAGCACAGAGAGCTAAATTATGATTGTAATTTTCAGGAACATAATCAATCATAAATTTTAGCCATTGCTGATGAACTATAGCGTCCGTAGGAAGCCCGAACACAGAAGACCTGACAGCTGGGTGAAAATAACACTTTGAACGGCATGGCTACAGCTCTCCACTAGAACTCTTCCTCTTCGACAAAGCCACATAATATGGCCATGCCCCCTTTTTGCATATTCTGGAAAAAGGGTTGATATAAATGTATGGGTTAGTTATAAAACCCGAGATGTATCTCGTTGTAGTCCCATTCGAGTCGTTTTTGTTGGCATTAAACATCCTGATTTTTAAAAGACGATATCTCTGCTTATGTTGAACTTTCAGTGCAGCAACTTTGCAGATACTGGTCATGTACCAACAGCATTACACACTATTTAAAATGAAAATTGAAATTGCAATCAACCACCCCTTTAAATACCACTGTAGATGAAGCAGGCTTTATCTAAAGTGGATTGTCCAGACAGTAAGCGAATGCTTGAGACTTTTCATAAAATTGTGTTGACATACTGTAAAAGTGACATTGCTGCTAGATAATAAGTTAAAGGGCAGTCTACATCTATATTGATATAGCCTTAGAATAGAAGAGTTTTGTCTCTTTAATTCATAAAAAGATGTTCATTCTTTAAGGATTCTTCTCTTTCTTTCATAAAAAAACTGAAAATTCCTTTTATTTGTTTTCCATTCTCTGCAGCCGCAATATATGCAGCTACATGTGATCCAACCACCGTCGCTTTATTCATTTTTATTAGCCCGACTGCTAATGTAAATGGCATCTTGAGCCCTGAGAGTATTCATTCATCTGTCACAAATTGCAATAACCAAACACGAAATGCATAACGCTATGCCTCAGTGCATACGACAGAACTGAGTATTCCTGCAACAGATAGTGTCAGGTAAAGCATTATTGATTCGTGCATCAAACGTGTGTTTATGTGCATGCTTGTGTGTGTGTGTGTATGTGAATTTGTGTTTGGCGGAGGCAGAGAAAGCATTTTAAGTCCAACAACTGTGCAGCTTAGACACTGACAGCTGAATCATAGGCTGCTAGGGCAGAAGGAGAAAAATCAATGGCTTTTAAATTCACTTTGTAAGGTAATATCAAAGGCTGTGACTGTTGAATCGCAAATAAGTACATGGCTGCTGTGTGCAGGTGTTATGCAGGGGCCGGATGAAGGGAATGAAGTGTTATGCAGAGGGTGTTTTCAGCAGGCATTGGGCAATGGCATGACGAAGATGCCTGACGCTGATAAAATCCCTTTCAAGACCTCCCACTCACCTTCACTCAATGCTGAAAAATGTCTCTCAGCTGCAACAGCTTACAATCTGACAATCCATCAGCATACACTATTATTGTTTCATTGCTTTTGAATACCAATATGTTGCAATTGATGAATGATGGACAGTTGATGGACTCATTGTTGGTGCGAATTTCATCACTCAAATTTGTAATATTTTTTTTTAAATTAAGAATTATTTATCATTGTTATTTTTTGTGTTAATGTATTATTATTATTATTATTATTATTATTATTATTATTAATAAATGTCTTTTTTCAAATTCTGTTGATGCTATTGGTGAAGAAATTACAAATTTCCCTTTTAAAGGCAGGTTTTGGACTGATATGGAAATTATTTTAAAAAGTTGGGTGTTGGCATTGTCTTTTCTGTTTGTGACATTCTGCAGTCTGTCTGCTTTTAACATCCCCCAGCTTAACAACAGAACCTTATCTCTCGTTGATTAAGAAAAAAAAAAAAACACACACATCTAGCAGTTTGATTGCTGTATTTAAAGACGTGGCCTTGAAGTATTTAACCTTAAGTTCAAACCCCAATTTCACGTTCCATTAGCTATAATCACTTTGTACTTGAGCTAGGCACTTAATGGGATAGTTCACCCCAAATTTTTGTAAATATCTCCACATTCATTTTTTTATTTGAAACTGTATGACTTCTTTTCAGTGGAACACAAAAGTATTTATTTAGAACAATGTCCATTAGGTTTCATAAATAACTAAAAATAATATAACTTGCATTATGTTTTCATTATTCTATATTATGTCTTTTAAATAAATATAATAGTTTTTTTTTTTGTGAGAGAGACAGGCCCTAAATTAAGTTATTCATGAAAATGCTCACATTTTGCAGTTTATGTACTTATGTGCATTGTATTTTAAATTGCTTTAGAAAGAAATAATGTACTTAATGATCATTAAAGGGGTGATTAACTGAGAAATAAAATTTTCCTTTAGCTTTTCACATCTAAGAGGTCATCATATTATAAGAATATAATTTTATAAGTTTCAGAACTGAAAACGTCCTTGTTAGTCCAATAAAAGTTTTATTGACACTAGGGTTGGGTATCGTTTGAATTTGAACAATTCTGATTCTGATTCTGATTCCGATTCCTTGTTTCGATTCCGGTTCCTAACGATTCTCGATTCCGATTCTTTTAAGAGGCAGGGTCAAAAAAGTTTAGCTAACCTTGCTAACCAACGGCCTTTCTGAAGGAAATACTCCTTTCTGAAGGAAATACTCCTTCTGTAAAAATACTCCTTTTGTCACAAATTTTGCATTTTGCCGAGATTTCGTTATTTTCAGAAAAGTGAAGCCACACTTTGGATCGCCGACGTAAGCTACTCATGTTCGACTCGCGCGGTTGTGCCAACACTTCCGGTAGACGCTTCTTCGTTGGTGTTGTTCAGCGGTTTCTTCTTCCGCTCGGCGGACTGTGAATATCGAAACTAGGAATCGAAATTTTAACTTTTGAACGATTACGGGAAAAACGAAAAGTTAGTCTCGGTTCCAATCGATACTCGATTCTCGATACCCAACCCTAATTGACACCAGGCTCAGCAAACGACTCGTTTTTCAAAGTGGGGAACTATGACGTCAAAGATGATAAAATACCACCCCTGCAGAAGAAGATCAACGCCTACTTCAACACGGCCGGTTTAGCCCCGCCCACTGATTCGCGCATTACACGCATAGCTAAATAACATAGGCCTACTTTGTGATCACAAACCGGATCCAGCTACCAAGAAATAAAATACATTAGAAGTAGCATAAACAATTAACAATAACTTACCACGCTGTCACATTTGAGGTGTTGTTGGTTCATTGTTCTGCGATTCGTGATCGGACTCTGGGTCGAACATGTATGGGCAAATCATTCCGGTTGCCATTTTACAACATTGGATGTTTTCAAAACAATTTCCCCTACGTGCACTGACTAATGAGTTGAAACTGACTCGTCAGTGCACATTATAAACACATATTATAAAACTTTAAAATTATAATATGAAAACTGTTATCCACTCACAGCAGTGGGCGTTTACTTCTAAGTCTTCAATGCGAGATGCCCATAAAAACCGAGCGTTTCTGAACTAGCCTATTAAAATAGACTATTACTTATTAATTTTGATGTTTTTGAAAGTAAAAACCAAGTGAACGTCATAAGTCGACCTCAGACAACAATATATATATATATATATATATATATATAAAATCCAGTTCATGACCCCTTTAACATGTTTGTTAACAGGCACCTATAACTTAAAAGCATATTAGGGCAGCGGCAGTACAGGGCATATTCAATGTAGCGGTCTGTGCCATTGTGTTAGTCTTACGTTGTACCACCACATGCTGGAAGGCCAGACGTGTTTCTCATGGCTGTACAGCGAGACATAATTGGCATTAGGCAGAGCCCGTCTGAGGCATTAGATCTGTCTTACTCTAATAGGGATGAAGGTCATTGGCAGCATAAATCTAGCGCATGAAAAGAGATGAAAACGGGTACGGGATGACTGCTGAAATCATTTCTGTTTCAGATACGTCTGTGTGATTGATGAGGTTGAAAGCAAACAATAAATCTTCTCTCAGGTGAAGAGAAGCCACAAGGCAGCTGGCACACTTGTGTCCTCCTTTAGATCACTCACAATCCATTTATGCTCTGAATGATCAGACATATTGGCATTCCACTCTGTCACAGATAGAGTGAGGTGTGAATCAAGAGCAGACACTTTTGGCTTTATAATCTTTGTCAGCATCTGCATGTTCATTGGTTAATGGATCAATTGGTAATGATTATAGTCCGAAAGAGACACTATGTAATTACTGTCTCATAGATCACTTGTCACGTATATTGGTCTTCCTTACATACATGTTATGCAATTCTTATGTACATCCTTAGATACAATGTTACATTAACACGCAGGTCTAATCGAAGCAGCATCACCAGCACCTGTTGGCTCACAAAGCTCTGACCTATCCTGGATAAAGATCTGTTATGATCACATGTGCTTTGTGGAAGTGTGTTTTATTCTTAGTTACTCTTTAAGCAAGAGAAAATTAGACTTAAAATACTGTACATATAGCTATCATTCATTTTTTCTTCAACAAAGACTTTTACATTGTTAAATTATCACAGTTTTCACAAAAATATTGATCAGCACAACCATTATCAACATTGAAAATAAGCCCCAAAAACATTGAAAAAAAGCCCCAAATCAGCATATTAGAATGGATTCTGAATGATCATGTGACACTGAAGACTGCTGAAAATTCAGCTTTGCCATTAGAGGAATACATTATATTATATATATATATATATATTCTGATATGGGTAAATGTACTTAATGTACTTTACATAAACTGAGGTGAATGCAAAACACGTTACATTAATCCATACCAAATGAACACGGCTTAATTGTGTCTTCAAGTTTCTTATTCAGGTATTTGAGGTTGAGTCCGATGCCAAGAGAGAATACTGAATGTACTGAAGCTTGATGATTTAATTGAAACATCATTTTAGGAATTAATCAGAGAATGACGTCCTTATTTGGACATGCGACTCTCAAGTGTTTATGTAAATTTCATGCACACATCTGTTTGTACATTTTAACGTTTTGTTGCTAGAGGGAGAGCGTACAATTAAATCGGTTAGACTTTGTCCATTTTTACTATTCCCCTAATTTAAATCTATTAATAAACACTGCCTCAGAGCAACACTGACAAGTCTTTTTGCACATCATTCTGAACATTGCCCTTTTTAGTCACCATTCTGCTTCAAGAATGTGTTTGTTAACACTGCCAGAAGCATCAGCTAAAAATGGAGTTTAATAACCCTGTACGAGCTAAAACGCCCGTACAACTGTCGCAAAATTTGGTTCCTCGTCCAGTGGGGGAATGCAATGCACTATTTAGTTTTCTTGAAATGATGTTGCTGTCAGTAGGGTATACTGGTAATTTTGTGCTTTAGTGTGGAAGAGACACAATTTATTGTCTGAATTTCTTAAAAAAAAAAAAAAAATGTAGTCACACTTTGCGTAAAATAAATCCTAATTACTGCTTATTAATAGTTAGTAAGGTATAGTTGTTAAGTTTAGGTAATGGGATTATGGCTGTAGAATATGGTCATGCAGAATGCTGATATGTGATGCTTTTTATGCATTAATATGTGCTGCTTTAAGTACTAATAAACAGCCAATATCCTAGTAATATGCATGCTATACGCAACTAGTTAATAGCGAGAAGTGAACCCTACATTTTTTTGCTAAAGTTTTGTTCTTCCCATTTTCATGTCAGGTGTCTGCCTGACATGACAAGTGTATATGCGCCCCAGTCTATTTCTACCTCGGACACTTAATATTCAAGGTCACACTTCACTGTGCAACTAAATTAGTGAAGGGTCTTTAAAAGCTTAATACAAAGTCTTGTCACATTACAGGTAATACAGTGTATATTCAGTGTACAAGTTTATCTACATGTGTCGTATTTTAGCTCTCCAATTATCAATCCACTTCATTCGAGTTTATAGAATTAGAGACGTTTGTGATGGATGAATCAAGAAAGCGATCTCTAATTGTAAATGATTTGCTGTCAAACTCAAGGCTGTCTGTAGACACAATGAAACTTCCTCTGATTATAAATCAATAATCGCTCGACAGGGCATAGCACCCCACGTTGCCGTCTTCATTGTCTCACGTGTGAGACCCCTGATGTAACCCTGATCGATTCTCATTCTTATGTTCTTGATCAGATGCATTCTGATCTGATCTAGTCGTATGTGGTTGTGTTTGTGCCTTGTTTTGAGGGGGGCGGAGGACGTCTTTGCTTTAATGATGTTCCATAGCCCCCGCCCCCGTGAGCGGGATGCTGCTAATTCGCACTGACGGTCTGTCATAGAGTCAGATGACTCAGAGGCACATCAGGCACATGTGCCTCCATTGTGCACACCCCCACCCCCCAAAAATCAGAATGCCGAGGGTTTCAGTGCTACACTTTGTCACATACTTACTACATGCTCTGCCTGCTACAGGGACGGCAGCCAAGAGAGAAAGAGGGATGAGAAGAGAGAGAGAGTCAGAGAGAACGAAACAGAAAAACAACAGCAGCTATGTAGGCATTCAGGCAAGCCAAAGAGAGATATATTGCTCATTGCTCAGGATAGATCTGCAGTTAATGATGTGAATTTCTGCAGTGGACATTTTGTTTTTGATTTAATGTGTATGGTCATATAAGAAATGAGTTTTTTTTTTTTAATAGAAAAACCTACAGGTTCTCTTGTGTTCATTTTTTGTTATTGTTGTTATGGCCAGATTTATATGTATAATATACTGTATATAGGCTTAGTAATATAACAAGCAAGATTGCTGTTGTTTCTGAGTATCATATGAGTTGTGTTGATATTGACTGTGTTGATGTTCAGACTGTGTTAGCTTTTGTCGGCTTTTTGCAGGCTTAATGAACAAAAACATTTTTTTTTGAGAAACTTAATGTTACAGACAGACATAATATTATCAGTTACTTTATATATATATATATTTTTGCTTTGTCCACAAAAGCCACAGTAAAATTAATCATGTGATAGTTTTGTGGCGTTGCTATGAATTATATCCGAAATCGCGTACTCTTATGAGTATAGGTTCTCATTTGAAAAAGTACTTTGCGAGCAATAAATAAGTCTGGGCGTACTACATTCGCCATGTTGTCATTATCATTTGAGTCAGTTACATCGCATTGCTGCCTCATGGGACAGTGAAGTGTCCATCGAAATGCACACTTCAGATTCTCTCTCTCCGAAAGTAGTACTTTTTGCCTACTCTTTTATCAGTGCTGTAAATTCTGACTTATTTTGTCACTTACAGTTTTGGTGCCTACTATATAGTAGAGAAGAATGTGATTCCCTTTTGCTGCGTCCCAATTCGTATACTATCCATCCTAAATAGTATTCGAGAATAGAATTAGTACGTCCCAAATCGTAGTATGTTGAAATAAGTGTTTCAAAGATACCCGGATGGTCTACTTTTTCCGGTCAGAATCCGAAGTGTAGATCGATGCACACTCTGACGGCTGATATTGCCCACAAACCATTGCGAGGATGGTGAATGGAGAATGGAGGATTTTAACTGTGACAAGATGATTGACAGGGCAGTTTACGGTGACGGGATGCACGCAGCACGCGACAGAGCTTAAAGATGACGTGATAGTATGTCCCAAAGCTTGCCTACTCTTTTGCTACACACTCAAAAGTATGAACTTTTTCCTCACAAAAAGAGTACATACTTTTAGGGCGTAGTATAAGTAAGCGAATTGGGACACAGCATCAGTGATTTTGAACAGTTGGTCAATGAATGATTCTTCACTTGTCGCCACCTACTGGTATATTGATGAAATCTGCAGAAGGAAAACACAAAGAAGAAGAAGGAAAAACTGAAAAATCCCCATCACTAATACGCAGGCTGAGTGTAACAAACAAAGAAAAGTCCCAGTTCTGTTGGACTGTATATCAACACGCTGCTTACTCAAATCAAATTGGTGGACAACAAGTGTGTAAAGTAGTAAATAAATAATGATTTCATTTTATGTACAAAAAAGAGGAGTGACGTGTGTATATGAAATATCACTATTGTTAAAATGACTCATTTTGATTTTTATAATCCTGAAACTAAATGTATATGTTCTCTCGTCGTTGATTCCAGCTGCACAGTAAATCTGAGCAGTGCTGCTTTAACCTCGCCAGAGTTCATGGGATTTGTGGTTGTTGTTGGATCCGTGTTCACAACGCACACAAAAAGTCTGTGCAGGAGAGCTAAAATTAGCTATGGAATGAAATGTCTCAGAAAAGGGAAAATTGGACTCAATTACTGGACAATTCCTTATTCAGTCATGTTTTGACCTCTCCTGTGCCAGGAAAATATGAACGTCGTTTAGTAGCAGAGAGAGGAAAAAGAGGAGAGTATGCAGGGAGAGGGAGAATGTATTTGTTAGTCTGGGGCTCTGAGGGTACGCTTGTTTCCAGTGGCACAAATCAACTCTAAATATTACGCTTTGATTAGACCATATGCTTGGCTGTTTTTATACGTTTGACTTCTCAGCATAGGAACAGATCTCACACATTTGATGGGTTGCCAGCCCAACAGTGTGCCAGTGTTTATTTATTATTTTAGTGTTTATTAAGAATTCAGATGTAAGAGGAGAATTCGAAAAAACAAACAGGAATTTCAAGTAGCTTAGACTTCCTAGTCGAAGTTTGCCAACATAAATAAAGCAATCACATGCACAGTTATAGTATTTACAGTATCTACTCAACTACAGATTTATATATTCTATAGAGGTAATTCAAATGATTAAAATACATTCACAAAAGTCACTTTTTTATCTTGTAAACCATTCATCTTTCAAAGATTTTGTATTTTATTTTTCTGCCTACAAATTCTGCATTTATTAAATACAGTGAAAACAGAAATATGAATACATTTTATTACAATTTAAAATAACTGTTTTCTATTCATATTTGTAAAATGTAATTTATTCCTGTGATGGCAAAGCTGAATTTTCAGCATCATTACTCATTTACATCATTACAGTCCCTTTAGAAATCATTCTAATATGCTAATTTGATGCTTAAGAAACATTTATTATTATTATTATTATCAGTGTGGAAGTTTAAAAGAATAGCATTTATTTGAAACACAAAACTTTTGTTATATTAATTATCTTTACTGTCACTTTTGATCAATTTAATGTGTCCTTACTGAATAAAAGTAATTTCTTTTAAAAATGAATCATGTTGACTTTTGACTTTTTATTGACTTTTAATTGGTGTGAGTGTGTGTACATATAGTAAACAGTGTGTGTATTTATTTCAGATTTTAAAATATAAATGTAAAAAGTATCATCTTTTACAACTGATACCAAATGTAGCAAATTTGTCAACAAACAAGTCCTATGAGCTTGATCAACTAAATTGTATACCTTATATATCTGTAATAAAAAGAAAAGTCAACATGTCAACAAAAGTAGAAATAACCGCAAACGATAACAATCATCATATTGCAGTGCTTTCAGTATCTTGTGTGACTGTCTTTTGCAAAAGATCATCATTCATGGGATGTTTTCCCATAAATTTTGGCAGGCAAAAAATGGCTTACGTTTCTGGACCAGTGTGACGTGTTGGTGCTGTTCTAGCATAATAAGTATGGATTGTTCATCTGGCTAGCTGAAATCTTCTTGGATGAGCAGCCTATGTAGTCTTGCCACTTTGGTATGTGACGTGAGCAACAGCACGTCATCCCGTGGCCCTCGTTCTTGCCTCAGCTGGCATTTTAGGCATTGTGGAATGCACTGAAAGTGACTAATTGTGGGCTTTCTTACACTGATGACCAGTGTTGTGCAAGTTACTTCCAAACTGTAATACATTAGGTATTACTTGTTACTGTTATTTAAAAGTAATTCATTACCTTACAATATTACTGTCCCAGAATTGTAATGCGTTACATTACTCATGTATTACTTTTGAGTTACTTTCACCAAAATAACTAAGTAGAACTTAACTTTTGGGCTGTAACGATATGCAATATGAAACCGAAATCGCGATTCGCCACACGACTCAGATCCACGAACCTACAGAATCGCGACACACCTCTTCCAACTCCAGCGTTATTCTCCTTACCGTCCAGATCCAATGCTGCCTTATCTTTAAATTAGGCTATTAGTATTATTTGAAGTTAACGTTATAAAATACGTAGACCTACACCACAAAACTAGTTGAGGATAAATTATTTAAAATTGGGGAAGTCCAGCATTATGGACATGATGACATTTGCAGTCAAAACTTGAAATAAAAATTCTAAGAAAATACATGTATCGTAACGTATAAAGGACTCCAGACATTAGACAAATATCAGTCTATGTTTTATTTTTAATATTAGGGAAAAGACACACATTCATGCGTGACAAAAAAATAGGAGGCAAAATCGATTTTTTGTAATTCTGTTAATTACACTGCGCAAATCGGATGAGGAAGGGTTGGCTCTCCAGTCTCCATAGAACTTAAAATATTCATTTTATTTTAGTTTTCGTGTTCGCATTTATGAGGAAAAAACAATGTTACAGACGTGACCGCTCTGAACTGGCACTAAAAGACTGCTTTAAAACTTTCACATAGTCTGTTGCCTTTAAGAAGTAAAAGCAGACAATACACTGTAATACAACTGTAATACAAGCCTCACTAAACATGTAACGAGTAAAATATTACTGAAAATTCATTAGTAATGCCTTACACTACTGCGTTACAGCAAAAAGTAATATGTTACTGTAATGTATTACTTTTGTAATGCGTTACTCCCAACACTGCTGATGACCTACAACTTATCTGGCAAGGGTTTTGGCCTCTACGGTTAAAAGTACATGTAATTTTTTTCTTTCAGGCGAGTGTCCCATTGTAAATTCAAGCTGTGTTGTAAATGACCTGACGGAATAGTTCAACCAACTGTAAATTCTCACCTATTCTTACTCATTCCAACCCTGAAATGCTTTCTTTCTTCAGTCGCTCAAAGGGAGATGTTAGGCAGACTGCTGTCTTATTCCATAGCATATTTTCCATACAATGAAAGTAAATGTTGACTAAGGCTGTCATTCTGCCTAACATCTCCTTATAGCTCCTTTATATACTTTCATTTTCAAAGTGTTCTTCCATTTATGTTTATAATGTGCATAAGTTTGCTTTTGTGTCGAGCAGAATATGTATGGTAATACCTAAGGCGAATTTCCAACAGCATTTTTGTGTCCTTGAAGGGCACTGCGGGAAAGGGACTCTACTGGGTTGTTCCAGACGGAAGTGAGCAACCAAATATCAAGGCCATTATAGGGTACTGTACATGTGACGGGAGGAAGTCATTTTAAATGGTCGGGTGATCCTGAGTGGTGGATCCTGATTCATTTTGAACACTGAGGTTCTACAACAGTTAAATTTTACTTATGAAGATATAAGTATAAGGCTGTAACCTACACAACCATTCAAAAGTTTCTGTTCAAAAGCATATAAAACATATTATATGTTTTAGAGAAATTATTTATTTCTTTTATTCAGTAGGGACAAATGCTGTTCTTTTGAACTTTCTGTTGACCAAAGAATCCTGAAAAAAATATTAAGCAGTTTATTTTAAACTTTTTTCAACATTGATAAGAATAATAACATCTTGAGCATCAATTCAGCATATTGATTTTTGAAGGATCATGTGACACAGAAGATTGGAGAAATGATCCTGAAAATTCAGTTTTGCCATCACAGAAAAAAAAAATACTGGTACATTTTTAAATATACTAAAACAATTTTAAATTGAGCCTGATTTTTATTTATTTATTTAACCTTTATTTAACCAGGTAAGCACGTAGAGAACACTTACTTTCTCAGTTGAAACGGCGACCTGGCCAAGATAATGCGAGGGTGCATGACATACAAATAGTTTCACATAAATTATACAAAATCTCGATCCGATCTCATGAAAGTTCGAATATCTATAGCACGAATGTCATTTTTCGTGCCATTTATACGGCAAAAATAGTTTTTCGTGTGCATATGATACGCACTTTATGGCGTATAATATGCACAAACTCCCCACTCCCCTAGGGGTTTTCAGTGCGTGGCATATATATATTTTTGGTGTAAAAATACCACGAGAAATAGATACGTGGTATAGATACGCACTTTCATGAGACTGTGTTGAATATTTCACAATCTTTGAATGTATTTTTGATAACATAAATGAAGTCTCAATGAGCATAAAATACTTAATTCAAAAACAGTTTTTTTTTTTTAAATTTGACCCTAAACTTTTGATCCAATTTGATATAAATATATATTGTGAGTGCTCACTTCAAGTGCCCTTTGGGTTGAGTAAGGCACCTTTAATCTCATTAGCTTGTTGTTGTTGTTGCTGTTGTTGAGCAATGGTAAAGAACTGTATGTTCTTTAGGTGAAGGTTGTCTGGGTTCATGTGCCAGACGGGACAATTTTCTGTGTGTCACTTGACACCGCTCTTCATTGTCACTGTAAATACTGACTGCATAATGACATTGAGGAAACGCTTACTTTAATTTGCTTCAATGCCAAGTTAAGGAACTAGAGTAAAATATGATTGTTGACCATTTAACTGGTAAAAGCCAGTAATCAAAAACTTTTTTTCCCCTTTTTGTTGCAGTGTTGCGAGTCATCTATGAGACTTTTCCGTCAGCCTTTGGACTCCCACAGAGGGGAACAGTCACCGTACGGCAAGTGGACGGGACGGACCCTTCAACACAGGTGTCACTGAAGCCACTGCTGGACATCAGATATACACTGGACATCAGACACTGCAGCCTCTCCGCTGAGCATTAAGACAGGAAGTCCATCATTAAGCCAGGTGTCAAACTGTTTAAGATCCGCCCCAATAAATGCCTTAAAGACACAGTACACTACATCTACACTACATGTAGAGGAACCTGCAGCAGGAGACTTCTATAAAAAAAAGCTTGACATGTTTTCATTTTTCTCTTTATGAGTGAATCAGTGTCTTGCAAGAACAGATGTGAATATTTTCTTATAATAGAGAAATATTTGTTTGGGTGTAATCCTGCCACCTTTTTTTGTTTGTTTTTGTGGTAGGCCTGGTGAAAGCTGTTAAATATAAGTGAAGGGAAAGTCTACTGTGGCAGCCTCTTCCATCTAGTTTTATCTCTTTTCATTTCCTAAACCAAAAGACTGCCAGCTGAAATGGAGAAATTCAGCGGCAGTGCTCAATGATGTCAGTCTGGACGGGTCACAAATTTACAGTATGAATGCAGGGTCAAATCACATTCCCCTCAGCACCAGACTCATTGCTTTTGCTCAAATTTTCAATGATTAAGATCAGTCTGCTTTTAGGTTAGAGTATCTGTGTCTGTGTCATCAAAACCCTAAATGTTTTTAAAGGGATAGTTGGCCCAAAGATCCTGAAAACGCTGTTGTCATTTACTTACCCATATCATGATATTCCAAACCTGTATGACTTGATTTTTTCTGCAAAATACCTTAGTGTTTTTTATCCATACAATGCAAGTCAATAGCTACGTTTACATGCACCTTTACATGCACCCAAATAACCTATTTCCAGAACATGATTTCACAGAGTTCAACATGTTCCTTGATCAACATCTTTGTTGATCCTGGAAGAACACTCCAATCAACCAACCAGATTTGAGGGATAAGTTCACAGTTTATTTCAAGCTTAGGCTTACAACCAGGGCGAGGTGCTTCATTTCCCTTTGATTTTAGGGATAATTTATGGACAGGGGTTAGGTTTAAAGATAAGTACATGGTTAGGATTAAATTTTCGGACAGGAGTGTTTTTCCAGGATCAACAAAATATGTCGATCCAGGAACACGTCTAACTTGAAAAAAAAAAAAGACATGCAGTCTATTTATAGTCAGATTGAAGGCTCAGTCAGACTAAAACACGTACATGAAAACATTGCTATTCATTTAAATTTCGATCCGATTGAATGGGATGGTGTAGACATGAAGTAACAGAAAAAAAACCGCTTAAATCATAAATACCTTGCACATGTGCAGTGCTGTCTTACATCGTTTTACATCTTACGAACGTGCGTATGTTTAATTCACACGTCTTACGAACTGGTCAGTGGAGGAGACTTTTTTTGCTAAAAAAGCTCTTGTGACATACATGTCAGCTTTCTTTTTTAGCTATATCATGAAGGCAAAAACTACCGTTATACTCGCGTAGCTCCAGGGATGATATCGCAGTGGCTTTTGCTACTTAAATAGGTAGTTCACCCAAAAATGAAAATTCTGTCATCATTTACTCACCCTCGAGTTGTTCCAAACCTGTATGAATTTTTTCTTCTTCTACTGAATACAAAAGAAAATCTTTTGAAGAATGTCGGTAACCAAACAGTTGATAGTCTATGAAATACTATGAAGGTCAATGGGGCCCATCCACTGTTTGGTTACCGATATTCTTCAAAATATCTTCTTTTGTATTCAGAAAAAGAAAGAAATTCACACAGGAATTCATACAATTCTCTTTATCCCCGAATATGTCAATCGGATTGCAATGTTGAAGGTTCATATAAACAACGAAAATAAGTGCATGTAAACATACCCAATGTGGTCCACTGTTGTTTTGGACCCCACTAACTTTCATTGTATGAACAGAAACATTCTTTAAAATACCTTTTTTTGTGTTTTGCAGAAGAAAGAAAGTCATACAGGTTTGGAACGACATAAAGGTGAGTAAATAGTTTTTGGGTGAACTGTCCCTTTCACACCCGGTGGAGTAAAACAGTAATCAGTAATAGTTATCTGAATAATAGAGCTAAATGTTTGGTGGCCTTCATAGTCTCCAAGGTGCAGATAAATGATGAAGGTTGAATTGTGGGTGCCATCAGGTTTGGCGGACAGCTGGTTATGCATTTGAGATGGTGCATTACTGGACTGATGCCCAGAGCTCAGATGGAGAGCTGAGTCTGCATCCTCTTTAAAAAAATATCAGCGATGATGACCCACTGCAGAGTTTGGTTAATAGATTTTACCCATCCGTTTATCGCAACAGGAATAACACTGCTCTGCTGTTGTGGACTGGGTAATTTTGGTATTGCAGTTCAATTCGCCTCTTTGCAATACCCACTATAAATAGTGCCATCAAACAGAAGACCGCAAATTACAGTGCCACGCATCGACAGCAAGACAATAAAGCCACATATAAACAGATCTGCAAGTCATATTCCAGGTTAACTTCCACTCCCTCTCTCTCTGTTGGGAGACACAGCAACAGAAAGAGACGATACTCTCTCTCTCTCTCTCTCTCTCTCTAAAATGACTGCCCCACAATCCTCCCTGTCTCTGTCTCTCTTTTCATCTCCCACTCCTTTTTTGTTCTTTGTCTTTTGCTCTCCTTCCCTGCCTATCTGACATGCAACCAAGCATGCAGACTTATGCACACAGTTGTCTTCTCTTTCTCTGTCCCTCTCTATCTTTGTCTGTCTGTCTGTCTTTCCTGTTGGAACTACTCTGAATAGGCGACGTGGATAAAAGTGGTCTGATCTTATAGAATTACAACACACAACTATTTCTAGAATGAACCAGCTGCTTCGTTGTCATGGAAATACATCCAAGTAATCTGTATGCAAAGTTCTATGGAAGTGTACTATCTATTTTTTTAAATCTAGCCTTGAATATTATATAACCAAAGTCGAACCCTGAAAATCTATGTTCTATGTTTGGACCTCTTTTTATTTCTTGAAGAGATTTATCCTAGTAAAAATAGATGCACATGAAACACGACGTATGTACATAAGCAGATGTCTATTTTATTGTGTCCTCGAGGTCACGTGTCAGATCTACTTTTTGACTGTTAGCCTTCTCGAGTCCCAGGCCCTATTTTTCTCGTTCTCTTAATCCTTAATGGTTTTGTGCACCTTGTGGAAGCCGATCCTGCCAGTTGCAGACTCTCTCTCTCTCTCTCTTATTCGCGTGTGTGTTAGTTAGTTAGTTGACTGGACTCTCTAGCAGAGGACCACTTGCTGAGTGCTTTTCATAAACTGAAAAAGGCCAGATCATCAGGTGGATCAGCGCCATGAAGCAACTAAACATGGAGCGTTACGTCACGTCACATGTCGTAGATCTGCATGTGACTTTAATATGTAAATATGTGTTAGTGCTTTTATGATGTCACCACGACACGTGCTCGATGCAGTGGATCGGAATGGTTTACTCTTCAGAACAAACGAATTCCTTAACATTCGCACGGCTAAGATGCACACGGCTCTTTCATTACACACTGAGTCAACAGCCAAGAATTACCAGCCAACCGTGAGACTATGTTACCATGGAGATGCTCTGCCAGTGCTGACTGGTCAGCTGGCTTTGGAGGAAAAGGAAGCTTTGCTCTGTGAAAGAAGCAGAATTATGAGTTGGACCATATCAGCACACCCTCTCATTGAGTTGATCGATTATTTTGTTCATATTCAACTTGCTGCGATTAAACGGTGGCTGATTTACTGATTTACACATGAGTACGTAATGCAATGGAGAGATATCTAAAATCTCACTTATTCGATTCACACACACACACACACACACACGATATTATTACCAGTATGAATTTTCTTTGACTATTAGGGTTGCACTGACAATAAAATTTATACCAATAATTATTTTTACGTCATTGGCTGATAGATGGTTTGAATACATTTTAAAATAAAACTAAAATACATTTTTAGCTGGTACAAGTGAATTTAGGCTATACAACATTATAATGTAAAGGAAATGAGATTGCTCAAGATGACATTGAATAGTGTTATTGAATAAATAGTGTTTTAAAGTTAAAGTATCTAAATGTAAAAGCGGAAATGAGCATGCACAAAATTATATTCAGTATCGACTGACATCTACTATATATATATAAATATATAGTAAAAAAAAATCTCTATTTGATTTCCAGCTACTGTGTGAGAGATACCGCGTCAAAATGAAGAGAATCTTTAGAAAACATAGCAATCATAGAAAGAGAACCTTAGTACACCAATGTGACATTTGATGTAACGTATGAACAATAAAAAATCTGTTGTGGCTTTCATTGCAGCATGAAATATATTGTACTTTGTGTACAAGTGAATGTCTGCTCATTGTTAATGAGCTTAGATACTTTTTTTTTTTCAGAATCATGATTAAGCATTTTTTTCACTTTTGTAAAGTGTCGTAATGGACAGAGTTACCAGTGTAACGCTTGGCTGCTCACACAGTAATGAAACCGCAGGAGAACACTGCTGACTGAAAAAGATATCTTTCAATTACCAGATCAACTTACTTCTGGTGTCCATCATACAGCACTGTATACAGCTAAGTCACTAACCAAACACGAGCAATCGCACGCCAGAAATATGAATCTAATATCGGATCGTTTTGGTAATCACAGGTCTATTTCCGCTCTGATGAGAGGTGTGTTGGGTCAGATTTTGTGCCTCCTATCAAGCACAGAGGGAGATGCGCTCGGTGAATCTGTGTTCGTTCGATGAACAATCCGGACGGCAGGAAATCCCTCCCCTATCCCCCACCCCCACCCCCCTCCTCAAAGAAGTAAATAAATAGCCAGATGTTCCTCTATTCATGTGAGTTTTGGATGGGCTTGCCATTTCTTTCTGCATGTGCTTTGGTTTTAAAAACTTGCATCCTGATTGACGATGTATTTGTGTTATTTATTTATTACTTTCCCCCCTTTTTTTGTATATCGGAGACCCTGTATCATATCTTTCTTTCTGTTCCTTTTTTGTGGGGGTTAATTCATCAATCTTCTGGATTTTTCTACATGCATATCATTTTGTAGGCAGCAATATGAGATGTGATGGAATTGAAATTATGTGCAATGTTGAAAATTAAAAAAACAAAACATAATATATTAAATAAAAATGAAGAAGGCCATTTTAATCTCTCTTCTGTGTGTGCATTTTTGAACGTATATCTTCATTATATTAGCTCTCATCCTGCTCCATTTCTGAGATCGTGTGTATATGTGACAGTCGATATAGTCGAGAGTCTTACAAGATTCTCGCCATGTGTTCATACCGTCTCCAACTAAGGCCTGTGACAGAGGACAAAGAGTTTTGACATTAAGGGACATTTTCTAATGCAAGGGCCCATGGACTTGTTTTTGACACCTGATCCTCCAGTCATTCATGTACGGCAGCGTTTAAATATTTAACATGGAAGCAGCATGGAGTAATTACTTGACTCTTGGATTTGCTCCAGACGCAGTAGCTGAACTCCCATTGAAGACAATGTGTCTGAGCTCACACCCTGCAAGCGAAATAACACTGCGGCGCGCTCCATCTAGGGTCACACGCATATGCGGCGATGTAAACTCAATAACACTTGAATGTTGATTTTGTCCTTCCCCTTTTACGCACATTCACTTGTCCACACCAGTGCACCAAAAATAAATGAGGTGTTAATTAGTCCCAGTCTTATCTCCTGGCATTGTCTGACTTCAGGGAAAAGTCACCAGTGGCTATGGGGACCAGAGTCGACAGGTACTAGAGTACAGGTAACCTTTCTACTTTGATTATACATTGTCCCAATCTCCGTGGGCTTCTTTATTTACTGTAAACTGCTGAAGCTGACATGGAAAGAGACAGATTTGTCTTTGTGTGTTTGCATTCCGCCTTGAAGGTCAGTGCCTGTGGACTCTGGGCTACGGACGCAGGGTGTAAATCAGCGCTGGGGTACTGGTATTTATAGACTAGTGCCCATCACTGTTGTCTGTAAAACGGGGGTGAACTTGCCAGAGGACCCTGAACAATTTGTGAAGTCTACCCGTCTTTGCTTCCACTCCAGCTCGCTTCGTCACACTTACGTAACATTTCTGACGTGGAATGTCAGCTGTCACATTCGCATTAGCTGTGTCCGAACATGTTTGTTATCATTGGCTGGAACAGTCAGGGTGCAAACGCTCATTTATGTTGACCGGCTCGCCAATGTGTTAGTCGTGTTTGGTCTGAGGAGCACGATATTATATGCATCACCCTCATGCAAGGTCGTTGAATGAAACAGGCCACGAGTAGTATTATATATAGTTTGGAGTCAGTCTTGCTGGCTTTGAGTTGGAGCTTGTGGCTGTCTTCCAGCAATTGGCCACATCACTCAAAGGTGTAACATTAAACCTGACACAGAACAATAGCCAAGCACATGGTGGGCATTCTGTAGCGTTCACACTACCAGGAAACGTGGCAGTAAGTGGCTAGCCTTATCCCTAATGCTGCTGGAAACATAATGCCCGGCCTGTTACTGTCCCTAGAAATTCGACACCATTTAACGCTCCAACAGTTTCTTTTAACCTCTCTCTGTCTCGTACTCCTGGTTCCTCTTTTTTCACTCTAATCTCCCCCATTTTTAGGTTCCCCCAACTCATCCACAGATAGACGTCTAATCTCTCTCCTGCTATGCTATTGTGCCCTTTTCCTCATCACGAATCTGTACCCTAATTACCAGCTCTTTTCCCAAGGCCTCTACAGACGGCGTTTGATTTTCAAGCAATTAAAGCAATCAAGTGATAATCAAAATTTTGATTTGCCCAAAAATGATCGTCGGTCATGGCCAGTGAAAGATTTAGCCAAATTATTTCCCCCCCTTGAACAGCAATTTAGGAAGAGATCAATTGTGGTTTAACATCATTTATGAGATATGTGCGTATAAAAGACATCCTCGTCGTGACATGCATATCTTTCAATTGATAAGCTTTGAATGTTTGCCTTGTGACAATACTAACTACCATCTATCTTTTGAGTTCAAAGGTCATGCCTTTATGGCAGCCTTTGTCAAAGTTAAGGTCATGGTAAAGGGGTGGTTTACTGCTTTTTTTCTTTGCATGATTGTGTTTATGGGGTGCAATATAACATGTCTTCGTGTTTTGTTTTTTAAGCCTTATTTTTCATAAATTTCACCTTTATTGTAAGCAACTTTCTACTCTGTCATTTGAATGACCGGTTAACTTTCTGATTTTATGAAACCACTCCCCCAGAAACAGGCAATGGGCTCAGATTGGTTAGTTTGGGCCGGTGTGTTGTAATTGGCTAAACTGTGTAGCGTACGTTGTCCGTAAACTTCACGCCCTTTACGGGCGAAAGTGCATGTGCTCCTGTCAAATGTAAATAATGGTGTCGATACTGCCGTATCAGTTTGAGTCAGAATCAGACCCAAAAAGCGGTGATGAAGAGAGTCAAGCAGAACCTCCCCAAACACGGCTATTACAAAACGTTTCTGAATGGTATTTTTTTATTATTAGTATTCTATTCTACTAATATTATATAAGAATTTCCATACGCTGTTGCTTGAAAAAGCTACAGCTGCTTGTTAACTTTTGAGATTTGGTTTTCTCCTGATTAAACATTTAATATAACTGAATAAATCATTGAGTTGTTGTTTTATCGATATAATGAACAACCGTTTATCTATTCACATAGTTTACTCAGTGTATCGTTTTCTTTAGGTGTACATGTGGCAACTATGTTAAACCCAAACTGTACACTGATAATAGCAGCTGAAGTTTTCTGTTGCGATTACATATATTTTTGTTTAACCGAACTGGCTACTATAAACAAACAGCGTTGGCATTACGTTCTTGGTCAAATTGAAAAATTACGTAATAAAGTATACTCGGAAAATACATTTACAAAATTAGTACATACAAATTCAGGTCCAAAATGTTTGTACGCGTTTGTCGCAGACACACAAAATACCATAACTAAGTAGCTTCTAAATCCAGCGCCTTGTTTAGGTCCTTGATAAAACTAAAACATTACATCTGAAATTATACATGCAAATACATTTAAGATTATTAAGTTTTGCTGAAAGGTTTTGGGCCAACAACTGCTGCCTCTGGTTTTAAAGTTGGAACTGCTTCATGTTTTAGTAACAGTTTCTTGTTGAATCCGGCATTGAATTCGGAAGCAGCCTTTTGTAAAATGCGCAGCACAGAGAGCTAAATTATGATTGTAATTTTCATGAACATAATCAATCATAAATTTTAGCCATTGTTGATGAACTACAGCGTCTGTGGGAAGCCCGAAAACAGAAGACCTGAAAGCTGGGTGAAAATAACACACTTTCAACGGCATGGCTACAGCTCTCCACTAGAACTCTTCCTCTTCAATGATGTTACATTGAACTTTCAGCGTAGCAACTTTGCAGATACTGTTCATGCACCAACAGCATTACACACTATTTAAAATGAAAAAAGTGAAATCGCAATCAACCACCCCTTTAAAAAAAATGTGTGTCAACATCAGGGTTGTGAGTCATTAAGAACTGTCATTTTAACTATAAAGGTTTATCCAGGTCATCTTTCAACGTTAACATAACAGAGATTTTAAAGTTTTCTTTTCCAACATCCCAATTCAACTTCCGGTTCGGTGTGGTCAGGTCAATTGAATTGCAACTCATGAATTTGAAGGAAGCCAATTCTTTCAACCCTGGTTGACTTATGTTGATCTAAGATAGTAATCGCAATGAATTACTTTACAATAAGGCATACAAAGGGCTGTCAACATCACTCTTAAATGTGCTGTAATATTTGCAGTGAGAAAATCTGCTGTCTTGGCAACAGAAGCCTCTTTTGAAATGGGTCCCTTTGGCACCTATGAATACATGTTAGACCAGTCTGGTAGCTCTGCAGGACTGTGTGAAACAAAGAGAGGGAGATAAGAGAAGGAGAGGTGCTGAGAGTGAAAGAAAAAAAAAGACTCAAATAAATGAGTTCAACAATGGATGACAGAGCAGAATAACAGTCGAGGGACAGTTCAACGGGAATGAGAGGAAGAGATACAATTGTGAAAGAGTGCAGAAGAAAAAAATGTATGAACAAGAATAGGAGCATGGCAGAGTGAATGGAAGTAATAATCTGGCAGAGAGATAGAAGACTGTTGACGCAGAAACGATTGAATTGTAAGAGAACAGAACACATAAGACTGCATGTACTCAGCCAACCATAACACTCACACACTCACACACACACCGCCACGGGCACACGGCACATCCTCAGCGGCTCTGTGCAATTACTGACATCATCCTCTGATAACTCTGTACATGGGACTCATCTTAAGCCACCCATAATACCAAACCAGCCTCCGAGAGATAGGCAAATGAGGACCAGAGAGTGTGATTCTATATGACACTTGTGCCTTCGCGGTCAGCGTGAGGCCTTGAAGAAGCTAGTGGGCTGTAGCTTGGAGCTAAGGCTTAGTGACATGGGTAGCAGTGCGGGGAGGAGGGTTTTTGGGGGAGAACTGGAGGTTGGAGCACAAGAGCATGGCACAGACAGTTTGTGACATGGAAGGCAGGCGCTGTCTTCGATGCACTGGCGGTGAAATGCACCCGCATGAGGTGTGAAGGGAAATTTCTATTTGTTGTCATGGAAACTGCCAGTGTGAATTGTCTGAAGCAAAAATACAAGTGGAGGAGAGGGGAGAAGAGAAGTGAAGAGAAGTCACGTGGTAGATCTATTCAGGGGAGACCCTTTCTTTCATTGTAGACATGAATAAGATTTCTTTTTTAAGGCTGAGGTGCACTCTTTTACAATCAAATGTAAACTGTTTATTGCTTCCTCTTTTGCTCACAGCTAAAGCTTTCCAACATGCCTGGATTTGTCAAGTTTATGAAGTTGATATGATGTATTAGCCAAGTCTAGCTGCAGATATTCATACACGCCGTGTATACTCTCACAGCGGAATAGGTGTCGGGTTACATTTATTCCGATTTTGAGCGGCTGAATGGTACATTCAAGCCTCTGAATGGGACGCGAACACAGTCGTGCAGAAGCATTCTGCTTAAGCGGCTCAATCTCAGAGGATTTAGACTCAGGGGGAGGAAAGTATATTTCCTATGAGCGTTCAACACAGTGATAAGGGTGTCAGGCCATGTCAATCACATACAATGATATTTCCATTTGTCCGCTCAACCTTTTTGGAGCGCACAATGCGGTGGGTCCTTTTGGAAAGGCCTCTGACTGACGCACAAACGCATCACGGACACATATACACGCACACACTTTCAAAGGCTTCTGCCACTCATCGGGGGCCTGGGCTGAACCTGAGCAGCAGGAGTCAGTCTGATATTTTCAGCTGTGACACCCATGACCTGCCAGTGCCCTCATCATCCTAGGTGGCCATGCGTGTATGTATGCAGGTGTGTGCGTGAGACTATAGGGATTAGAGTTTCAAATTAAAGGGGTGGTTCAGGATTTTGGACATCTCAGAAGTTTCAGACCAAATGAAAATGAAAGCCTCTCTACACAGCTGTTTTTGAGCCTCTACAGCTGTGTAGAGACAATTGAGAAATAAACCTCAAACAATGTCACAGACTTCCCAAATCATGTCGTTTGCTGGTCATAAAAGTGCCAATTATCTGGGATTAGCAAATGTCAAACCTTTCCCCTAAACACATCTAATATATAATAAATAACAATAAAGAATATTTTTTTCATAATCCAAACACATTTTAACTGGTTAATGAAAAAGTAATACATTAATAAATTTACATTTTTAACTTTTTAAAACGTAATAAAAAAAAGTTTAATTTTCCGTAAACATACACGCCACTTTCAAGTCAAATCGCGTGTTATCTATACACATTTTCAGCTATCCGCGTGTATACGTGTCTATGCTGTTAAATGTCCGAGTGATTCTGCGTGTATGTACACGCCGTTAAATGTCCGAGAGAAACGAAGCAAAATGTAGATCTACATCTGGGGAGCGATATTTTTTTTCTAGGATGGTAGGGAAAGACTCGTAAATGCTATTAACCCCAGACAGTGACGGGTAGATTTAGGGACGGGGTTTGGGTGGGCCCTATATTTATATATACAGTATTGTCACGTTAAGTCAACGGCGTTCATAAACAAGCTGAAAAGGGATTATGGGTGTTGATAGGACGCCAAAAATGGAAATACAAATTGGCATGTCATACATACACCATTTCATGAGTTCAGTTCTATTGAAAATATGCTTTATACTTTTATTTATATTAAAGTATATAAAGATCATGTTAATTTATACAGTTTAAGGATAGATTATAGATCTCAAAGCAAATTTGTTGTCTAATGGGAACATTAATTATCAAAGTTTGAGATAAATAGCTCAAAAACATGTTATCACTATTGACAGTCTCGCACCTCAAATGCACTGTAAGTCACTTTGGATGTAAAAAAGATGTGCTCATTTAAAACAGATATCAAATTTGAGTCTTGTGTTGCAAAGGTTGAGCAGAGGTCATGTGATCACTTTCATGCACATTCTCGTGTGTACACTTGCGTGATTAACAATGGGTAGACGTTTATGAGAGCTGCAGCATAAACATTTGGTGCTGAAAGGGGTTAGCTTTGGACTTGGATTTCAACAAGGAATGTTCCGAGGAGGTTGAGATAATGCATGGGGGTGATGTGGAGAAAACGGGAGATTTACGAGTGCTGTATTTTGATCCTACAGTGAGTCACTAGCTGATTTCAATGAGGACAGAAGAGTGAAGAGACTGCATGCAGAGAACATCTCTTGGAAAGGCTGCAAATGCAAGTGACATGAGGGTTTTATGCAAGCATGCGGTTTGATTGGCAGGACAGTTTAAGGATTATATGAATAAGTGTCATACTTTCCTATTGAAGTTATGCCATGTTAAGATGTGCCCCCTGTGTTGAGACATGCCGTGGTGCACATTTTTAGAATTCCTGTTTAGCATTACTGGTGCATATATCTGCAGCATTCTGTGATGAAGTGTGTTGTATAACTCGGGTTCCCAAATTATTTTATACTAGGACCCAGCTATAGAGGTAATAAATCTCAAGACACAACAAAAACACTTTTTTAAAAGTGAAATAAGAATAAATGCATTGGTTCCAATCTCACAGAACTTTTACAAGGCGAATATGTACGAAAATGTATGATAAACAAAAAAAGTAAGCATGAAGGTCCACCCCAAACCCACCCACCATAAAAATTCATACAAATTAGCCACCTATTTGCCAAAACATATAGTTAAATTGTCATGTGGTTGTAGATTTGTTCTATTTTGAGAATATAAGTGACGTGTCATGGCAC
The DNA here is from genome assembly GCF_016745375.1 of Pimephales promelas. Next base: position 16,937,916 of record NW_024121133.1, read on the forward strand.
AAAAAAAAAAAAATGCTTTCTTGGTTGCACAGTAAATAACATCAGCCTAATGTATTTATTGAACTAATGATGCTTTGACATGGAACTTGCAGTTCAGTAAGTGAGTCAAATGTTGATTCGTTAGCTGCTCCCACTGATCATTCACTGAAGGATTCGTCAGGCTGAATCAAACCAGTACCTCCTGAATTTGTCTTTTTGAATGATTCAATAAAATAAACGTTTTGTAAGATTCATTTGTTTGTGAATCGAATTAGACAGATCACCCTGTAAGTTTGTTTTTCATGCAACACTGATGCATCATGTTAACTTGCTAATTGATTTTGAGAACAAATATTTGTTCATATTTATGGCATGAATGCATTCTCAAATTTGGCGCTACTTATTTCCACTCCGTGAAACCGCTAGAACTTTAGACGTGCAGCCCTGTGTTTATCTAATTTTGTCCAGTGCAGATAAATGGTATGCAGTGAAGAGTTCAGCTGAGCTGTGTTGAACTATGTTGTGCTGTGTTACACTGTGCCTTTTCAGCTTAAGCTGCTCTGAGGGAGCTGTCAGTCATCCCTGTACATGGCTGAGCAGCTCACAGGCATATCATTCAGCCTTACAGAAAGAGAAGAGAGAGAGAGAGACAGAAAGAGGGACACTAACATTTTCCTGTGGGAGCAGAGCAGTTCACTTCCAGCCTCACACTGTTAGAATACCAATTCATTCATCAAAGACTCAAGCCACACACACAAACACTCACAGTCTTTTTCATTTTGCCATGTACGAAGCTATTTTAATGAGTATACAGTAAATGTTCTCGTTTCTCTTGCAGTGATTTAAAAAAAGTAAGGAAAGTCATAAATGAATTTGTTCTAGATGCCTAATTTGACGGACAGAGAAAATAAGCTACTATTTGCTCCCAAACCAAAGAAATCCTTGCTTAAAATGGCTTTTTCTTCCTTTTTTTTTTTTTTTTTGCATCTTTCCTCCTTTTTTTTCACAGACAGAAATAGAATAAAATGACTTGGAGGAAAACGTCCTCGGGTTACGACTGTAACCCTTGTTCCCTGAGAAGGGAACGAGAACTGCGTCCAAGTGACACTTTGGGGGAACGCCCCTCAGCGTAGCGTCTCTGAAGCATGAATGAAACTAAGCCAATCTCCGATTGGATCAACGTGATGACGTGATGTGTGACGACACATAGGCGGAAGCATATATAAGGAACCGGCACACACAACATGTCAGCTTCTGTGATGAAGCAAGCGCTCCCAGGCAGGGGAAGGCGTGGCCACGAGACGCAGTTCTCGTTCCCTTCTCAGGGAACAAGGGTTACAGTCGTAACCCGAGGACGTTCCCTATCGAGGGAACTCAAACTGCGTCCAAGTGACACTTTGGGGGAACGAGTACCCACTACGCCACAACGCGCCCTGCCTGTCCTGGTGTGAAGCTGCTCACAGGCACACTCAGGACGCGAGCACAAGAGAGCCGGGTGTCGACGGAATGTCTAAGCTGTAAAACCTAATGAAGGTATGTGGGGTAGCCCATCCAGCTGCATCGCAGACTTCCTGGATGGGGGCCCCTGCGAGAAGGGCCCTAGAGGATGCTATGCCTCTAGTGGAATGGGCCCTCACAGCCAAAGGTGAAGGCATACCGCGCACCTGATAAGCTGTGGAAATCGCATTGACAATCCAGTTGCTGATGGTTTGTTTTGAGGCCGGAAACCCCTTTTTGGGCGACCCGAAACATACCAGCAACTGGTCCGCCTTCCGCCATGAAGAGGACCTCTGAATATATATCCCTAGTGCTCTGACAGGGCAGAGCCTATGAAGTCTCTCCTCATCCGCCGTCAGGTGAGGTGGGGGATGAAATGCCTGAAGAACCGTAGGCCGTGCCACATTAGATGGCACCTTAGGCAGATAGCCAGGCCTAGGGTGAAGGATGGCCTTAATGTTGCCTGGAGCAAACTCCAGGCACTCGTTAGATATGGAGAGCGCCTGAAGATCTCCCACCCTCCTCAGAGAAGTGATGGCCAACAGAAAAGCGACCTTCAGCGTTAGGTTCTTGGCCTCAGCCGACTCCAGTGGCTCGAAGGGGGCCTCAGCCAATCCTTCTAGAACTACTGCCAGGTCCCAAGAGGGAACCCTGGTACGAGCCGCAGGTCTCATCCTCCAAGCTCCACGGAGGAAACGTACGATCAATTGGTGTCTCCCCAGAGACCCATCACCCAACGGAGCGTGGAAAGCCGCAATGGCAGCCACGTACACCTTGAGCGTGGACGGGGTAAGACCAGAGGAGAAGCGATCTTGGAGGAACTCCAGCACTGAAGCCACTGGGCAGTTAACTGGGTCAACCTCACGCCTCCTACACCAATCAATAAACACATTCCACTTTAAACCATACAGTTTCCTCGTGGAGGGAGCTCTAGAGCTGAGTATGGTCTCCACTACTCCAGCTGACAGGCCGGCCTCTAGGTACTGTGCCCCCTCAGGGGCCAGACCCACAGTTTCCATAACTCCGGCCGAGGGTGAAATATTGAGCCCCCCGCCTGTGTCAGCAGGTCCCTCCTGAGGGGAATCTCCCACGGAGGGCCGTCTAGGAGCAATATTATGTCCGAGAACCATACTCGGGCCGGCCACAACGGGGCTACCAACAGTAGACTGATCCCGTCGCGACGGACCCTTTCCAGAACTCCCGGGAGCAGAGCGATCGGGGGAAATGCATACAGACGCAGCCTCGGCCACGTCTGCACCATAGCATCCAGCCCCAGTGGGGCTGGAGGGGTGAGGGAAAACCACAGCGGACAGTGGGTCGTCTCTCGAGACGCAAACAGGTCCACTTCCACAGGGCCGAACCTCTGACATATCGACTCCACCACCTCGGGGTGAAGTCTCCAATCCCCGGGCCTCAGCCCCTGTCTCGACAGGACGTCTGCTCCCTGATTTAGACTTCCCGGGATGTATGTTGCTCTCAGAGATAACAGTTTCCCCTGGGACCACAGGACGATCTGATGCGCCAGTCTGCATAGAGGGCGAGACCTCAGGCCCCCCTGATGGTTTATATAGGCCACCACTGACATGCTGTCTGACCTCACGAGGACGTGATGACCTCTGAGGTCCGGCAGGAAGCTCCTCAGAGCCCGGGAGACCGCCAACATTTCCAGGCAGTTTATGTGCCAGGAGGAATGATGGTCCCGCCATAGGCCTGTCGTGAAGCGGCCGTCCATGACCGCGCCCCAGCCCGTGAGGGAAGCGTCTGTCGAAACGGTTTTCCGGCGACATGGCGCTCCCAACACTGGACCTTGGGACAAGAACCAAGCTTTCTTCCACATAACCAGAGAACGAAGGCATCTGCGCGTAACTCTGATTGTGCGAAACGGGTTTCCCCTCGGGGAGAACCCCTTGGTTTTTAACCACCACTGGAGGGCCCTCATGTGCAGCAGGCCAAATGGAATGATGTTGGACGCTGCTGCCATGAGTCCCAGCACTCTCTGGAAATGCTTGACAGTGACGGCTTGGCCTAGCTTTATCCCAGCCACTGTGGCCAGAATGGACTCGACTCGCGCAGGCGACAATCGTGCCCGCATTACGACCGAATCCCATACCACTCCCAGGAACGTAGTCCTTTGGGCTGGTATTAACACGCTCTTCTTCGTGTTTAGTCTCAACCCCAGTTTCTGGATGTGGGCAAGAACAACATCTCGATGCTGAACCGCCAGCTCTTGAGACTGGGCCAAAATCAGCCAGTCGTCTATATAGTTGAGCACCCTGATGCCCTGGAGCCTCAGAGGTGCTAGAGCTACATCCATACATTTGGTGAATGTGCGGGGAGAAAGAGCTAGGCCGAATGGAAGAACCCGATATTGGTACGCTTCGCCCCCGAAAGCGAACCTCAGGAACTTCCTGTGGGATGGAAGGATGGATATATGAAAGTATGCGTCCTTCAGATCTATCGTGACGAACCAATCCTCGGATTGGATCTGACTCACGATCATGGGAATAGTGAGCATCTTGAACCTGAATCTCCTCAGAGAGCGGTTCAGATATCTGAGATCTATGATCGGACGCAACCCCCCATCTTTTTTGGGAACTATAAAGTAGCGGCTGTAAAACCCGGACTCCCTGTCTAGTGGAGGAATATGCTCTATGGCCCCCTTTGCCAGCAGGGAGTTTACTTCCTGTTCCAATACCCGACCCTGCGTCGGGTTGACTACAGTCCAGACCACCCCGTTGAATCTGGGTGGGTGGAACCCGAACTGCAGCCTGTACCCGTATTGTATCGTGCGCAGCGCCCACGGGGAAATATTCGCTAGATTTTTCCATGCATCGAAATATTTCGCCAAGGGAACCAGGCTCTCGAGCCTGGTTTCGGGTATTAATCGGGATTCGTTCTCGACCGCCTGAAACGAATCTCCGGCAGGACTGGACCGAAAACGATTCTCGATGGGCGAACGCAATCGCTGCCCGTCCGCAGGCTCGTGGGGCGGACAAAGCAGCTTGCGATCGCTGGAAACCGATGCGTCCCGAAACGTACTTGACGGCGGGAGAACAACATCGATTTCCTGCGGGCTCCGCGAGGGAGACGACCTCAGTCGCTCCATCACGGGTGGGGCCGCCCGCAGAGATCCTAGCACTGCTAGGACCTCTTAGATGTTTTCTTAGCCTGCAGGACGGCCCTCAGGTCGCCCTGCTTGGCTTGCGGCTTAGATTGAGAGCGCCGTCTATGCCCCCAAGCTCCTTGAGGGGGGGCTCTAGACGCGACGCTCTCTCTCTGAACCTGCCTGTAGGTGGAGGAGCTGGTACCTGGCTGAGGCTGCGACTGCCCACTGGGGGCAGACTTCCCGGATACTGAGCGACGAGGGAGAAATTGTTTGAAGGCCGCTGATTGATTTTTCGCCTCCTGAAACCTGTCGACAACGGTATTAACAGCGTCGCCGAACAGGCCAGAAGGCGAAATCGGGGCATCAAGGAGGAAAGCCCTGTCTTTCTCCCTGATGCCCGTCAGATTTAACCATAAATGTCTCTCCGAGACCACCATTGCCGCCATGGAGCGACCGACAGCGCGGGCCGTCTCTTTGGTGACTCGGAGAGACAAATCAGCGACCTTCCTCAACTCCGCCACATCCTCCGGAGTTGGTCCCTCGCCCTCATCAATATCCTTAAGAAGGTCGGCCTGGTACGCTTGGAGAAGCGCCATGGTGTGAAGACTCGCACCAGCCCGACCCGCAGCCATATATGCCCTGCCCACCAGTGAAGATGTTTCTCTGCATGGCTTGGTGGGCAGCACCGGGGCTTTAAAGGATGATGCCGACTCAGGTGATAAATAGTTAGCCAAAGGCTGTTCAACCCGCGGCATCATCCCATAACCATTCTCTCGTGCCCCCATGATATTACTATATTTTAATATTGTGGGATTGGAAACACGAGAAGAATGGGGTTTCTTCCACGATTTACACACCTCAGTATGCAAATCGGGAAAAAACGGTAAGCCCCGATGATGAGGTTGTTCCCTGTGCTGCAGGAAGCGCTCATCTAATTTGCTTTTAACTTGCACTTCCTGCTTTTCTTGTGGCCAATCGATCCTTAAATGAGCCACTGCACGGGAAACAACCTCTACCAGCTCCTCATATGCGGGGACACGGGGTGGCGAGTCATCCCCGAAGTCCCCGCCCCCTTCGATGCTGAGCACGTCCACCTCCTCGGAAGCAGACAGCTCAAGCAACGGATCCTCGACTCGCGCAGAAGAAGCCGCCGAGCGGGCTTCTGCGCGAGGCTCGAGGGCATCGGAACTGTCCGATGAATCCCGAGAAGGTGCCTCAGCAGCCTCGGGATCCCCAGACAGATCCATTTGCGAGCCCCATGAAGAGCGTCGCCGCGCCGCCTCGGCGGACGCGGGTCCCGCACCACGGGGCTCACGAGGCTGACCCTCTTCATTGAAAAGGGCCAGCCGGGAACGCAGCACGCGGAGCGGTAAAGCCTCACAATGCTCGCAAGCAGCTCCCTCGAGAGCTGCCTGCGCGTGCTGCATTCCCAGACAATGTGTACACAGTTGGTGTGTGTCCCCGCCCGTGATGTAGCGAGGGCAAGGGTGCACACACCGCCTGAAATTAACACTCGCCATTATTTAGATTTTAGGGAGATATGCTTAGACAGACAAACAATAAATAAGACTGACAGTCACAGAGAGCGCTTAGCTGAAGAACAGAAAGCTGACATGTTGTGTGTGCCGGTTCCTTATATATGCTTCCGCCTATGTGTCGTCACACATCACGTCATCACGTTGATCCAATCGGAGATTGGCTTAGTTTCATTCATGCTTCAGAGACGCTACGCTGAGGGGCGTTCCCCCAAAGTGTCACTTGGACGCAGTTTGAGTTCCCTCGATAGGGAACGAAAGGCATCCTCCTGTTGGAATACTGCACAGGCTCCGCCTGTAAGCTTGAGCTTTGCATAAAATGAGCATTGATAAATTTAGCTGACTTACGTAACCATTCCTTCCTCAAATTCAAACTGATGAGGCAGGAAAAGATATTTATTTCATTCTAAAGAGCCTCTATGCTAATGAATAGTGGAGAGGCTTTGAATGTGTCACACTGTGCTGGCTAAGTGACAGGCGGAGAGGAGCTGGGATTGGACTTGGCTAAGCTCAGATCCACATGCTGTCTCTGTGATGAACAGGACTACCTGCAGAGGGTTTGCTGCTTGGCCGTGGAACACTCATGGAAATAAATAAATAAATTCATAAAAAAAGAAACCACATGCAGCGTTGAGATCTGCATTGACTGTTTAGGCTTCAAACATTTTGCTTCAGTGAAGAGCTGAGTTCTCCATCTGGAATACTCGAGTGTGAAAGCCATTCAGAGACGTGCAAAGTAACACATAGCACACACACTAAAATGCTGCCTGAACATCTGTTTATTGTCTCGCATTTGCAGAGATTTGTAAAAGAGAGTGCTAACTTTCCAATTCTTGGTAATGGCTGGTTAAAACCGATCCGATGGTACAGGTGAAGCGAGGAGATCACGGTTGGGTTGGGTTAGATCAGAGGAACTCTCTCGCCTTCTTCAGCGCAGCTACATCTATTTATTATTGGCATCATGCCTAAAAATGTTTACAAGCCATCACTGCTGTAAATCCATCTTGGGCTACTCACCCAGAGCTGCTCCAGGGTCCACTTATCTTATGAGTGTACAAGGCTTGTGTGCATAACTCAACCTCTCTGCTGCCATCACTCCCATAACCATAAGATGTGATCTTAATGTGCTTTTCAGCTATTCTGTCACACTGCCTGCACTGGTCCATATATCAAAAATTTAGGAATGTGAGAACAGTTGACTTGTGGTGCACCTGTGTTATCAGGAACCAGAATAATAATAACTGCAATATACTTAATATATTGTACAGCAGCCATATTTTTTTAAATGCATTATTAAATAGGGAAATAAACACATGCAGCAAGAATACAGTCTGCTATATTAGCTAATTACAGAGAACAAATAAACCAGCAAGCAAACTGATAAAAAATATATATAAAATATAATTTTTTTTAATAAATATATTTTAATAGAATAGATAAAATATATTTTTTTAGTTTTGTATATATTGTACAAATATATCCCTGCTTACAAGCAACTGATTCCCTGAATTTGTCTATGTAACATTAGAATGTTTTTTTCTGTGATGCTTTTTGTCATCCTATATTTTATACCATGTGTGTCTGATTCAGAAGAATGGCAAACCCTGAAAAAAGTCAAGGTTCAGCTGACACTTCAAATCGAGGCATGGCAAACTCAGGGTCACCCTGCCTGCCTCATATAGGTCAGGGAATAATGAAACTACTGTATGAGCAGATAAGACCAATATTAATGCTGATAAAGACATGAATAGCATAATCGATAACAAACACAGATGATATTTTTCTTAAAGTGTATGTTTTGCTATATGATGGAAAAGTTTTATTACAGCAGACTAACAACATGACTGAAAATGGAAACAGGAAAGGCCTGTAAGTCAACCTATAGACTCCTTACTACATTTTCTTTATTACATTTATTCATTCTATCAATGTATTCATCATATTATCTTTGTTGAATTCATATTAAGACATTTGTTTGTTGCTGTATGCTTGTTTAAATAATCTTATTTAATTATAAACAAAACAGAAAGATGACCCGTTAAGATGGTTAAACTCCTTTAAGCTCTCATTTAAAAATAAAGGAGAATTTGATATCTGCCACTTGAGAAGTCCCTGTAAGACTCTGCTAAGTGCTTCACAGGGCACCGGCCGTGAGCCGGCATGACTGTACACGGCTACAATCATTCAATCTGTCCTCAGTCTCATCCACACTCTCTCGCTTCAGTGCGAAATGCTTCATGATTCAGTAGCAGCGTGAGACTGCAATTGATGCCAGTCACCACCAGGACTGTAAACTCGGCAGGGCCGAATAAGACGGAGGGGCCCTGCTAGCTTTGGCACAAGAGGCAGATTGAGAGTTGTCTCATACCTAGTGGTCTTCCCTTTAGGAGGCTGCCAGGACAACACAAAGATGCCAACAGCTCCACCACAGACACTGAAAATGATGTTTCACAATCATCACACACATGATAATGTGCATTTCACATTATGTGTTCATAAAGGGCCGAATAACAGGATGATGGGACTTTGTAAAATTAGAATACGTAGAGTTGCTATTGCTCATATTTATGAGATTTCAAATTTAACAATTTTAATGTTAGGGAGTGATTTCTTGTCACAACCAGCATTGGAAAAGGCTTTTAAAAGTACTGTTACAATATGTTGATACTCCCTTAAAAAGTAACTAACTGCATCACTCGTTACATTACTCTTGCATTTACTCTTTCTCACCTGGGCCTGGCTTTCTTGTTTTTGTTTTTAAAAACAAAAAAGTTATATTTTTAGGTAAATGTAAAGGCCCTTTCACACCAAAAGTGTACATGCAAAAGAAAATGCAAATTCACGCATTTACAATAGAGGGTGCAGCTCAAACAATCCTTTTTAGCTGTGCTGCCGTGGAATGCAGAAGAATAGGGTGCAAGAGAAGTTCAAAATTCTTTAAAGATTTAAACATGAAACACAAATGTGATTTTTATCTGAAGTCATTATTGCTAATATGTTTGAACTGAATCATCAAAGGTCAGCAGCAAAGACATTGGTTAATAAAGTGAGATTAAATACACCGATCAGAAAGTATATTTGTGTTTTTTTAAACATATTTAGATATAACAGGTTTGTGAAAAATTTTGAGTTTGCATTTTACAATAATCTATTTTTAATCTATTTTTGTGTAAGTTAGGTGATTAAATGAATGCTCACATTTAGTCTAGAACTACAATAACCATTATGTTCACACAGCGCACACAACGCCTTTACTCTCGATATCTCTCAACATGGGGACAGGAGAGGTGTCTGTCAATAAAAGGGAAAACAAAGTAACTGTTTGTTGTAATTGATATTATGTTGTAAAGTAATGGGTTACTTTACTAGTTGGGGGGATAACGTTTAGTCCAGTTGGGGGGATAACGTTTAGTCCAGTTCCAGGAGATGCATAAACAGGGAGTGCTCTCCTGACATTTTGCTGGGTGGCAAAAGGCAGACTCACACATGCTGCAAACAGATGGCACATTTGTCCTTAGAGATGCTTCTCATATTTTTATCATTAACCCATATTAGCAAAATCAACTTTTTTCATGATGTTTCTTAATAGAGGGCCTTTGAGTTTTACTCTTTGACCAAAGCAGCTGTCTCCTTTGGATGATATTACGCCGCCATTGCATCACAACTGGGCAAAATGTATCTGATCTGCCTCCAGTGAATCATAAAAGTGTAACTATTGAAAGTCAAAAAACTCTCTGCAATATCTTGACTTTCACATATAATGGTTGTCATTTAGTGTAGTTGGCTTCACTTTGGCCCTCTTGGCTCAATCAAAAAGAGCTCTTATTATATTGTAAAATCAGAAGAAAATCAGTGCAGTATTAAACTAATGTATTTTTCTTCCAATGTAGTGCAGAGGCTCAAAAGCTAAAAGGATCACATATAGACCATTTCACAAGATGTAAACAACACTGGTCCAGAAGCAGTTCCTGTTTCAGTTTTTTAACACTACATAAAAGCTGGGATAAAATACAACCAACAGAACATTTAAAACTGAATCAAAAAGTTAAACAAACATCTTTAAGATGTTTTCTTTACATGTGAAATAAAGAAAACAGTTACAAACTGAAACAGGAAGTGTTTCTGGACCAGTGTTGTTTACATCTTGTGAAATGGTCTATAGTCTACCATGTGTGTTATTTGCCCTTTAGAGAATACTGCCAATGCTCCTGCTCGTTGTGATAAACTGATTCCCCCATCAGTTGTCTGTATCAAAGCGCATCCAAATCCAGGTCACATCCCAGCCAGTGTTTGAATAAAAGCCAGCATCCTAGTCTTACCTACTTCAGACCTGCAGTGACATATGTATCCAGATTGCCCTTTTGCATTCAATAAATAATTGAATTATTCATGGGGGGAAAATCACATTATGAAATAAATGTTTTTCTCAATAAATGAGTTTCCCTTTTGTTGACACTCCAAGTTATGTCAGATGTGACAAATGGGGTTTTGCTTAGAAAGCCTACCAACTTTGAGTATTACAAAATGAGCCAATGGCAAAGAAATGCCATAGGTCTGCGGAATTTGCATGGCGCAACTCTATGGCAAATCACAACTTTATGACAAATCTGAATGCATACATTTACCTGACCTCTCTGTATGGAACATGTAATTTGTTTGTTTTTGTAATATGTTGGCATTGATTCACTAACAGCCTGGAATCCTTCACTCCTTCCAAAGTACGAGAGCCACGGCAACGGTTTCATAACGACATAGTCATCAGTGAGATGTGGATGAGTTTGTGGGCGATGAACTCTTTGGCTGACTTTAAATAATGACATACAGCAGAGGTGTATTCTGACCTTCTCCTGTATCACTCTGTGAAGATGAATACACCTGTGCTGATTTATCATTCATATAAACATTAACATGATCTTGTCCAGAGATTTTATTAAACTAAATAGAATTCAAGAAAATAAAAAAATGCGACTGAAATTATATTTATAATATATACTATGTTTATTTTTATTAATAATATAATACATGTTATTCATATATACTTGTCAAATTATTTGTAAAATGCATTTGCATAATCCACATAATGTTAAAAGTAGCCTACATATTAGTGTCTAGGATTAGGGATGCAATATGTGGTCACACTGAAAAAGACATTAATATGTGCTTTATAAGTAATAAACAGCCAATAGTAATATGCATGCTAATAAGGAACTAATTAATATTGAGAATTGGACGCTAAAGTGTTACCAATAATATAATATAATGCAATGCAATGTAATGTAATATATCAAATCAAATGCACACCTAGTGGCTTTTATTTCTGGATGAAAGCTATAAAAAAAATCTTCAGATTCCAGGGGAAGGTTTTGTCAGTGTAATGTGTATCTGGTGCACTTCACTTTTGTGTGAATGACCAGGTCGTGCCTCCCCTCTCTTGAGCTCCAGTAGTCCGTCACAGGTTAGGTTAAGCCTTAGGCAGCACTTAGCGTGCTTGTATTCATGTCTGAGATTCTAGTGCAAAGCAACAGCAGAGTCGTTATCTAACCGATCTGATTCAGAAAAAGGGCTCGGGCCTCATATTGCTAGACTCAAAAATGTTTATTAAACAGTTTAGCTAGCAGAAATTCTCTTAATCTTATGCAACCATCATATCCATTGCTTGGATATAGGGCAAATGTTTTTGCCAACGTTTGAGGAGCGTGTGTGCACTTTGGGATCCCTCCCACAACGTTGGCTCCTCAAGAGCAGTCAAACGCCCACCACAGACCTATCTCTTTAATGCTCTCTCTCCTTCATGCTAGCACTGACTTATGCACAGGAACAATCAATATAGTTATTTCAAAGGCAAAGCTTCAAGCCTGTTTAAAGAGTAGGTTCATTCGGTCTACTGCATATTAGCTCTGTTGCAGCCATGCACATTATCCATTTTACAACCCCGCTCTGCAACTACAAGCTCTCTAAGCTGCCAATAAAACAGTGGAAAGAGCCACTGAGTCACCAACTCTTCAGCAAGCATACAAACGCACATATGACTCATCATTACCCAGCCAATATATGGCATGACATTGCAGTGTTCATACAGCCCTCCAAAGTGTGCTGAATAAATGTATCCACAGTTGTTCAGCTGAGAGAATAAACAACTCTTTACAAGAACTCCTTGACCGTATTTAAAATCATGGATTGAAAACAATATTGTTATTATTTCATCATAGGAAATCATCTGTTGTATGTAATTGGAGTTTTCACCAAATGTTTTATATATATTCTCATACAGCTCAAACAGTAAAACATGGAGACATAAAACATATAAACATAAAAAACAAGTAAATGTAAATATAATTTCACATGTTTGACATTAATAATCAGCAGCTGACTGACTATATTCTTATCTGTCATTTTTCAGTTCAAAGTTTTGAGGATTTTAATGCAGTCTCATTCTCACCAAGGCTGCATTTATTTGATCAAAAACAGTAATATTGTAAAATAGCATTACAATTTAAAATAATTGTTTTTGAGTTTAATGTCATTGATATACAGTGTATGTGTAATTTATCCCTGTGATGGCACAGCTGAATTTTCAGCATGGTTCCTCCAGTCTTCATTACTGTCATAAGATCCTTCAGAAATCATTGTAAAACTGATTTGCTGCTCAAGAAACATATTGTCAACAGTGGTGCTACTTAATTTTGTCATTTTTTTTTGGAATTTGATATTCTTTGATAAACAGAAAGTTCAAAAGAACAGCATTTATTTGAAATTTAAATCATTTGTAACATGTTTACTGTCACTTTAGATATTTAATGGATCCATGCTGAATAAAGGTATTAATTAAGTATTAATAATACAAAATCCTATGGAACACAAACTTTTTTTGTATGGTAGAGTATACATAAATGTACACTATTTTTATTAAGCACTTTTTTACTTACACGAATGCAACCAGAGCAGACTAAGATGAAGTCTGTTCATAAACTGCAGATCTTTACTGTACAAAGAAAGAGAAAAGACACTCAGATACTGTATACAGATATATATATATATATATATATATATGAAGAGTTCAGATGCAAAAGCCTCTAAATGCCATTTGAAATTTTCTTCTTTAATGACTATTTTTATCAAGCTTGTATATTTAAGTTCAGTAATTTCACTTAAATAACAATTAATAGGTAATTATCATTGCCATTTAAGTGAAATTACTGAACTTAAATATACAAGTTTGATAAAAATCATCATTAAAGAAGAAAATTTCAAATGGCATTTAGAGGCTTTTGCATCTGAACTCTTCATATATATATATATATATATATATATATATAGAGAGAGAGAGAGAGAGAGAGAGAGAGAGAGGGAGAGAGAGATATACAGTATACTGTAGAATGATAGACCTGAATACACAGTAATTTTTACTTATGTAAAATATATACAATAATAGAGAGTAGAATTGTAAATGAAATATATATATATATATATATATATATATATATAAAGAATAGAATGATAGGAAAATATGTTTAAAAACAGAACATACAGTAAGAGGTCAAAAGGAAAATGTTCATTTCATAGTTTACCCAAGGGGTCAAATGTGTCAGACAGATGTAAGATCCTGTGTAAGCAGATGGTTTCTGGATGCTTGTCCAGAATAAGCAGCAATGTGGATCTGATTTTAGCCAAAGATCTGGCTAGACAAGACTAACCCACATGTAACATTACAATGACGCAAGTAAATATTTTTTGTATTAATACCTCTCTGTGGTGCTGAATAATTAGTTTGGCTTGGACTAATTTTTTCTCTCGTTCAAATATGGACCAGATGTGTTCTCCTTTTCCTCTGAATGTGTCTTGTTAAGAGCAGTGCTTACTGAGGATCATGATCGATTGCTAGGATTTAGTAAGGTGCAGAAACTCTGTAAACGTTTCCTGGCAGTTGGTTAGTTCCTGGCTAGTTTCCTAACTGGCAGCCATATCTTTGCTGGTTTCGTCCAGTTGTTTGTGTACAGTAAATGCCAAGAAATAAGGCCCGTATTCACAGAGAATTATGGGAAAATTACAATCTCTCCATGGAGAAAAAGAGCTAAAGTCACATACCAATAAATAGTATAAATCATTTTGCTAGTGTATGGTGTATTGATGACAGTAATAATAAAACATTTGGTAACACTTTACAATAAGTTAACCACTTTAGTTAACATGAATTAATAATGAACTGCACTTCTACATTTGCTAATACATCAAATCAACAAACAATGAACAGCTGGATTTTTATTAACCAACATTAACAAAGATTAATAAATATTGCAAAAAAAGTATAGCTCATTGTTAGTTCATAGTTAAAGCTACAATATGACGCAGTGTCAAGCTGAATGATGGGACTTGCTTTCAAGCTGATAGATCCAATAATGTTTATGGATTAGTGAAAACACTCATGTTTTTAACATTACAGTTGTATGAAGCAGGTCGCGATTGCTAATAAGAGACATATCACACGCGAATCCCGCGGATATAAAGGAATAAGGAAATTTCATCCTATTGAACTACACGCAAGTGCTGGATTACTCACACAGGTCAGTTTATTAGATTAATTAAACTTGTGAGGAAAAACGCAGCGCTGTTCCTTGGTATAACGTTACACTATCACACTAAACGGCCTTTAAATGTGTTGAAAGTTATAATGTTATTCTACGTGTAAGTTCATTTGCAACATAAGAATATACTGACCATATTTTAACATTTCATCATGTCAAGCTAACGTTATAACATTGATTTGTTTTATGAACATTTGCTCACCTGTCTAATAAAGCTGTAAACTTGACATGATGGAAGCAAAGTCGTGACTCGTGAAGTTCTGTCAAGTCCAAATTAGTCACGGACGCTAGCTCTCTGTAGAGTGAAAGTCAGTCTCGGACGCGCTCTCAAAAACATCACGCTGATATTGATCCTCATTTTAGTTCTCCTTGTTTGTCCCAAAGTCTGCTTGCCATGGTCTATGTTTGAACAAAACAAGAACTGGGTGCTGCTAGTGCTAAACGTTACTCACTATGCAGTTGTTCACATCTGTCGCCATGGTTACGTTATGGCTATGGCAGTACGAGCGGAAACCGAGGATAGCGCGGATATTGCATCATTGACTGGCGACGTTTCTTTCTGGGACGGCCACTTGGAATTGGAATTTCTCTGAAATAAAAGAACTTTGGAGACTTTTGGGATATTGTAAGTACACAACTGCAGGAAATATATCACACTGTACAAGTGATTTTTGGATATTTTATTACAAAATTCTTACATATTGGACCTTTAACATATTAACTAATGTTAACAAATAAAACCTTATTGTAAAGTGTTACCAAATATTTTATTTATAAAAAATAGATGATGTAGGAAATCAGCTTTGTTTTATTTAAAAAATATTAACAAATACGCTTGCTTTTATACATTTTCAATGATATGTCAGGCTGAAACTTTCAGTTGAGGTCAAAGTAGAGCTGCCAAGAACAACTTTCAGAGCCTTAGATGTCTAGACTTATCTTCAGGCTCACTTTCACTTGACTGAAGAAAGTAATCCTTGACTCAGACAGATTTTAATGAATTGAGTCAATTATCAGCATTAATTCCAGTGATACATTCTGCTGATAAAAGGTTTAGAGCCGAAACTCTGTTGATTGAATCTCAGGTTGAATCTTCGCAGACTGATCTAAGCTCATCAAAATGGATGGACTCTCTCGCTTTCTATCATCGTTAATTCTTTCATTTCTGAAGTCTGGCTCTCTGGACCACGTTGTCTCCCTAAACTGCTTCACATGGCAGAGAGGCCCATTGTGTTTTTTTTTTTGAAAGATGTGGAAATAATAGCTTTCCAAATCCAAAAGTTGTGTTTGAAAACAGCAGCCTGTTGTTTTGTTCATATAGTGGACCCTTATGTCACCTGGCTGTAGGCTCGGAGGATACTGTGTGAGTTTTGGCTCTTTGGTACGCTGCTGTGGTAGTCTGTCATGTGATGCCAAAAATAGCTATAGCTTCACTCAGCGGACTGAAAAAAAATGAGGGTCGGTGCAAATCCCTCCAGAACTAGTGCTTTCTAGGAGAGGATAAAAGAGTCAGGGCAACAAGGGCTCGACTCCATTCAGCAGGAGGGTTTCCCTCATAGATTCATTAAATGTTCTCTGCTGTGGGTGTGGATTTAATATTAATATACATAATAATATAATATTATGTATATTAGTATGAAGAGATTGCTATTAAAACCATGAGACAAATGACAAGAAGAAAATGTCAAGAATGCACTTGGGCTGGTCTTTGTTAATCGAAATGTCATCTTACATTTTGTCATCTCATGCAGAACATTTTAAGACTGGTAATTCCGCATTTTTGTCACAGCATGTCCATTTGTCTGTATGAACAAACTGGTTGTTAAGATCATTCTGTGATGGGAGGAATTCTTTTGCTCACTGTGTCGATTTTTTTTTAGATAGTTACAAGTTTACTGAATAATCCACCACCAGTTTTAACTGAACGGGAAAGAAAGTATGTAATATTATAGTTGTGTTTTAAAAGTTGTTTATTTAACTTTATAGATTATTTTAAAATGCATGATTTTTTTTATTACGAGAATTTTTAATTTGAATAACATCAAATAAATTAAATAAATAAATAACAACAAATAAAATAATAACATCTACAATTTAGCATCAACTATTCATTGTTAAAGTATTTATCTACACACAGGATATGAGGGACACAACAGGCTGTCTTTTTTTAAATCACCCATCAAATTCTAGTCTATTTTTGTACATTTGGTCATCATTGTAAGTGGAGATGTATAAATAATCTTTCTAAACAATAACACCTGATCATCTGCAACAGGCAGTTTCGTTGTGGAGGTGATAATGGTTCATATATATAGAATGACTGATTTAAAAATACCTGCGTCCTTGTAGAAAAACTTTGTTCATCCTTCAAAAATGCTGTAGAGACTAGAGAAGCTTCTCCTTTCAAAGACTGACACACCCCGGCTTAAACCAAACAAACAATCTGTAAAAGAACAGAGTTATCAGAAGCAAGTTGTCAAGGGTGTGGGGGGGAAATAAATAGAATAAGAGAATGGGTACAGAGAAAGATTGGGGAACAAAGAAAAACATTTCTACCAAAACAAGAAACTCCTGCTCTAGTCTGCATCCATGCGTAAATCTTATGATTCTCTGAAAGTGCGCTGCTTCACTGACTCATTTTCCATACTCTGCATACAGATGATGTCATTGGTATATTTGGGAGGACAAACAGAGACCGTAAGTGTGTCTGACATAATGGGGTCTGACAGAGTTGGTCACAAACCAGTCTGCCCTCATCTTCATCTGAATAGTGACAACAACAATCTGCCGAAACACAAGAGAAAATAAGGAAGACTGTGTTGTGTCTTTATTCACCCATTGGTCTCTATAGAGTGACGCTCCACAAAATCTTGACAAAGTTAGTGAAGATGATTGAGCAAGACATGGCCACAACTTCACAAACACTTAATTCATTCAAGCAAACTGAAAAAAGGATGTCAAAAGACTCCATGCTTGCATTTGATCCAATATATTCACTTCCACTGGCTTTTTTTTGGAAGCGAGATTCTATGGCCTTGGACGTTAGTAGCATTTAAATCGGAATCCTTTGAAGGTCTGGCAATCAACCCACAATAAATCGGACATATAAAGTATAGAACGCCTGTCTGACATCCCATGATGCTTTTGCTTTAAATTATTTTTTTTTAGACTTAGATTAGAACGTTTAAATTGGAACGTTTTGAACATTAAAGAAAAAAATGAATATGAGAGTGATTTATGGCCCTGTTAGAGCTGGGTGGTCAAATCACATGGAGACGTTTCAGTCCGAGAGAATCCGTTTGCTGTGAGATGTCCTGGAGGTAGATGACGCAACAGTGCAGGGAGAACGGTAGAGCTAGTCACGCGTTTGCCAGGCCACTGTTTTCATCAGGCATGCTGCCCTGCAACAGGACAGTGTGTGTCACCACCACTGTCATAGCAGAACACTCACTCAGCACGAGCTAACACTCAAAACCATGCACAAACACAAAGAAGAGCAGGCAATTACAAACACAGTTGGTCGCCCAGTATTCTCATTTACACAGAAGAACACGCAGGATTTTACTCATACACTGGAATAATCTGATTTAGTGGTTTTCATTACATTTTCCTTACTAAATAAATAAACTCATGTTTAACCGACATATTAGCAAATTAGACTTTCAAATGAGCGTCTGTTAAGCTCTACGCTTAGGAGGGGCTTCATAGATGTCTGACTGAGAGACTGCCATGATGCAAACCCTTGCAAGTCGGCAAATCACCCTCCGTCTGCAACCAGAGATATTGTAATGAGAGTTATTGAGCAGAGATATGGCAGTCCAAAAAGTATCCTATCCTATATATATATACTGTATATATACACACACACACCGTGAGAAAAGTCTTAAAACAAACATTGTGGAAGGCTGAGGAATGAGTTTCATTTAACTATTTTATGTCATCACATATTAAATCCCAGTGGCATGTTGTGGAATTCAGTGTAAATCGATATACATACAAGATGTTGTTCGACAGGTTGGAAGTTTTTTGTGTTTTTGAAATAAATTTGAAAAATAAAATTAGCCTAAAGGTAAAAAAAAAAGATATATGTTTTTCAAATTTCAAATAACAATTTATTCAAAAATGCTAATTGTGATGTGATGGCAAAACTGGATTTTCAGCATCATTACTCCAGTCTTCAGTATCACATGATCCTTCAGAAATCATTCTAATATGCTGTTATTTTGTAGGATTCTTTGAATATAAAGTTGCAAATGTATTAACTGTCACTTTCGATCAGTTTAATTCTGACTGAATAATAAAAAATACATAAAAAAGAAAGTGTGTCTTTATTACACATAGGCTACATATTGTGTATGCAGCAACATACAGTATATTTAATTTATTAATGTTTTTTTAACATCACCTATAAAATAAATTTTTTGGCTATATTATAATTAATAGTCATCTTTTATTAACAGGTAAACATCACAATTACCATATGTTTTGAAAATCACAATTATACATTGTGATGCTAGTTGAGGTTTTTTTTAGACAACAAAATTTTTTTTTACCCACAATGAATCTGTTTTTCTTGAGCATTAAAATATAATTTCATTAAAATATTGTGATAATACCGTATACCGTGATAAAAGCTCAATCAATTAACCGCAGCATGAAAATTTGATACCGGCACATGCCTAATCACAAATATATTGATGGTGACTGGGACAGATGCGTCCCTATCATTTATTTGCTACCAGCTCACTCACATCAAAGCATCATTTTAAGCCAATCATCGTAATAATGTGAATATGCTGTCATTATCACACTGATCACACCACTGTTGTGATTTAAAGATGATTTGTGTTTACGTTTTAAACATACTTTTTATACTCTCATTTATTTTCTACTTTTTGGAAGAGCTCCTGTCTCCCTTGCCATCCTTTACTTTGTGTATGAACACAAAATTCAAGGTGGTTTCAACCCATGTTTAGGTCAAATATGGACAAACCATACTGTTGGTTTACATTGTTTCGGTTTGCCCATTATTGACCCAAACATGGGTTGAAACAACCCAGTGATTTTTATAGACCATTTTGCAAGATGTAAACAACACTGGTCCAGAAACACTTCCTGTTTCAGTTTGTAACTGTTTTCTTTATTTCACATGTAAAGAAAACATCTTAAAGATGTTTGTTTAACTTTTTGATTCAGTTTGAGTTGTTTTGTTGGTTGTATTTTATCCCAGCTTTTATGTAGTGTTAAAAAATCGAAACAGGAAGTGCTTCTGGACCAGTGTTGTTTACATCTTGCAAAATGGTCTATAGCGTGGAAGCTTATAGAATGTTTATAGAAAACAGTATGGTATGGTACTTGAGACTGATGCATTCATAAAATTACATTACTTTTGTTCAAAACAACCCTCAAATGCCTGAGGTGAGGTGCTGTGTGTTTGTTAGGGGAGCAACTGAGCCTCTGATTGTGGTAGCATTGTGCATCTGGCCTCCACTTTACATCAGATTTGTGTGGCATCTCCTCAAAGCCTTCAGGCTCTGAAATCCCCCACCTTAGTGCATTAGACCAAGAGTGCCGTGATTCAAAAATCGCCATTTATCTGTGTATCAGAATTAGGCCATAGTCATTCACGTGAGCCAAAGGTCAGCGGGAATCACTTCGATATCTGAGCAGGTCAGAAAATTGTAAACAAATCCTAAAACACAATTTTATAGACTAGTGGAAAAAAAATCATGACAATAAAATTGACATGATGTATTTTCTACCCGGCATCCCTCAGCACGAAGCTAAAAAACAGAAGCAACTCCCTCGCTATCTTTCTATTCGTCATACACACTTATATAACTCTAATAAAAGACACAGCTTGCGATGAGGATTTGATTTAGTGTGTCTTTGGAGTATTCCGAGCCATGTTGCAGCCCGTGGCCCAAGAGGAGAGGGAAGGAGAGGGGAGGGGGTGAGGAATGGAGACTGGACACACTCATGTGGAAAGGAGGATCTGGCCTGGAGGTGCTCAGCCAACCCTCACAGCCCCATCTCGATGTGGTTATGTGTGTGTGGCCATGTCAAGGAAGGGGGGGTGGGGGTGGGGTGTCTGTTGAAATGAGATTCAGAATGCAAAATATGTGGGAGAAGTTAACCATGCATAAACATATATGAATGTGTAGCTGAGCAAAATGTCATATTTCTACGTCTAACTAGACATGCATGTCGCGTGAACATGGGTGGGTTTGTGTGCTCATTTAAGCGCTCATGTGATATAATATGTGAAACATAATTACATTTGTGTGACATCTTTAATTGTATGCCTCCCTTCCAGAATGCAGAGGATGGACACGGATCCGTCCCAGGGTGACAAACACATGCTGATGTAAAAGTGTTTCAACACACACACCTTGCATGACAGCTCTTCGTTATGACAAATGGAAGCAGACGTGTACTGCCCCGCTGGCCCTCCTGTCACATCCCCCTGCAATGACACACAGCAAAGAGGAAGACAGCTTGGATTTATTCGAATAAAATAACACAAAAAAGAAACAAACAACAACACATACTTAGCATTGATAATCTAAAAGACGTCAGCAGAGAACAAATATACACTGCAGCACTTTAATCTACCTCACATTTCTGTATGCACTTGAGCCGCAGAGCTGTGAAAGTGCCCTGGTGATCAGGTGGTTGGGAATAAGGGACCGGCCAGTCAGTATATTTGGCTGGGTATCTCCTCTGCAGTGCACCCTTACTTTGACTTTGGAGCTTCTGTCTCGGTTGCATTGTTAAATTTGGTTTGCTGCAAGTTTTTGGGGTGACTACTTGATATATGCTGTCCTTTCCATGAGCATTTGTCCATGAATAATCAATCAGGTGCTTGGTTTATAGCCAGTAAAGTGTCTCTACAGGTACTAGAGTGTCTGCAAAGAGGAAAAAAAAAAAATAAAAGCGCTCCCTAAAAAATTGCCTCAAGTGATTCCATGAAGGCAATGGACTCTCGTGCTTCCAAAACTCTGCTTGTTAATGTAGCCAGACTCGAGTTGAATCAGCGACCGGTGCCTGTTCTAGTGAAACTCTCCATCAAGTCATGTTTGATAATCCATGACCAATCTCATTTCGTTACAGATCTATTACTGTGCCTGAATTCATTCATGCAAGCACAACGTCTGAAGATTAATGCAAATTGTAGTTATATAATTTACTTACATAATGACACAAAGTTAAGACTTTTATGACACCTTTAATAACATTACATTTTACAATAAGGTCCTTTTAGTTAATATATTAACTATGCTAACACTTTAGTTTAGGGTCAAATTTTCACTATTAACCAGTTACTTATCAGCATGCATTTACTAAGATATTGACTATTTTTAATACTTATAAAGCACATATTAATGCCTCAATCTGCATGACCATATTCATCCTTTAATCTCACCCAATAATACCTAAACTTAACCACTAGCTTACTAACTATTAATATGCAGTAATTAGGATATTATTGATGCAAAAGCTGTAGTTATTAGTGAGAATTGGACCGTAGTCTAAAGTGTGACCACTAAAAATACTAACAGTGAGCAATTAATTACATTATCAATATTTGTTAATGTTGGACAATAAAATTACAACTATTATTAATGGTTGAAATTAACATGAACTAATATTAACAATTTTAATATTAACATTACTTCATAATGTTTTTCATTGTTAATTCATGTTAACTATAAGGAACCTTATTGTAAAGTGCTATCAAAATATTATCCTACAAATTCAAGAAGCTTCCTTCCTTCCTTCCTTCCTTCCTTCCTTCCTTCCTTCCTTCCTTACTTCCTTACTTCCTTACTTCCTTCCTTCCTTCCTTCCTTCCTTCCTTCCTTCCTTCCTTCCTTCCTTCCTTGGACAGTGGCTCGACAGCCTAAGATGATGTAGCATTTAAAAACACAATACACATTTAATAGAACATAAAGTTGTTCAATTATGATACACACTGCAGCATTCAAACCAGTGTTCTGCCTATCACAGCGGATGAAAACTAAAGGCTGAGCCAGAGGATAAAAGTGTGTCTAGAACAAGAGTTAAGAGTCATCAATGTTTCAATAAGGCTGCGTTGTTCTGTGTTTTACATCTTATTGCAATGGATGCCTAATTCACTGGCAGGGAGAAACAGCTGCTGAGAGATACAGTTGAAATGAAGAGGAAAAAGGAGCACTAGGGCATAAGGACAAACCCACCTGTTTTCTCAATGTAAGATCATGGTGAGCCTTTCCACTGGACCTAGTGGGACAATGGCAAGGAGTTCAGTGTTGATTTCATGCAAACTCATATTATACATCAAACAAATTACATACTGTACATTATCCAGTTTAATACAAAGGTATGCTAAGGCTAAGCTAGCATGCTGAGCAGTTAAAAACAGAAAATATTTAATTTCACGATCTATTGTCTTGTTTATTTACCATTATATCACACCAATGTAAGATGACAAATCATATGCCGTGTAAGTTTCATAATCAGGCACTTAAAGCAAAGAGGTATCAGTTAACAAAAACATGTTCTAAGAACTTATTGCTAATTTCACCATTAAAGCTGCAGTCCGTAGCTTTTTTGGGGATAAAAACGATCCAAAATACATACAAGAGAAAATACATAACCAGCCAGTGTTCAACGCTATCTGCTTGCCGTACTGTATTCAAAGTGGTAAGCTTGTAATAATATTTTTAATTCCAGTGGTACTGGTGGATTTCCGCGTGAGATTCGAGCATGTCTTTGCCTCATTACGTCACATCTGTACACATAAAAAAGGAGTCTCAGCTAATATAAGCTATATTGCGTGTGAGGATGCTGGAGGTGGAGATTTATAGCCTTTTCTCACAGCACTTGATATAATTAAACATCAGTTTGATGGCAGATCCAGAAAGGTTCAAACGACGATCACCAGTGACAACAGATTCACCCGCTGTAAAATGCGAAAGACTTTGTTAAGATTTCTGAGCGGCTAAATTACAGAAAAAGTGACTGCAACCAGACCCAAGCGAAAACAAGGATACATATCGAAAGGATATGTATCCCAATGCTGATATTGTTAACATGAACAATTGGCATGGTTTTGCGTGACTTGATAACTTATAAGCAATTGTTAGATTTAATCAGCGCCATTTACTGCAATGTAAAAGACAGAACAAAAGAAGATGCTACTTACTAGCTCAGATGACATTTTTCGGTAAAAATTATGATGCTGATCATTCTTTCAAAAAGAATAATCTGTGATTCTGAATGCCAGTATTGATGTTATTAGATGAATGTTAGTTCATAACTTTGAGAGAACCTTTTCCAGAATATTTTGAGAACATTGTTAGTAGGGGTTGACCCGTTTCTGTATTGTTGACGTCTGATATAGAGTCGGAGTCAACCAAACAGAATCAATTATTCCAGAGAGTTGCGTTATGGGCTTCCAATAGTTGTACATTTCTATACATTACTCACAAAAACCCCTAATATGCATAGCGTAGAATCTAGTAAAATGATATGGATAACCTAACGTATATTGGAAAAGCGTTACATCCCAGAAGCTTTCCTCATCAACACAGGGGCTTAAAAATGAGCCTTGCCACGGTGCATCTGTGTGAGATGTTTGACAGCGAGAGATAAAGCTTGCATAAGCAGGATGTGGTTAAGCTGAAGCCGTTTTCCAATGAGGCGGTGATCACCTTCAGCCGTTGAGAGAGGAAAGCCAGGGGGAGATGAAAACGGGCAACTCAGTGTGATTAGGTATGTGCTCTCTGTACAAACAATCAAGATGGCAGATGTGCCACTGTGAATTACCTTGTAATGTTAGCAAATGCTAATCCCTCAGCACATTCGTGCCCTTTGCTCCCTTTATCAAATAATATCTGCTGATATGAGCAGAGTGTGTTGTCAGAGATACCACAGACAAGGCCATGGGGAGAGGAACTGCTATTAACAGCCTCTTGAGTGGATAGAAATCATACTAACTTTTTATTGTTATAGGGGTGACGTTAAAAAACAACTGGAACTAACTTTCCGTTTACAGGCTGTCTGACTGTATTTATTCTAAACTAAGTAAACACACTTGGCTCCACTGAGCAAACAATCATAGTCTAATATGTTATATTGGTGTGGTTATGTATTGACCTTGTTGATGGAGACTTTCCTTTAAACTAATTTCAGCTATTTTAAGCATGTCACCATCCACTAGACAGGTATTTGTCTAATGCAGCATGTTTGACTAGTCGTTGAATAAATGTTTTTTAAAGCAGCATGTTATTTTTGAAAGTTTGCTCTCGGGGTCCCCCTACAGTTGGGAAACAGTATTGTCTTCTACTACTGTCGTAAAATCTGTCATGGTTACACTAGGGAATACACGCGTGCATTTGTTGACAAGCGATACCCCCCAACTCTGCAGAAGGAAGGCTCCAGTGTTGCGTGTGAAATGTCTTCATCCCAGATACATTGGCATATATTTCAGCATGTCTTATGAATATAGTGTCATGGGCTTTATTTTGTTTTCAAATGTCAAAAGATCGTGTAGCTCACGTTTACAAGCCAGCGTCTTTATTAGTAACGTTATACTATGGCTACTGTTTTACTTAATGCATTTGAGGAAGTGGGGGAAGTGACGTATGTCGTAAAGCAGTCGAATCTTGTAGTTCTTTTTATGCTTGGGTTCCTACCCGCTCCCCGAAGTTACAGAGTGCCAGTAAAAGTGATACAGACCACGTCAGGCTATGGCAGAGCTGTCATTCAACCTATTGTAAGTCGATGTACCATTTCCAGGGTTTTGGAAAAATATTATAAAGGTTGAAAAAACAACATAGTGCTGCTTTAAAAAAAAAAATACATTTAATAGCCAAACAGATTGGCCTTTTAATTTATCGGTACATAGTTTGAAAATCAGAATATGAGAAATTACACATTTAGAAAGTTTAATTTGTTTAGTTTAATTATTTTCTACTTTAGAGTAAGGTGACTAAATCTTTTCATATGGGTTATCTTTAACAAAAAGAAAAACTAAAATGAATCAAAATAATATTTGATCATTTAAATAATGCTGAAATAAAATTACATGTAAATTTAAAAAACTGAAATAAAGCCAAATAAGTAATAAAATGACTAAAAGTTAAATAAACTTAAACGAATTGAAATGACAAAAGCAAAAAAAATCATGAAATGACTAAAATGAAAATGAAAACTGAAAATATAGAAGCTAAATACAAAAATAGTACATAAACAATACTAAAATAACATCGATTATGATAGTACATACATTTATATAGTCTTAGTGGGTTAAAGGTGGTGTGGAAGGTAAGGTGGAACTATATTTGGCGTGTGACATTTTCTTCTGTGCCACAGCTGACTAAATTTGTAGCCGGCAGACTGAGCGGGGTTTATTTTTAACAGTTTAAGTTTCTTGACAAACTCGGTCTACGTTGTCTCTTAGTAGCACCTCATTGCTGGACACGAGATCCAGGGGGCGGAGTTGGATCCAGATCTAAGGGGTGGAGATGGGTAGGATTAGGGATGGGGTTAGGTGGCAGAGATAGGAATCTGGATCCAACTCCTCCCCCTGGATTTCGTGTTCTGCAGCTCCCAGGTCCAGATGGACAGCTCCACTGATACCCTTTGCTTATTCATTTCATGCCAGAAAGAATCAACATTCGGGATGCCAAAAGATTTTCCTTTTTTTTTTTTTTAAGCAATATTCTCTTTTCAATGGTTCGGGTCCAGAATCACTCCTTCCCGTTTGTCCTTTATATAGAATCTGCACAAGGAGAGATTTGTGGCTCAGCTGCTCAGTTGGTACTGTGCTCTGAATGACTTTTATGTGCTAATGACTCGGTTTAATGAAACCTTGTAAAATTCTGCACATGGTGAAGAAAGCATAATTTAAAGACTTGGAGATTTCTAGCTCACTAAATTGCAGCACTGACGGCTCTGCTTGGGCCTTTCCCCATTCTTTCTTAATGATTCAAGCTTTCCAGTGTACGTGGCAAGTAGGGATGGACATTGTAGTCAATTTTTGGCACGAAGATAATAAAACCAAAAGACTTTAATTAAAACGTATACGAAAATGAATGTTGACGAAATAAAAATGTCATAAAATATTTCTATCATGAAAACATGACTAGAAAAATAACACTGCTAGATCATCAATATAACCAAACACTCCTATATGAGCTTAAACAGATGTAGCCCATATAGCCAAAATAAAAGTAATATTACAACTTGCATCAGCAGAAAAGGACTCTAATGTGCACGTGAACTTGATGTTTGTCTGAATGTGTAGCCTACGTTGTGGATGCGCTCTTTCCCCTAACAACAATGCTGAAACACGGGCGACTAAAGCATAAAGAATTTACAACGTTCTATTAAAATGCTGTTCTCATTATAATGTTAAGTATGGCAGATTGGCACCGCACATCTTGCACTTGTAGTTTCATGATCAAAGTGCTTCCAAGGCCCAGGCATCACGCTTTCAAATCCATAGTTTCACTTAATTTCGCAGGTCTGGACGGCATGCTGTCCTTCAGACCCCTCTACTAATCAGAGGTCTAATCAGACCTCTAGTAGGTTACTGCCCTAAATTGCCGCAGTAACCAATCAGAAAAAAAAATGTAATAACAATAATTAAAAATAATTATAAAAATATGTATTTTTTATATTTGTTATATATATATATATATATATATATATATATATATATGAAGAGTTCAGATGCAAAAGCCTCTAAATGCCATTTGAAATTTTCATCTTTAATGATGATTTTTATCCAACTTGTATATTTAAGTTCAGTAATTTCACTTAAATAACAATTAATAGGTAATTATCATTGCCATTTAAGTGAAATTACTGAACTTAAATATACAAGTTTGATAAAAATCATCATTAAAGAAGAAAATTTCAAATGGCATTTAGAGGCTTTTGCATCTGAACTCTTCATATATATATATATATATATATATATATATATATATATATATATATACGTATATATATTTTTAGTCACAACGATCATCGTTTTCATGATTGATTGTCGCTGCCACATGATTGGAGTACTAGCTAATCCTTGGCAAGATGGTAGCTACAGTTTTATGTGACATGATAAACGTAAATGATAAACGACATGTTCGTTTATGGAAATATCCGTCACAGACCTGATCGAAGATAACTATTTTGCATTATAATCTCAATCAAATGAGTACATTCCTCATAATTGAGTAACTTACAGCAAGTATTGTAATTTTTAAATATGTAAATTAAAAGTGGATAAAAAAAATCAGGTAAAGCAATTAGCTTACCTAGTTCACAGTATCACCCTAGCAACTCTCTTGGAGACTAATACTTTTTAAAATGACAATGTCATAGGCCTAACAGTTACATCTTTGTATGGTAGATTGCAGCAGTAACAAGTCAAATAAATAGGCCTAACGTTACAACAACAACACGTAAGCCATAAATCTGGATCATATTTACATGACTCTTGAAGTAAAGACATGAGTTTTTATTAGGCCTAACATTAATAATGGGTGCTTAATTTATTATCTTACCTCTTGCAGGTGGTTTCTCTCCTAGTAGTGGCTAAGCAGGTCCATGTGCATTGTTCACTTACATATGAAGGTTATAGGAGGACATTTGGGAAGATCAGAGGCTCTCAGCGGCTGTGGAAAATATCCCATTTAATGTAAAGCTGAAGTAGCACGGAAAAAGAAAAAGCGTTATCTGTAATCCAGCTGAACAGCACTGCCATCTAGAGGCGCCTACAAGCCACAACAAAATCTGCTGGACTGGTAAGAACTGGAGGCATATGAGGCCTCCTTCCTGTCAGAATCACTAATTACATGTTGAATTGCCTGTCACAAGCCATATATTTAGTACTGACTGTGATATTAGTCTTAGTAATGAGTCTTTTTCTCAGCCTGGATGGTTTTAGTCTATCACCAGGAACATTAAGGTAATAACAAATCCTGGCAGGCTACATTTCACCCCTGCCTAATCAAAGCTATCCATTCAACACAGTGAGGTCTGCAAAAAACTATAGATCTCCTCAAACACCAAACCGCAGCCCGTAAGTCAGGTAAAATCAGAATCTTCAATCATGATCTGTAGGCTACTAAAAGTTCTTAAGATGGCAGTTTATCAGGTTAACCAGCGTGAATGTAATATTGCAGAAAGCATCCACGCTTAAGCGCTTGGTTCAATTACAAGCACCTTAGGAAAGATTCCCACTGAGATGTTTTAGCAACTTTTAGCGACGAGCACCAGGGGATCTACTTCAAATGTTCTTATTCCACCACTGCAGTTAAGCATCGGGAGTCTGATAAGACGAAAATTAGAAGCAGAAAAAAAAAGAAAAAAAAAACAGAATCGACTATTCCCTTTATTAAGAATCTCTCCCTATCCTATCCCTTCTGGCAGTGTCTGGTGGTTCCACAATCCCCGACCTGACTGCGATTGGTGGAGCTTTTTTTTCCACAGCACCGGCTCTGATGTTTTTTTCGTTCTTTTAGGAAACGTACAATTCCCATGGGCTTAACAGACGATTGTTTTGTTGACACTCTCCTCTTTTTAAAAACGAAGTAATGCTCCATTAATTGGATAAATAATCTTGTTAGGCATTTAAACGCTATGACAGGTTAAAGGATAATTAATGCATTAACCACATAAAACATTTTAATATTGAAGAAGGCTGCTATTTTGGAATGAAAAGCATTGAAGCGCTAATGTTCATTGTTATGACACGAAGAAGGTGAAGTTTTAGGAGCTGCAGTCAGTATTATAAAGAGCCAATTTAGGATGACACACATAATACTGTACAGTTAAAACTTGAATAGTTTAAAACTTATTTAAAACTATTTAAAATTACCAATGTCAGGACAGGACAGTGTCAGGATTTCAGCTTGGAATAAAAAGAGCATGACACAACATGTGTAACTCATCAACTAAAAGAGGACTAAACTATCAAGAGAGAAACTTAATAACAAAGGACAAGCACTCCCATCTTTAAAGAGAATCAGTTTATATAGTTTGGTTTACAAAAATGCCTGTATACAGTATGTCATTTTCTCCCAGTACAAACTAACGCATGACTCATTCAGTAAGAACACACAACTAGATGTATTTACAGCGCAAGCAATCATACCAACAAAATGAACATGAAAACGTAACCACATGTACTACTCACTACTGGTAGCCACTACGGTTGAAGAGGTAGCTTCCACAGTTAGACAATGCATCCCATTTTTGATTAGATGTGTGTGTCCTACAAAAATAATTTACAACATACTGACATCTCTGACAAACCTCTCTCTCTCACATACACACACACACACACACACACACACACACAGACACACTTTGGAATTAAGTCAGTTCTAGTAGCTACGACCTGCAAGGCTTGTCAGTTGATGCCAGAGCTTATATGACTGGCAAAATGGCATCCACTTTGCAAACATATTAGAAGACCAAAGAAAGGTGTTGACATTCGGTATGTAAGGCAAACAAACACATTTCCTTTCACTTGAATTCCTGAACATACATGGACAAAGGTATACAAGTAGAATCATGATGAAGAAATGTTCTATTTTGCTAAACACAAAGACATACTTTGGTCCCCTTGTCCATCCCACATGACATAGCTTAATGGCAACATCAACATCAATATATTATACAGCTGATTACATGAATGCTACTGTATGGATGTTAAGTGTAGAGTAAAAAAAGGGTTTTCATAAGGACAGGCTATAAATATTAAAGACCTTGGAAAAAAGCATGTAACATCAGCTATTGTGTAGGGATGCACAATATTCAAGATCAAGATATTTTCGTTTATACGATTTTTGATTTTTATTTTATTGGGATTTAACAAAACAGAACATTTAATTTTGCATGCTCATTTCATATTTAGATTTTTGTTTTCAATTTTAGATTAGGTTTGTAGTCATCAAATTCTCAATTAAAGTTAATCTTTAAACTTTTCATGTTATGTTATGTTAAATTCATTTGTAGAATGTAAAAAAATATATATTTTCACTTTTAGAGAATTATTTTTGATTTATTTTTAACAGTATATATATATATAGAGTTTATCGACCATAACATGACTAACGTGAAACCCATTTTTTTCACTACCAGTGTACAAAATACATATCAAAATGATCTAGTGACTTAATAGCAGAATAAAAAAAGTGTAGTTTGCCATTCATTCATCAAACCATTTCCATGTCTTAAAATAAATTATTCGAAATTTACTAGTGATTAAGGAAGCGCTCTGGTCAAGACATCCAAAAGTAATTGTATAACATAAATTAAATATGATTTCTTTTCAGTTAATAGAGTATTGGCATGGATCACTCTTTTAGATGAAGGAGAGGACTGTGATTTTAAGATCACTTCCAGAAAAAAAAAATAGGCAAGGAATGAATGCTTTTCAACTTGAACTTACTCAGAAATGAGAGGGCATAAACACAAGACAGTATGAACATTACATTCTCATCGGCAAACTGGAACTCAGTCAGGCTTTATGATGACAAGGAATAAGAAAAAAGACAATCAACAATGGCACACATATCCCTGCTTTAAATTGAAAGGACAAACGTTTGAAAGAATAAAAGGGAAAATATATTTTTCTCTTCTAAAAATGTCCTACTCTTGCAAACTGAAAGGCAGGCACTGGGGATATACGCTTACTGTGGCCATCCTACTGTCAATCACCCCTGGGTGCCAATGCAACTGAATTTGGCTGAGGAGGTGGACAGGAAACATGTTGTTTGCCGACAACATTTGGCTCAGAGAGTCGTTCTGTATCGTCAGATTCCCTTTTTATGGATTTGGTCTATATTCACTCAAACACACACACACACACACACACACATGCACACAAGTGTGAAAAGTGCTTCCGGTCTGTTTGTCTCAATGGCTCTGCGGCCATGTGTCCAGCCCCTCCCTGTTCTCTGTCCTTGCGGAGCAGGGACACTCCACACCCTGGGGGACTCTGTGAGGAAGTGAGTGTGTGAGTGCACGGGGCTGTGAGCTCAGTCTGTCATGCGGGGGACGTTATATGAGTAGTGTACTAAAGGGAGGCCGCGGCTCTGACAGAAACAAGCTCGGCCGCAAGCCTGAACCTGCTCTGAACTGTCTGACACAAATGAATCGCCCTCGTCTCCATATTCTGACTGGGCGGAAAGCGTCCCGGTGTCGGGCCAGTACCCCTCTGAGCTCAGGCACTGAGATGCGTTCGCCATCAGGGCAGGGCAGCTGTGGGACTTCACTAAATGTCTGCAGGCTGAGGAAGAGGAGGAAGCAGAAGAGGAAGATGTCCTGATGTGGAGGGTGGCGTCACAGTGTTCGCACATTCCCCGAGTGTTGCTGTGCAACTTTGTGTACATTCCGCAATCGCTGGACAAGCCTTCGCCGTCGTCAGATAGCGCCGAGCCTCCTGCTGCCGTCCCTTTAGTGACCGCTTTACCAACCAGCCCGCCGCAACCTCCAGCTCTCCCCCGTCCTCTAAGCCGAAACCAGTCATATCTGAAGGAGGGACTGAAGCAGACGTACAGCACAGGGTTCAAGCAGGCGGAGAGGGGAAAGAATATGAGCGTCACGGATTTGGCCATTTCCGGTCCGCCCACTGCATTGCTGGTCCCGGCCAGCAGGGGAGCGAATGAGAAAGCCGCCACAGGACAGAAGAAGATGCAGTTGGTGAAGATGAGCCAAGCAATATGCCTCACAGACCCGGCCTGCTCGGGGTCAGCCAGCTGGGCACGACCCAGTCTGCAGTATAACCGCATGTAGACAACCGCGCTCAGCAGGTACGCTAGTGTGTTCAAAAGCACCAGTGCCACCGTGAACCCCAGACCTGGTCCGGGACCTCCAGAGAAGGGCAGGCAGAGAGGAGAGCCCATGGCTGATTCATGATATAGACTGAGGCAGGCCGCCGCGATAGATACCAATCCCAACAGGAGTGCAGCGATACCAAACTTTCTTCGCCATTCCCTCCTTTCGCTACTGGACCTCAAAGCTCCCGCCTTGCCCATCAGAGCCCTCACAGCAAAGCAGCGCTCCACCGCAGCTAACGCCAGCAGCAGGACAGCCCACTCGGAGGAAAACACGGCGAGGAAGCCCACCACCTGACATCCGGCACCTGTTTCCCACCACACGCCATAATCTGCAAATGAGCCCCAGGTAACAGCGTCCAGGAGTGT
Organism: Pimephales promelas; assembly: GCF_016745375.1. The sequence continues at coordinate 16,970,818 of NW_024121133.1, forward strand.
CAGCGCTGCCACGTAGACCCCGGTCAGCAGGTTAGCGGAGGCCAGGAGAGCCACCAGGAGTCGGAACGGGGAGAGAGGAGAGGTGCGTGGGGAGAAGGTGGCTGCAAGCACCAGGCAGTTGAAAAGGAGCGCCACCAGGCAGATGAACCACACGGTCAACCGGATCATCCAGCTTCCCAACAAGTGTTCACAAGGTTTAAATGCCCCTGTAAAGATGGTAATGCATACAAGTGCATAAGAGGTAACTCAATATTTTATGTTAAAAAAGAGATTAAAGATCCAGCATTGATTTGATCAAAAATGCAGTAAAAAATGTAATATTGTGAAATATGATTACGATCTAGAATAACTTTTTTTTTCTGAAAATGTAATTTATCCCTGTGAAGTTTCAGCATCATTTCTCCAGTCTTCTTTCACTGCAGAAATCATTCAAATATGCTGATTTGGAGCTCCTTACTCTGACCCCAAACTTTTGAACGTTAGTGTACAGTACATAATACGGATGCACAGATTTTTTTTTTTAAATTAAAAATAGAACAAAACGACCAATATGGTACAGATGTTTTGTGCATTCCATGGTAAATATGATGTGTTATAGAGCTGGTAAGTCCCGCCCCTTCAGCCAGCCCCGCTGGACCTCTAGGTTGAAAAATCGTCAATGCAAGTAAATGAGAGAAAACAATTATTTTCTAATCCCGCTTGAATTTTGCAATGAATGCGAACATATGTTGTCTGGGAATTTTTTAGATAATGTTTCGTGTGAAGAATGCTACAATTTAGCAGGTAGAATTTTCATACGGTTAGACTTTGTGGACTACAACTCTTTCGACGTGTTTGATATACATCACACCCACCAGCACACGGATCCCGCTAAACATGCCTGTGTCTCTTTCGTGCACTTCACTGCCTTGTTTTGTGGAGGGAACCGTGATTTGTGGAGGGAAAATGTGTTATGCGGCGACGTCACATATGCGAAGTGTAGTCTTTCTCGTTATGTCTATTCCACAACTGCTAGCCAAAGTATCATACAATTTACTGTCAAACTCGTTACATGAGAAATTATATAAAAAATTCACAGACAACATTTGTTACATTCATGGCACAATTCAAACGGGATCAGAAAATAATTCACTTGCATTGACGCTTTTTCAACCTGGAGGTCCACTTGGAGTTTTATGGATGGGCGGGACTTACCAGCTCTATGGTGGTACTAATTCTGTGAGTGTCTTGTAACATTAGATTACTAAGAGTTCTCTGGCTGTAGCAAAAGGAGAGAAAAAGAGACTTCTTTGTATTTACCCGGTGAGGGTGAGCAGTGCATGACTAGAGGAATCCTTTCCATCTCCTCCTCACCACCTAACAAATACATTTATAAAGCATGTCAACTATGAGAAACATAATACCACACATAAACACAGCCAGACCATGCCATTCAATCACATGTGGCCACATATACCAGAAGCTGCTTAGCTTAAAGCATTATACTATATGCCCAAAAGTCATACCAAATGCATTTCTCCGCTCGTCATCCTCAGCTGGGTTAACTGCACTGTCACAAGTCACAAAAGCACAACACTGGTAGGCATAGGGAACCGTAATTGACCTTTGGGGAGATAGAGAGAGAAACTGTTTAGGAAGACATGAAGAGTTACTTAATTATCTGGGTTTTGATCAAAGGCTCAAGGTCTCTGATTTCTTGAGTACACTCTGAGTGTGATTACAGAGAACAGGTGAAGGTAAAGACGTCACATCATTATTCATATAAACTGAACTGGGACACAGGAGCAACCTTAATGACCTATAATCAGTCACAGGCTCATGAGAAAGGCTGTGAAGAGCTCTACCTGAGTTTAGGCAGACTTTTAGACATTAGACCGTTCCTCAGTTCCACATTTCCAGTCAGTTTAAGCTGGTTCAGTGCACTCAGTCCTGCGGTAGGAACACTGGCTAGGGAGTTCAGACTGAGATCCCTAATGGCATGATGGAAAAAAGCCAATTATATTCATGTACACACACACACACACACACAAGCGACTGTGGGCTATCCAAATGGCTTTGTTGTTTAATCAGAGGCACAAACTGCATCACAGCACTTTTAATATATAGTTAAAGAGCAATGTATGATCAATTAAATCAAGACAATAATATTTTCAATTTCCCAGCAGTTTTTCTAATGAAATACAATGAATGTGAATAGTAATGAGAGCATATACACATTGACTAAACACTCACAGGTTGGTGAGAGCGCTGAGAGAAAGGAAAGCATCTCTGTGGATGAACTTGATCCGGTTTCTGCTCAGGTCTCTGTAGAGCAGTGAGAAAACAAACGGATAAACAAGCTAAACATATACAGATGGCTCTGGGTAAAGATTCAGATTTCAGGCATCTGGCCTTGTGCGATTTCACTGTGAGGAGATGTGATTAGTGAACTGCTATTCACTTGATTGAAATAAAGCTCATAAGCTGGTCATTTTACACTCACGTGTTGCTAGGTGTGCCTTAAAGGGACACTTCACTCATTTGCATTAAGCTTTGTATCTTTAGAAACCCAGTCATATTTTTGAATGGTCATGGTTAATTCCCTAAATTCAAAATTACTTTTACATTTCAACTACATACTGTATATGACCCACTTTTAATAAAAATGAATGTTGAAATTTTAATGCATGGCCTCTCGTAACTTATTGCTTTTGTAAAACAGCTATAAAATATAAACCACAGCTTGTCGATCGAATTCGTTTTTCACAGACATTGAGCTGGAACGTTTGTATTTTGGTCAGATAGGTCAATAGCAAATAAAGTAATACAGCTGCGAGCAGCAATTATCAGGGTTCAAGCATTTTAAAGCCTTTAAAGGGACACTTCACCTCTGGGAAGATGAATGTATATTTAATATTGGTCATTTATATAGTAGAAATGTGAAATTGTTTTTGAAATTGAAGCATTGTAGACTGAGAAAAGGCAGAAAATGTATTTTTCACTCATGTGGCTGAAAGACGACAACTCCCAGAATGCACTTGCTTTGCTGCCCTTACGAGGCCACTCCCAAACCACGCCTACCGGTTACAGGCAGCAGAATCCAAAAAAATGGATACAACTAGGCTTGCTTTGATATATCGTGAGTTATTTGATACATTTCCATCGAAATTGCATTCTACTGGGATGTACTAGCCTAATGTATATAACACGACATAGACTTTTTTTAATTTATTACGAAAATGATTATTTATTTTCGCTTATTCTTATTTTATTTCAGTTAGTTTTTCAGTAACTGTTGTTAGTTTTGTTTAGTTTTTCATTTATTATGCATGTTTAATTTTATTTCAGTTCACGAAAATGTTTTTTTTGACCAATAATTTTAGTCTTAGTTTCAATTTTTCATTTACGAAAATAACCTTAGTTTCGAGTCTCTATGACTTACGTTTTAGCCTGTCCGATCACTTTTACTGATCACTTATTACAAACGTTAACTGGCGGCAAAGTGAGAACGAGCACTTCTGTTGCATGCTCTTTATTACTGATTGTTCACTACACGACGTTCAGCACACGTCGAAAATCATATACAGTATGTAAGTAAAAACTTGAACTGTTACATGATCTATATATAACGATTCCTTACTTTATTACAGGACACAAAGTTTACTATGCGCAAACATCTGAAGCATGCCCAGAAAGCCTTGAATAATAGATTCTTTGCATTCCTAATAATAATTATCCTCATCAACAAAAACAATTCTTCAATTAATATAGTTTATTAGACCATTTACAGTTATTATTATTAATAATACTCTATTGAATACTTTATTCTGACAGGTTAATTTCATTATTTTTGGGCCAAATATTTGTATGTAATGAGTGCTTAAATGCACAAACTGCAAGCTTCAGGTCTCTCTGTTGCATCACTCCACAGTCTCTTTCTTCTCACATAATGACATCTTCCAAAGAATTCAAATCAATATTTCATGTCCATATATTTATTTATTTATGAGGTAGGTAGCGGTGTAATAATGTAGGATCATCTAATACTAGAGTGATCACCCTGTTTTGTGAGAATGACCTGCTGATTATACATTAATATTTGCATTTACGCACAATTATGGCACTGTAATTGTGGTTACTTACAGTGCTCTAAGGCTAGTCATCGCCTGGAAAGTTCCTCTGTCTATCTGCTGGATTTGATTGTGCTGTAGACTTCTGCAGGACACATAAAAAAAAGCCTATTCATAAACCATTCAAATGTCAGTATTGAACATTGTCTAAACAGTAGAAAAAAAACGTCGCACGATTACAGAACTTACATGTCCTGCAGTCTAACACAGCCTTGAAAGGACGGCAGGTCTCCAATGTCATTATAGGAAAGATCTCTGTCAGAACATACACACAAATGTTGAGAGACTGAGCTTGTGAGGGATAGAAATGTTTTGATGAAGTTTAGACAGGAACTAAAGGATGTGTGATATGTTACAGCAGTCATGCCTGCCTCTGGCTCACTCTCCTCCGGGAGGTCATTAGACATTACTTTAAAACATCCCCCTGCAGCTGTGCCTCTGACAGGCCACTGCGTACGTGCCTGTGAGATGGATGACGCTTGACTGATACACACTTGGCTTGTGTGCGATGAAGTGTGTCTGTGTGTATTTGAGGGGAGTGTACGTTATGACTGACATGCTGAGCATATGTTTGTATCTTAAATGACAGCACCGGCTTGAAGGCTTTTCCATGACCGTGTGTGAGTGTTTTGAGTGACGGTTAACCTTTGTTTGTAAAGGGGCCTGTGACTGATGATTAATTACTGAGCACTCAAGGCTGTAACTGGCACATCACTAGGCGCTCATGGACATCTGACTGACACACGTTACAAACTGTTATGAGTGGTATGTCACCGCTTAAAAACATGCTTATGTGTGCATTAGCATATTAGTTTATGGTTACAGAGTGTCTCTGATGTGTTATGCTGTTGTGTCAGCAGTATGAGTGGCACTGAATTATGAACCGTGCTCATGCGTCGTGTGTGACTTACAGTGTTCGGAGCACAGTCAGATCCTCACACAGGTCTGCTGGGATGCTTTTGATTTTAGTTCCTGTTAAAGTCCTGAAGAACACAAGATACATTAAATGTGAAATGTGTTTTTGATTCATTTATACTGTAGTTTAAACTGTAAAGGCTTGTAATTTTTCTTTTTTCTTTTTGTAATTTATTGTCATTTCAGGCTGTGCTGTATAATATTTCCATATTAGGAAACCTTACATAAATGTTTTGCAGTTGCAATTTTTAGGGCCAAGTACCGATGTTGTGAGGACCGTCTTGGAATTGCTCCATTTATTAGGGGCCAAGCACCGACGGTGCGGAGGCAACTATTGAATTTTTTTGCAGCGTAGTCCTGAACACAACAAGAAGTCAGCCATTTTGAACTTCCTCTCAGATTTTTGCCAGTTTTGCCATTTTCAGGCCTTGTACTTTAACGAACTCCTCCTACGGTTTTAATCTGATCATCTTCAAATTTGGTAAGTGTAATCTTAAGGCCTTTGCGATGTTAAATTGCGAAGGCCTTGAGTTTTCATCAAAGCGCGTGTCCTCGGCAACCTGACAAATTTCAATGTTTCGCCATGAAACAGAATTTGCTGTAACTCAGGAACGGAATGTCCAATCTGCCCTAAACTTCACACTTTTGAAAAGTGTTCGGTCTTAAACACATCTACATCACAATTTTCAGTTATAGTAATAGAGCTAGCTACTGTCGACAGGAAGTGTCATGTTTTACACTGTGATGCAGTACTAGCAACATATTATTATTATAGCAACGTATTTTAAATATGCCATTGAGTTCTAAACATGCTAGAAACATGTCAATTTTGTAATATTCTCCTGCTATATTTACCTTAAATGCACATTGCCCACTGTGCTCTGTCTGCCTAAAGCCACTGGGTGGCGTTGGCACAGGTGCGAGGGCCCTTTCATTGCTGCTTGCAGCTTTAATATTTTATCTGACACTGTTCTTTGCGTATGTTTATCCAGTGTAAAATAAACTCACAGGCTTTCTAGATTTATTGTTCCAGTCAGGCTGGGGAAATCCTGGATCATACTGGCACCGCGCAGCATTCTGAAATATATAACAAATTCAAGAAATTAAAACTCTGTGATCATCAGTTAGTAAGAAAAGCTTTATTCTATTCAGGCTCCAAAATTGAAGAAAACAAGCATTATTAAAGTAACATATAGGCCATTATATAGAAAAGTGCATTACGGAAAACAGCAACTCCTAAACATCAACTGTTGTGTGTCATGGAAGATAGAAGGTACAATACTGGTTTGGAACAACCACATTTTAAATGAAATGCATAAATCTCTCATCTGGGGGGGGATGTGAGGGTGGAAAGCACGGTAATTTGAAAATACTACTGGTTTTCTACTAATACAAAGCTTAATGCTAAATACTGAATTATCCCTTTAATTAATTAATTAATTGTGAGTGTCATTAATTCAGTTCCAGAACAATGATTGAATAATGATTCTGCTTACAGAGAGTGCAGGTCTGACAGGTTCTGGAAAGCAGTAGTTCCCACGAAGGAGAGAGGGTTGTCAAAAAGATGGCTGAAGACATAATGGATGTTTATAGCCAAAAATGTATCACAACAATATTTCAATGAGACAGTGTGAGTGAGTGAGTGTGTGTGTGTGTGTGTGTTTCATGACAGTGGGATCAGTGTTTGCTTACATTGTGCGTAGCAGGGGATTCCTACTGAAGGCACCCTCAGGGATGGATGTGATGCTGTTGCTATGAAATCCACTGGCAAATAGGTGAAAATTAAAATCATTAAGCTAAAAATTGTTAAGAAGCTCTGTGAGATGAGCACTCTGAGACATTCTCCCTCAGGATTCATAACTGTTACATCACTGATCACTACTCAATAGCATTTCTAATTCTTAACACTAGATGGCAGCTTGACACAAGTAAAAAAAATCTCTCTGGATTTCTAAACACAATGATGAAGAGGTTAACAAACCTACACCTGTTTGGGACCCTTGATTTTGAATACAATATTAAACTATTCTAATATTCCTTGATTTTAAAAAGGCCTCCCAATAGTTTTTTTGTTATAGTTTATATATATATATATATATATATATATATACTGTATATAAATGATGAAAGAAGCACCTGAAACTTCAAAACAATTAGATTTTTCCTCTCTGAAAAAGATGTTCAGAAAACCCCCTTTTCTAACAAAATTCTAATCTGGTACCCCAACCATCTATATCAAATCTACTTCAAAACAAGTGTCTGAGAGGAACTATTAGAATGACTGTAAATGATTGCTTAAATGTGTGTTTTGAAGATACGCACAGTTCTTTCAGTTTGGGCAGTGTCTGAATGGCCTCTGGGAAGGTCTTCAGATTGTTGAAGTTTAGATCCCTAAAAGGAGACAGGGCAGATGAAAGTTTTTCATATTAGAAGAACCTCCCTTGTATAAACGAAACACTTAAGCGAAATCACTACCATCACTAAAATAGAGGAAACTCTTTGCTCTTTATACTGTCTTTATACTGTTTGCTCTTTGGGCCATCTCTGTTTCAGCTCTACATTTAAAGACAGCCCTAACTGAAGAGGTTTTTTTTGTTTGTTTGTTTTTTTGCCAAACAACAGAAAAGGAACAAACTGAAAAAAGGAGAAAACAAAATATCTGTTGAGAGAGGCCAGTCAGGACAGCCGGTTTGCTGATTTCTTCAGTGTGTTATTGTTTATCTCAGCTGCCACACGATACAACCTGGCATGATACTACCCCTCTACCCCCTAATGCCCGTCTGGTGTCCCACTCTCCTCCCCAGGGGCACAGGACATTGGCGTGTCCTCATCCTGTCCTAATTATGGCCAGAATAAGTAAATAAAGCAGAGTCAGCGATGGCTATCTGCCTTCCCCTTCCCCTCGCCTCTTCCTCCCTGACGCAGTGGATGCTTGCTAAACGAACTGTGGTAAGTGGAGAGAGAGAGAGAACGGAGGCAATAAGGTAAAGCCGAAGGTCCTAAAAGACTCCTTTGTCCTTTATCAGTATACTGTAAATGATGATCAACTCAATTCAAGCGAAGAAGACGGCACACTTACTGCATCTGCATCTTTTTAAAATGAGCTATTGCATTTTACTCTCTAAAACTTATTACTGAGTGCACATTTTGAGTGTCAAAGAGGCATAAACCTCTGCAAATCCAAATGTTATTTGGACACTTGTCATATTACATGCTTTTCATTCAAAATTAAAACATTATGTAACGTTTTAGACTTAAGGTTAGGGATCTCGGTTAAATGGATTACTCAACCTTTGTCTCTGCTCACATACCAGTAAAGTACTTCATGTCTAGTGTGTTCTCTACTACACTGCATACTGGTATTCAAATAAATGTCAGCTGAGGCATCCTTTCAGAGAGCTCCCAACATTCTCTGCAACCATGAGTCTTGCAGAAGAGGGCAGCAGATACATATACTAAACACCACACTGAGTAAATACACTTGTACCCACATACAATCTACAAAATATGTAGTATGATGCTATTGATGACAGACCCACTCTAGCAGATTACAATCTCTTTAATGACAGGAAGTGTGATTACATGTGTAAGTGAAGGGGAACTCACAATGTCTCCAGGTTGTCGAGCCCATTAAAGCAGTTTTTTCCAATCTCCTGAATCCGATTATTGTGTAGATGCCTGAACGACACGGACAAACAAGATTTTAGAAGCAACACTTGTATATTAATTTACATGCAATCATTTTAAAATGGGTTTTTAGATGATGCCAATAGGCTGATAGTTATTTTGATGGTATGATGATAAATGTCAGCAATAAAAGTGTTATATTTTGTGTAAATGAATTAAAAATAAAATTATTGTAATTGTTAAAAGTGAATTTAGGCAAACATTCACTTTTTGTTCACTTTGAATGTTGCTAATTACTACATTTAACAGCGTTAATGTTTTTAAAGATTAACTTTGTGAGCAATAAAGATGGCAGGTGACCTTAATATAAAAATAAGCAAAATTACCTTTTTTAAACCAAACACTAATATAATTGATTATCAAGAAGGCACCCAATATAACACTCATCACTAATTTTAAGGTGTAAATTTTCTTTTTGATCCTTCATTAAAAAAAAAAAGAATCTTATGCATTTATGATTTTACAATTTGGTTCCACATTTTGTTTGGTTAGTTCAAAATGAGTTATGTGTGATAAAATGACTATATGCACTAAAGAGGGACAATCGATTATAGTAAATATAACCTGAGAGGTATTAATGGATCCATTTATAACAAATTAGATGGGAATGACTAAGAATGTCTATTTTGCTTGAATTTTCCAGTCATTAAAAAGATGCACTTCTCAGCAGAACATTAACACAAACATTTTTTTCTGAACGGATAACCCCTCAGTAGTTCTTCAGAGCACTTCACCACACAGGTCTGTGTGTTTGTTCAGTCTACTTAACGGATTAATTGGCCTCCACTCCTAAGATAAATATTTTCCAGCAGCTGGAATGTAATTGGAAAATCAGACCCACAGAGAAGCTTCCAGAAGTGATGCAGAGAGAGAGAGAGAGAGAGAGAGAGAGAGTGTCTATAGCCTCTGTTTGACTTTGCAAGGCACAAGGGTCCATTTTGCTTTCCCTCTCTAAATTCGCCCATCCATGCTGCTGTTTACCTGCATGTGTACTTAACCATGTGCAAGTGTATTTGTACGAGTGTTTTACGAGCCGTCTAGGACTACAGTTAGTGTAGCGCATTGATGGATTTAACTGATGTGTGGTAAAAAGCAACAGGGGAAGGTAAATTTATCAGTGTTAAAAGCAGGATGAATTCCTCTAGTGTATGTGGGCGAAATTGCACAGAACTCACAATACAACCAGGCTGGAGAGGTTGGCGAAGGCGTTGTCTGGGATGTGTGTGATCCGGTTAAGCGCCAACGTCAGGGCCTGCAGGTTACTCTGGTGCTGTAGGGGGCCAATGGGAACCTCAGTCAGGCTGTTGTCATCCAACCAGAGGTGCCTGAGCTGCTGCAGGCCCTCAAAACTATCCTCACGCACTGAAGTGATGTGGTTAGCATCCAACCGCCTGCACAGAAATAGGAAGAGATGTCAGGAACCCTGATGTGGATGCAGCATAAATGAGCTGAAACCGCTTTTACTTATCGAAACAGCCACTTCTACAAATACAGCACCAGGAGGGCGCGCATATTGGGAATAACAGTGTGCCGTCACATAGGTGCTAAAGCATCAGTTAACACTCAGTCTCTGCACACTGTGCTGTTAAAGAAACACAAGACGTTTCCATGATCTCACTACACTGGCCTTCCTTTTCACACAGCCCAGGTGGGAGCCCTGGCCTCACTCAGGGGCCGCTTCAATGGCTTTATGAGAAAAAGGAACCGCACCTTTCAGCCCGGAGGGCTTGTGACTGAAATAAACAGTGCTGTGTCAAATACTGTGTAGATGCTTAAAAGATCTGACTCGGTATGTATATACACTTATCAACTAGTGTGTGTTGCATATGACTTCAGAAGACTATGAATATAGCGCACAAGTCATGTGGAGAATTTTCTATTTCTATTTTCTAAGTTAGGGCACTGAGAATTGGAATCGGAGCCAATCACTAGGAGGAATGAGTTGATGGGTAATAACAGTGGGGTGGTGACTTCCTGTTTATAAATGGCTGACACTGACTAAGCTATACTCTCCCTGCCCTGTGATTATACAATTAAAACACAAAAGACTAGGGAATGTGTAGGTGGAGAGATCTTAGTTAGAACAAGAAAAAAGCCTTATAACCTTGCCACTGAAACAGGACAAAGCACAAAAATGTGGAAACCCACACTCACTCACTCACTCACTCAGTTACCAGACCTTGCTGAACTGCCTACCTAGATTTTCTAACTCAAATAGAACCTCATAAATGACTAAACTGTCCTCACCACGATGATTACTAAACCACCCCTAGTGCTTTTCAAAGGCAGGACCGTATCCATGTCCGTCAAATATAATGACGTCGCAAGTCGGATTGCTTGCTTATGTGCCCAATGATTTTGGAATAAATGACTTATTTGGAATATATTACAACTTTATTATCATGCAAAAAATAAAGCACATACATTTATCAGGCTGTTAAGTTTAATAACACTAAATAAAACAATAGAAGATGAGAAAATTGTGAAATTAAAAGGGGAAATATACCCCTTGTGTCAAAAAGTCAGATTTCTGCAGATCAATGGACCGAAACCTCTCAGGTTTGTGGTTACAAAGATTAACCAAAGTCTTATGGGTTTAAAGTGACATGACAGTGAGTAAATTATTTTCATTTTTTGGTAAACTATCCATTTGAAAATAAAAAAAAAATTACATAGAAATCCTTTTTTTATTGAGTAAAAAATGTCTATTTTAAATTAGACTGAGCTAATCCTATTGCCACTTTTCAGTATTAAATTCATTATTCATTATTAAATTTAAAGTGCTGTGTCCGCCATCTTGGATAGACTTATTTTTCACTGACTTGACTCCATTGCATTCCATGCAAAACTTACAGGTCCCATCAGGAACATGCATGATGCCTTAAAATTCTGCATAGTCAGCTTATTGTGTAAGTGTTAACGTATCCACATGTCCTGCTGTACTCAGGAATCTCATGTACAAATGTATGTGTAGACTAGCAGAGTCACATAACAGCATCATCAAAACACTAGTGAATCCGGCATTGAGTGCTGTTAGGTTCACTTCTGGTTTGTGGAATCATTGGCGTTTTAGTTTGTATGTTAACATTTGAACACTTTTTTGTATGTATTGCAGAATACTGACTATGTAGTCATTTTATAGAACTCTGTTCTTTTTTCTTCCTTTTTTTTCTCTCTCTCTCTTTCTTCTTTTTCTTTTTAATGCACTTTGTAATATTATGGTATATGTATAGGGCTATGGACCATCTTGTGTGTCCTGAATAAAGATTATCTTATTATTTGGGAACAGAAACACACAGTTAAACAATTGTTGTGGAGCTAATAAATGCCTCTGTGTAATGGAAATATATTTTTGGATCTACCAAATGAAAATATAAACACAGCTCATAATTGTTCACAATATTTCTTCCTGGAGTAGTGTGTACAGTGTACTTTAAGCTTAGTTTTGTTTGTTAAATAAACTTTTTGTGTTCTCTAAGGCCATTCTGGGAAAGGAGGACTAAAGATGGCACATGTTCTACTAATGAAGCAATAGCAAGTTTCCATGCATGTACTTTTCCCCTTTTTATCTGAGTTCAATGCATTAGGACAAATTTTCAGCACTGCGAGCATTTGTGAACTACAGTGAGAGATCATCTAAACTGACGTGTGCTTTGGATATGAACTCTGGCTCAATTTTGGCTTTGGCACGTTTAAGAATGTTCAATTCTCCGCTCTACACAGACATGAAGCTCACCGGTGAGTGAGAAGTTAACTGAAATCAATTCATGAAAGACTCAATTTGGCATTAAAGTCCCTTAAGATTCATTCTAAAAACGGATGGATAATTTGTGAATTGAACCAAATCAATATTCAGGAGTTGAGAGTTGGCTCTTATCTAAGGAGATATGGATCTGTCAGCTGCAGCTAAAGTCTGTACATGCTTCTTATTTTGAACATGCAGATCTGGGCATGTCCAGATCAGGCACTGCCAAACCGGTGCACACACACAGATAAACACATAGTATGAGATTCACAGAGAGTCAAAAGGGTTGGGTGGCATAGATAGATGACAAAGAGACAGAGAGAATATTCATTTAAGATGTATATCTACACGGAAACATTTGGCCACAAGAGCCCTTGTAATATAACACATTAGCATCTCAGCGTTTGTTAAGATTTATTACTTTATAAGTTATTTCTAAAACACACCACAGATCACAGCTTTACTGCTCAAGGAGACTGAAGGATAATAGTTTCTGATAATGAATTGCTCTCTGGTCTGTTAACTGGCAAACCACAGAATCGACTTGAGGTTAGAAGGCAGCAATCTTTACCGGATCGCTGCTAAATGTGGTATAGACGGCCACTTTAAATTATAGATGGACTTAAGATTATAATTGTGGTTTTGGAAACAGTCGGAGTTGTATTTCTAGAGTATATCCAGAGCATCAACTGTTCTAACTAGGGATGCAAAAAAATAGCCACCTGAAATGATTTAAAATTCAATTTTAAAGAAAGAAGGAAATGGAAACTTTAACATTACTTTACCATTCGATAACAGAATGATTGACATGGATGAAAAAATCAGTGTACACTTGAAATGATCCAGATTTAATGTAAACACCGCCTGTTAATAATATGATATTGAGAGAAAAAAAGTTGTGTTAAGTTGTTTACTGACCCTAAACATTTTAATGACAATACATTATATAAATTTTGTGAATAATCACTTTTTTTGTATAAAATTAAAGGCGCTGTATGTAAGAAATTTATTTCAAATAATCATAAAAGGGCCCTGATATTTCACTAGACATTAAGAAACCATGTTCATTTCAAATACTTATATTACTGTCAACAGTAGTCCGGCCAGCATATTGTCATTTAAAAAGTGAAATTGCAGCCCTCAACGGTCATGTTGTGTTTTGGTCTGATGCTCCAACCTTCACCGATCTGCCAATCACGAAGTCAGTAGTGTTGCAGCATTCGGGTTGCCAGCTCTGCAGCTACAAACGTGTCGGATAAAACAAATGTTGGATCCTGCGGGCTATCTGGCAACCTCGAGTCAGGGGGGAGGGGGAAGGGATACACCACCCTACAGTAATTTGAAAGTGATTGCAGTACTAATTTTGGCCACAATCTTACATACGGCTCCTTTAATAAAGATCAGATTTTTGAAAGAAAGGCTATTTTAAAATTAGGATTAACTTTCAGCCAGAAAATGTAGTTTAGGCCAATAATTTTAATTTCAGTACATCAATAGCAACCGAACAAAAATAATTCACCAAGAGGCTATCAAACAAGGCTATCAAAAATAAATAAATAAATAAATTTGAAGTTACATTTTTTTTTTTTCAGTTTTTTTGTACAGGCTTTGTCTCTGCCTTGCTTCTCACAGCAATGTCACTGTAATTTAGAAGTGTTTTTTTTTTTTTTTTTTTGGGTAGCCTGATTAGCACAGTTGAAGAACCTGTGCAGAAAGCCTGCAGGGAGAACACGTTCCCAAAGGTCTGCCCCCTTCCCTCTCACTCGTTTTTGGCATCTGCTCTGACATATATCCTACTCTTTCCCTCATCAACCATGCTGAGGGCCAGAAGGCACATTGATTGACAGGTCATTCTCTGAGGCCTTATCCAAAAGCAGGTGGACTGTGCCAAAACATATTACTTCAGCACTACAGGGAAAAATAGAGGAAAAACACACGACACAAGGGGGTAAGACAGAAAGAGACTGAGAAATCTGGAGAGGTGATAATGGTATAAAACCTGATTTTTTAAAGGATTAGTTCACTTTTGAAAAAACTTTTGCTGATAATTTACTCACCCCCATGTCATCCAAGATGTCCATGTCTTTCTTTCCTCAGTCGAAAAGAAATTTAGGTTTTTGATGAAAACATTCCAGGATTTTTCTCCATATAATGGACTTCAATGGGAACCGGATGGTTCAAGGTCCAAAAGACAGTTAATAACTGTTTCAGATGCAGCTTCAAATGTCTTTAAACGATATCAGACGATGAATAAGGGTCTTATCATGCGAAACGATCGGTTATTTCAAAGCTTATTCCAAAAATGTAACGTTTCTAATGACAAATGCTAGCCTAGCTCTATTCTGTGAGGCGCGTTTGTAACGTCACGTAATACGTAATTACGTTCAAAAGGTCACGGGCGACGTAGCCGGAAGTACAGAATCAAAATCGTCCGACATCGTTGTTTTTCCTTTTAATTCCTTTTTTGTAAACGGCGTTTGAGTTAGTTTTCACGTTCAACCTATGCGTTCAACTTGTAAACACTCTGACTCTGTACTTCTGGCTACGTCGCCCGTGACCTTTTGAACGTAATTACGTACTACGTGACGTTGCAAACGCGCCTCACAGAATGGAGAAAGGCTAGCATTTGTCCTTAGAAAAGTTACATTTTTGGAATAAGCATTGAAATAACTGATCGTTTCGCATGATAAGACCCTTATTCATTGTCTGGTGTCGTTTAAAGACATTTGAAGCTGCATCTGAAACTGTTATTAACACTATCTTTTGGACCTGAACCATCCGGTTCCCATTGAAGTCCATTATATGGAGAAAAATCCTGGAATGTTTTCATCAAAAACCTAAATTTCTTTTCGACTGAGGAAAGAAAGACATGGACATCTTGGATGACATGGGGGTGAGTAAATTATCAGCAAAAGTTTTTTCAAAAGTGAACTAATCCTTTAAACACATTGTCCCACAGCAGAAACAGCAGCTGGACTAAATCTTATTGAGACAACTTTAGGAACAAACACAACGCACAGTTACATGAACTCCAATGCATCTGAGACCTTGCCATGCAAACATTTCTTGATGAACCCCTACTTATTACTTCCATTAGAATTAAATGTATTAAATCATTTTTATCGAAGCATTATACTGGCAATTGACAAAATGAAATGGACTAACTATTTTTAAACAAGTGTAAATCGGCTGTATCTGCAAATAAAAGTGATCATCGTAATTATCTAACCTGCTATTCAACAATAATGCAATAACACCAAACTTAATATTAAATGGGTTGCTTTTTGTTTTAGTGTTTTCTCCTTAGAATTGGAACCTGTTTGAAGACACGGATAAATATATTGATAACAAATTGTATTAAGAATATTTACAAATTATCCAGAAATTTTCCTTCAAAGTTTGTTAATTGTTAGTGTTTTAAAACAACAAGGAATCAGAAGAAAAAAAAAATAACACCAAACTATCTGTATTTACAGATGATGTTCTGAGTAATTCGATTTTGGAATCGGCTCACAAAATCTGTATTGTGCATCACTATTTTATACTACCGTTGTAAGAAGCCTTTCAGCATCACAAGTAAAGTACTGTTCAAACGTTTGGGGTCATAAGATATATTAATGTTTTTTAAAAAAAAAAAAGTCTCTTATGCTCACCAAGGCTGCCTTTATTTGATAAAAAACACAGTAAAACAGAAATATAGTTTAACAATAAAAAAAATTCATTTTAAAAACAAACCCATTTTAACGGCGTTAATTTTTTTTATCGCGCGATTAACAGTCTTTTTGTCCTAGCAGTTTTTTCACATGCTTTTGCAAAAGGACGGCATGTGTCCTGATCCATTTCGGCGTCTCGCGCTCGTCATCCACTCAAAGCCGGCTCGCAAGCCGAAACTTGTGTTTGTGGCGTGCCTGTTGTTTTGTTTACGGTCTAGCTAGATCCGCTTGTGCTTTGGTCGAAGAAGCAACAAAACGTGCTCGCGCAGCGCAAGCCATTGAAATGAATGGGTTTCAGATCGCAGCGCGAGGACGTTTTGTTCCGCACACACTCGTTTCGGCTTACGAGGTAACGTTTTGAGTGGATGACGAGCGCGAGACGCCGAAATGGATGCCCTAAGATACTGAATGGAAAGTTTACTTTTAAAAAGTTGCCAAATTGTCCCATTAACAAGACCAAGTGATCTGTGTGTTTTGTCGTTGTGAACTGAGCTATCATCATCGCAGCACGTCCGAAACACCTCTTGATGATGGCCAAGCAAACACACACACACACACACACACACACACAGACGATGCGAATTCTCCACCCCCTCGCCAATATCAGGACCTCGTCAGTATTTCTTTCACCCTTTTATTGATAGACAGTGTTACATTGTGTGAGAGATTATTTGTATGTTAGTGTGAAATTGAACACTATTCCAATGTTATTTTCAATAATAATAATTAAAAAAAACATTTGCACTAAACAAGCCAATCCACTTTCCCATGTTGATAAGAGCATTAAAATGAGAAAAAATAATGTAACAAAAAGAAATCAAAAGACATTTAGAATAGATAAAATGTGCGATTAATTGCGAGTTAACTATGACATTAATGCGATTAATCACGATTAAATATTTTAATCGTTTGACAGCACTAATATATATATATATATATATAATTATTTATTTATTTGTATGTATTGTATAGTGTTATGAATGCTTTGGCAATGTAAAGACTTCTTTCACCATGCCAATAAAGCTCTTTGTATCTTGAATCTCAGAGAGAGAGAGAGAGAGAGAGAGAGAGAGAGAGAGAGAGAGAAAGAGAGAGAGATGCTTACAAAGACTGCAGGGCATGGAGATTCTTGAGAGCTGCACTGGGGACAGTCTTCAACTGATTGTTCTGAAGCATCCTGAAAAATAGTTTTTAAAACACCATTATTATTTACTGTGTTCACCCTTTTTGACACATGTCTGATATCACATCACAACACTATACATTTACACTTCTCTACAACATTTCTTCACAAATCATGAGCCCAGATAACCACAATCTGAGCTCTAGTGCTGATGTAGTATGTATTAGTGTGTGTGTGTCTTGTTCTGAACTAATCACAGTGCATATCTTGCTTCCTCTACACTATCTGCTCTCTGGCGTCACTCAAATGGCATAGGCCGCGAGGACAGCTTTTCCCATTTGGCAAGCCAGAGCACACACAACTACACACATACAGTATACACTGTAGTCACATACACGTAGCCCAGCCAAGAGGCATTCATAAATGCATGACTACAGTAAATAAAACTGCTCTCAAATCATCTCCAACATCTACAGTTCCAAAGTCCTTGGCTTTAGGTCCTTCACAATAGGTTTTCCTAACTCTTTCCGAACTTCCCACAACAGTGTCTAGATGAGCCTGTAACAGCACTGTGAGGCTTTGAAACAGCCCTGGATGAGGACAGGAAGAGGAAAAATTAGCTTTATGTAAAGCATGGCTGAGGGGACCAAGCAGCTGATAAGCTGCATTTGAATTGGCTCACAAACACCTGAAGGACAAAATATGAGTTAGAAAAAAAAGAGAGGGGGGGTCACAATGAACGAAGGTACTCCATCAGACACTGACAGACTTGCTGATCCAGTAGCAGTGAAATTCCTGTTAGTTACACAACACCACTTAACAACTCAACAAAACACACAGCAGGATCTACTGCTCCCTCACTGCGCTATTCAAGATCGTCTCTCTGGTTGAATGAGTAAGCCTGTATCAAATAGAGGTGTGTGTGTGTGCGTGTGTGTGTGTGTGTGTGTGAGAGAGTGTGTAATACTTACAGGACTTTAAGCTGATGGAGGCCAGACAGAGCCTCTGGGTGGATGAAAGCAAGGTCATTACCAGCCAAACGTCTATGGAGAGAGAAACATATTTTATTTCAGCAAGACTGTTAAAAAAAGACATTCTGATGGAAAGCCGGAGCAGGGGTGTAAAAGGGAGCGAATGCAAGGTTGTGAGTGGGAAGAAACACAGAAAGAGTGATTAAAAAAGGAAGAGCTACTCTAAAGTAGGCTGGATGAGCCATTGTAAAATGCTGATAGCACTTGCGACTATATATTCTGCATTTTTTTAATAGACACAGTTGATAGGGCTCCCTGAAGTGATCCCCTAACGTTGTCACGTCGAATGTGAGTGACTGAAAGGGAACAGTGAGTAATGGCAAATAGAAACATTTTTTACTTGTAATAATATTTAACAATATTACTGTTTTGCAAAACTACTGTATTGCATTCAAATAAATGCAGCGTAAGAGACTTAGTTCACACACATACTTTACATCATTGTCATGTTATTGCATAATTTTACTTTACTACTAATACGAATTGTAGCAAAATTATTTCTTCCCACTTTCTGAGCACATTTTACAAAAAAATCGTGTTTACAGAAATCTCCAGTTTATGCCGATGGGATATTCTGTAAAGTTTGTCTAGATTAGCAACAGTAACTGAGTGGGTTGCTTAGCAAAGGGTCAACTGCTATGTCACTTGGCAACCATAAATGGGCTACAGGGCTTAGTGCGGGAGTACATTATATACAGCAGCCGATATCTGCGGTGCTGAAAGTAGTGTGTGTGATAAGCACTGCTCTCTCCTGAAGTGCTAACTTGTTCTCTGTTGGCAAAAGCCTCTACAGACTTTCTGTCTGATTGGGCAGCACAAATACCTAAGACGTGTCAGAATGTGATGTCTGGAATGAATGTGATGTGATGTTCTGATTGTACAGTTATGTTTTGGGCTGGACAACACGCACTCAGACACATTCTATTCCGAGATACTCAAATGGACATCTTGAGTCTGAATTACATGGTGTGTGAAGGCATGTACACAGGTTACGCTGTACAACACACGGTTTGTCAATGTGAGTGGTAAGGTGGGCAAAGGGAACACATAACTTCACCAAATCAGGCCTGAGAGATTAACACCAGATTTATCACTCACTGAAACTAGAGTCAGAAAACTCTCACACACTTTTAACTCTCTTATCATGTCTCTCTTTCTCTCTCTCAGGAGCAGAAATAGGCCACAGCGTTTCAGAAAGAATAGAAAGCTTTCGATTTGCCCCAATCGTTTACAGCATCAGGACGAGTTAACTGGCCCTTGGTGGCCCTTAGATGCATGTCTGAAGTAAATTGCATTTAAAACAGGGCTGTACGATATTGGCATTGCGAAATTTAGTTTTCTGCAATGTATATGTAACATGAAAACAATTTCATCAGATGATTTTCTTTGTCTATCGCTGTTTGATTAACATTAATAATACAGACAGCTGCATGTTTATCAGGATACTTTCACTGAGACCAAATGCACGGATACAATTCACTTTATCATGGTTAAAGACTGCAATTAATGGCAAATCACATGCATTACGAACCATGGGGCCTGGTCCGTACAGATCTTGGACCAACTACGTTCCCTATTGTTATCGCACTTCCTATATCTTGCAGCCCTTATCTAAAATATAGTTTACCCATTGACTTTTATAGTATGGAGGAAAACAGACTATGTAAGTCAATTGGGGGCCATCAACTGTTTGGTAACTGACATTCTTCAAAATACCATCTTTTGTGTTCAGCAGAAGACAGAAATTCAGAGAAGTTTGGATTAACAACAACAGAGAAGTAACAACTTAAGGCTGAGTAAATTGACAGAATTTTCCTTTTTCATTCGAAACTCTGCAGGAAAGTGTATTCGAAGATCTCCACAAAAGCATCTTTCAGCACTGACAAATTTAAAGATACATTATGTAAGAATTTTATAATAAAATATCCAAAAATCACTTGCACAGTGTGATATATTTCCTGCAGTTGTGTACTCACAATATGCCAAAAGTCTCCAAAGATTTTTTTTATCTTAGAGAAATTCCAATTTTAAATAAGTGGCCATGCCGGCAAAAAATTTCGCCTGTCATTTCCGCCTATGTAAGGCGCAATATCCGTGCTATCCTCGGTTTCCGTTCATACTGCCATAGCCATGGCGTAACCATGGCGGCAGACATGGACAATTGCGTAGTGCGTAAAGTTTAGCGGCACACAGTTCTTGTTTCTTTCAAACATAGACCATGGCAAGCAGACTTTGGGACAAACAAGGAGAACTAAAATGAGGCTCAATATCAACGTTGCGTTTTTGAGATGCTGAGAGCTCCAAGTCCTCGACGAACTTGGACTTTACAGAGCTTTACGAGTCACGACTTGACAGCTTTATTAGATAGGTGAGCAAATGTAAATAAAACAAATCAATGTTATAACATTAGCTCAATATGATGAAATGTTAGAGTATGTTAATGTTGATATAGCTTACTGCTAGTTTCGTGTAGTAAACAAACTATAGTAACGAACTAAAGAACTAGTAACGAACTAACAAACACATTTAAATGCCATTTAGTGTGATAGTGTAACATCAGAACAGGGGTCTCCAACACGTGGCTCGCGAGCTACCAGTAGCTCGTGGCCTGATTGGAGGTAGCTCACCAAGTTTGTTATTTCAAATGTAGGCGCGCGGCAAGCGAATTGAAGCGACGTGCACATTTTCCCCAGGCGCAGCGAGATGAAAAAATAGCTAATTTTCAGAATGCCGCAAGCGCACCGCAGGTCATGTGACAAGAAACAACCAATCAGCTTCACCCTTTCCGTAACAACATTGAAAGCTCAGTCAACATGAAGGATGGGGGTGCACCCAAACACTACGGTGTTTTTCGCTTCTCCGTAAATAAATCTTGTAGCAGAGCTACGTTGTGGAGAAGCAGTGCATGGTTGCATAGCAACGACAGACGCGTTAGACCCTGCGTTAGACCAAGTGAAGCAGCGCTGTGTTACCTCACAAATTTAATTCATCTAATAAACTGACCTGTGTGAGTAATCCAGCACTTGCGGGTAGTTCGGTAGAATTAAATGTCCTTATTCCTTTATGTCTGCGGGACTCGCGTGTGATATCTGTCTTTTTAGCAATCTCGACCTGCTTCATACCTGACTGTAATGTTAAAAAACACCTTTGCACTCATCCAAAAACATTATTAGATCCATCAGCTTGACAGCATGCCTTTGTTATGGTTGGAAACTACATCATTTTGCAAGCAAAATGTAAAGTAAATTATAACTATCATAATATTAAAGTAGATGCTTTGCCAGTGAACATTTTTGGAGTGACCATTTTTGAATTGACCCTTTTCACATTTTCGTGTTTTACGTCATAGTTGGGTAAACTTGAGAGTATTGAGAGAAAACATTAAGTCTATGTTTTGTTTTCCCATTTGCTCAAATAGCAAAAGAAAAATCCCATAATAGATTTTTAAATCATGTAATTCCATGAGGTCAAATGCTGCTGAGATGAATGGAGGTCTTTGTAAAAAAAGGTGATGATGCACCTTTAAAGGTAAACATGTTCCTCTTTTTACTGTCCTTTCACTACCACACCCTTACATTCACCATATAATACCAAATATATGTATAACTGTGTGGGTAATTATTACAGTCCCTCCATTATTTACCAGCAAACCTGTAGACAGAGAGACATAGAGGAAAGACAGAGGAAAAACAACAAGAGACAATGGATAATACAGCTGCAATTACGACGGTGAGGACATGACTGAGGTGGCTTATCTGTCTGCAGGATCATAGGGGTTCAGCTTCTAAGTGTTGAAACATTGCCACACACAGGGAGATGGAAGGAGAGGGCCAAATGTACATACATTTTCGAACGCAGCGTTAATAGCACCATGGCAAAGATGCAGAAAGCACTTGATGTGAAACGCAGTGAATGCAGTGTTATGTACCAAACCTGCAGTACATCAGGTGATCCGCGCCTGTCCCCACCCACTATACCGTAAATTGCACGCATTTAAATGAGCCTCCTCTCACTGCTGATGGTATGACTGTAAGACTGAAATTATCCTGATGCCAATAATTGTAATGTAGCGAGGAGTTTAATGTGAATGTGATGTGAACGCAGAGTCGGAGATTCAATGTCATCTTAGATTTCTTCCAGTAACTGTAATATTGCGTAGCTGCTTAATCTGTAACGCTTAATGATTTCGTTTTCACTCAACTGAAAAAGTGTGATTCTTGTGGCAAAAATCTTTTCAGCTCATCTCCTTAGCCTATGTCTTCGTCTTGCTTGGATTACTGCTGCCATTTCACCAGGAGGCATTTGCCAGGAAAAACGCTTCCTAAATTAAACCTGCTTTTAAAAGGCAGAGAATTTTCACCGCAAAATAGAGGCACGCTTTCACCGACTTTTTCTGTACATAACGCGGAATACATAATTAGGCGCAGTTTACGCTTCCCCTCCCATCTCTTTATGTGACACGCCCACTTTGCCCATGACCATCCCATGAATGGATATGCATGACACGAAAAGCGCATTTTGCCATTTTCAGTTCTTGCGACAGGCAGTCTGCGCTATCATTTTGGTGCTTCCCGCCATACCTCGCCATGTTCTTATGTACACTTTGTGAAACAAATACGCCTGAGGTGGGCACAAAAGCATCAGTACATCTGGCCCAGAGAGAGATGGAAAAGACTGCTGGGATACCAAAATGTTAAAATGATGAACCATCACCCAGAAATTGACAGAAAATCTCTCTTTCACCAACCACGACACAAACCCCAAATTAAACAATCAACTGCAGTCCAACTACGTTCTTGTTTACATCAACACATTTGTTGTGGCACACCAATGTGGTTGGGTTAGCTTGCGGGAAAAAGAAGCGTTCTTTCCCTCCATGTATTTATCTCTATATCGTTCTGGTTTGGCTCTCTCTCAAAACCACTAGATCTGGCCAGGCTTCCATGGGTGGATTCCTTATGCACACACTCAATGTCACTACTCAGCAGTCCGATGCATTGAGCAGGGAGATGTCACCCCTGATCTTTATTTGTCTGGAACTAATCTATGTCTCATTCTGTGGTCAGTGTGTTGCCAGAGCTACTCTGGAGTGTTGCTGCTTTAGTAACCACTTCAGTAAGCATGGGAAATATCATGTGACCATGTGATGTGTTCAGCCAACATTTCCAAGACAGAAGTGCCTATATAAAACAAATTGCAATTGAATTAATAAGGCAGTACAATGCAATATATCCAATATGGCATTGTCAAATTTTCCTACGGCATTGTTTAGGACATGTCCAGTGAGGCTGGATACAGTTTGCTCTAAATGACATCATTTAAAAACCACAGAGTCTGAATGGTGTTTTTTTTTTTTTTTTTTTTTTTTTTGCAGGTCAAGAGCTTTAATGGTTCATTTTTATTGTCTAAAACCCCCTATTTTTTATTCAGAACTGATTGCAGACTTTGCACTAACTTTCTCCCCTTTTAGATAGTCACTGTGCCATACTCTTTTGAAAAAGGCCTTACCACTGGACTTCCAAAGCTTATAAGGCTTTGCCCCTGAGACTGCCAACAAAACCTGAACAACAAATCTCTTGGAATTTACTAGAACTAACTGAGCCCTATGGCTACTACTTTTAGTTAGACTAAATGTTAGCATAACAAAACATTCTCCAATTTTCTTGGCCAAAGAGCCTTAGTTACATAATGTAGAATAAGAGGTCTGCCTATGGAAGTAAAATAATGCCAAATGTCCTTGAAACAAAAAGCCTGTTGAATTGTACAACTTGAAAAAACTATGCATAGCATTAACCCTGCTTGTATTTTAATGCATTGTATTTTTAGGGTTTGCATTTCAATGGGCTGAAATTTAGCACGGTTGAATATTTGAATATTTAAATTCGAAACATTTCAAACACATTTTCATTAGTAAAATTTCAATAATCCATATTCACCTTTCATATTTTACTTCCAAAATATTCAAACTGATTAAAAATCCAACCTATAATATTCAGCAAGCGGTTTTCGGTCCATTTTATTTCGCTTCCCAAATTCAATTCACTTCAAATTCACAAATTCGACAGTAAATTCAACGTTGACATCCAGGAATTGCAGGGAACGCGGTAGATTACCGAGCACAATCTCCATCTGCTGTTAGTCAACCTCACCAGCAGGGGGAGGGCATTTTTACTAATGAACATGAGTTTGAAATGTTTTGAATTTAAATATTCACAGCTTAAATATTAAACCATGCTAAATTTCAGCTCATAAAAATGCAAACCCTAAAAATACAATCCATTCAACAGGCTTTTTGTTTCAAAAACATTTGGCATTGTTTTACTTCCATATCTGCCACTAGCAACCAGGATCCAGTGCTGCAAAAATCTGGTATTGTCTAAGCTCTAGTTAAATTTCTCAAAGAAAGACAACCTGAGAAGCTAGTTCGGCAACAGGCATAAAACACAACCAAAATCACATGAATATTGCACCTGACTATATGACTTCACCCAGTGACACTAACTCTGACTAGTAGTAGCAAAATCTGATACAACAAGCATGTTATATAACCATAGGACTAGTATTAAAACTAGTGTAGTTCAGTCGGGGAAGCATACTGTAGCTCTGAGTCATATGCAGTGGGCAGCTAAGCAATGAAGTACAGTGTGCTTCTGCTTCCTTATTCATGAAAATTATTTCTGCTCCTGTCGTACTGAATTCCATTGGTTGTGGAGTTGAAGATGAAGACTCCCATGATTCCACGCTCGTTCACAGGATCATCAAGCTACAATGTTGTTGGTATTGAACAAGAGGGTAATCCATCTCCCGGAAACTGAAGGCTCCAGGGAGCCGCCATTGTAGCGGACTATCACCTGCTGCTGGCATTCCATTGACTCCAATTCATTTTGGCGTCACTTTGACAGTGAAGAACTTTACATCTGAGGCTTCCAAAGACTCCATTTGTCCATTTTTTTTTTAAAGAAACACGACAATGTATAAAGGGCTCCATTACCTTGTATCTTACGTTATGGCCCTGTAGAATCAGTTTTTGTAAAAATAGGCTAGTGATTGCGTCATAACGAATCAACTCTCCGTCGCACAGTAGAGAAATTATAGACAGGAGGAGAAGTGTGCAGGCTTCTCCTTAAAGTCAAAGGAGAAGCCCAAAGAGAGTAATAAAGTTGATCTTGCTAGCTCATGGACAGCTACAGTAATACTCACTCTCTCTATCTCTGTGAGATTAGAAGGGAATTATTCAGATTTAACTCGGCACAGATTTCAAGACGTACAGGTTGCTTACGCAATACGCTGGCTATCAGCTTTTAATGGGCTTCAATTTTCTCTGTTGAAATCAATGGGGTTGCTGTGTCCATTTCTTTTACCGTCTGTGCCTGTGGTATTGAATGACAGACCTCTGCAGTGAACATACCTTATACAAGTATGAATTTGCAGAATATATTACCAATAATCTAGATAAACTTTTTGCCACAAGCATGTGCTAACTTTAACACCGCATGTTGCAATAATCGGATTGAAAAAAAAACGAATTCTTTATTCTATGTAACCAGATAAGGCTAAAACAACGCTTTGATTACCACAGCATGTTGCTTAGTACAATGCTCATTAATACTATAAAGGCTCAGTAATGAGCATATATTTGATAACATTTGCATTAGCGACCAGTACAGTACTGATAGCAATGTTGCTGAAACAACGAAAGCATTTTGCTGATACCTGGATATGCTTAGCACAGAATGTGACAATGACACCAGATATAAGACTAAAACACAGCCATGTTCCAAATAACGACTGGGCTAAATAACCTAAATAATAGCCTTAAGAATAAGCATGTTTGAATTACAACATATAGCCTTTAGAGCAATCATATTTCCAATAGTTTTAAGAATGCTGCTGTGTTTAAGAATGCCCGACAGAATCAACGCTGAACTGACTCAACTGAAAAGGGCAAGGAAGGCTAAATCTCATGCATCAGATGTGACACTCACGCTTTCAGCATAAATCTTACGCTCATTTTTATGTCAACAGTGTTGTAAATAAAATAACTTCATTATCACAGAAAACTTTCCGCATTTTTATAATTTCCAAAAACATGATTTATAAGCTGTTTTCTTCGAGGGTACCAAAAAGTGTCAGCACACGGATTTCAGATATTGCCATATTTGTGGGTACATTTTTTTTTTTGCAGGGTTTACCTCAAAAGTTCTATTATTACAATTTGGAAAAGCTGAATTTTTAGTCTTCAGTGTCATATGCTGAGCCCAAGTTTTTAACAATAAAAAATATATATATTAATGTATGGATATTATAGGCTAGTTGATGATCTTGCAATGTCACTTTTGAGTGGTTACAACAGTCTAGGATGTGTTTAAAGATAAATGTAAGCCCAGAAAGTGAACTCCTGACCCTCTGATTAACCACACTGTTCACTGAACCATGAGCAACCTGACAAAGAGCATCTGGCACAATACAGTGCTGTACAGGTCCCAGAGACCTCCTGCACCCCCCAACCCATTCCCAGATAGCACACGCTTCTGAAAACTCCAGTTGTCACGGAAACCATTGTTTTGCCCTCCTTCTTCCTACCATGCATTCCTTCTCACAATGCGTTGAAAAGCAAATTGGCCTTTGACAAAGCGCTGGAGGACTGTTTAGGAATGAGAGCCGAGGAGATTGGAGTGGATGAAAGACACACAAGGGTAAGAAAACACACTCCAATCAAACGAATAAAAAAAGGAAAAGAGCGGAAAAGAGTGAACAACAAGGGGGAGCCGACTTTGAGAGCTGGTCATTTCAGCAGTCTGGAAGCGCTGGTACCTGATATCACTTAGACAGATGTTATCTGCCCTTCCCGCAGATGGGCAGACACGGGATGAGTGAAGGAGTAGAGAAAAGACAAACACACGGAAAAAGATCAGACACCCAATGAGAGTTCAGAACTTTTTTCAGACATACTGATACTACAGACACTCCAGAACAGTCAAACAAGCATGTGTTTGTTCCTTTAATGCCATTAATACAATATGAACAAGTTAGACATCGCTTCAAAAGCCAGCTTGGTGACATGCGACACCCCTAGTAATCCTGAGATGCTCTGACTAACAATAAGGTAAGCTATGAGACTGTTCCAGATGTCCTGAACCAGGCAGATGGTGCTGTGGGTGGTCAAATCTCTTCCCCACTTATTCTCTGCAGTAGGTATTTGCATTTTTTTTTTTTTGAAGAAAACTCTCAAGGTCTAAATTGTCTATTACTATGTAGCATGGCTCACTTGTTTCAAACCAAGCAGCTTTCTGTTGGTCAATGTGTTGAATTTGCATGACCAACTTCAACACAATACAAAATCTGTATGATTGGATTTCGTCCATGAAAATTTGCTGGTGTGACTGCACCTAAACAGCAGTTGTGCATAAACAGTGACTGCAGAGTTTGGAATTCACACATGATCAATGATAGTTGCCGACCCGAGGCAATATAATACAACAATGACTGCTCCGTCAAAGTTGAGCAGACTTTAATTTATGTAAATGGTCAGCGACACAATGTGGTGACTATCAAAAGAAATGAAGACAATGGAAGGAGCTCCCTTAATCCAACAAGCGAGCGCTGAAACCAGCAGAGATTTAATAGATGCCATGTGTATTTAGTTTTAAAGTTGTTTCAGCAGTTCTATAAACATTTCAAAATCTAAAAATATGCAAAATATCACTAAATAGGGCCATACTGAAAAATAAAGGCTGAGCAAAAGATCATTTCAAATCATTATAGAGGATATCATCATTTTTTCCATAACAGTACTTGAAAACATAAGAAGTAGAAAACAAAGCAAGAGGAAGATAGTGAAAGAGAAAAAACAGATATCATCCTCACAGTTCTTCCAGATAGGGCAGGTTTCTGAAGACATTAGCAGGCAGCTCAGTGATGTTGTTCATGCTGATGTCCCTATGGAAACAAAAGAACAACACGTTCATAGTTAGTGGTTGAGCAGTACTATTTCTACATGTTAAATAAATAACATAACACAACACAAACATTTACCCATTCGGATGCATTTATTTTCTGGATATACATTTTATGGTTGGTTTCTTACTATTTTTTATGGATGAGAAGAGATGTGCTGTGATTTCGCTCACGTGACAACATAACTAAAACTGACTGTGTGCAGACAAGAGATTTCATGGTCATATCATGATTGTTTTAAAGGTGCTCCCTCTGCAATCCAAAAATACCATTTACTAAAAATAAACAGTAAAAAAAGGCATAAATTAGTTAAGCATATTGTTATTGTAAATGTAAAAGAAATAATAAGTTGACTACATTTAGAAAACAAAAGAAAGAGTAAAATTACACCTTTAACTCGATTAAAAATAGAACAACTCAAAAAGTGTGCCAGGAGGCAACATACATTATTTCAATTTGATACGTTTCTTTGAATGGTTCCTCCCACAGATCATGTTCATGCTTTACAAGTTCGAACAGAGATCTGTATGTCTGTGACGACTGATAAGACCTGAATCCAGATCAGACAGTGAGATCAAGCATCAGGCAACAATAATTGAAGAAAGCAAAGTGTATTTGATGTCATCAGTGCTGCACTGTGGTGTTTTACCTCTGTTGTCATGCAAGTAAGACATTGTTGGCTTATAAGTTTTTGCATGGGAGAGGAGTTTGAAAAGCTATAAATGTTTGCAAGTAGATTTTTCATATATACATATTCATACACATAATCTCCCATCATCCTCCTTATAGCTGTGGCTCCATACAGCATATAAAATAATTTAGTGAGTTAGCCATGGATAATGCAGTGGGTTACACATCAAGTACAACCACCTTAATAATGTCCAATTGTCCAAAAAAACTATTACAAACTTGATCATCATGAAATCTAATTTTCATCCAATGAGGGGGTTCAAATTTCATGGTACACTCTATGGCTAAATTATCTGAATTGAGTCAGATTAGTGAACAAAGTGCTGTTTGTATGTCTGTCAACAACTGGCGTCAAGCCTTCTTTTTCAAACATTAAGTAGTAAACTCCATTATCATGTTGCTTCAGGCTACGTATACAGCAAAAAATGGGTTGATAAATAGGTTCATAAAGCATTTTTAAAAAAATGAGAGGTATGTTTCCATACAATGAAAGTTAATGATGCCCAGGGACTGTCAAGCTTTAAAACAAAAGCTTAAAAAATAGCTTGGGCTACTTTTATAGTCTTTTTTGTCATCTTGAAGTTTGACAGCCTCTGGTCACCATTCACTTTTACTGTAAGTGAAGAACATCCCTTTTCTGAAAAACTGCAAGAGAAAAATAAAGCATTCGGGTTTGGAATGAGTAAATGATTGAGAAGTACTTTAATGAAGCGAAATCCCCTACTTTTCCCTCATTCTCTTTTTTCTTCTCTTATTTTCTATAAAACTATCTCTGTCCCTCCTTTTCTCCCTAAGCCTCTGAAACTCTGAACATAGAGAGAGAGAGAGAGAGGAGGCTGTCAAGGAGACGGAGAGATAGCATGTAGCAGCATGACAAAAATGCAGGCAGTACACAAAGTGTTTTCCACTCTCTCTTTCTCTTTCTCCATTTGGGCTGAAAGGTGAAATGTGTGGGCAGCTAGAAAAGCAAATGGTAGATCCACAGTGAGAAAGGTCAAAACACTGACCTTAAAACACCCACCTTTAGTGACGACACAATACAAATTCACAGAGAGGAAATGAGAACCAGTGCATGTACTGTAGATCATAAATGTGTTTTTATGTGGCATTCTACTTGTTATACATTTCAGTCCTCTTGTTTATTTATCCTGACGTATTCCAGCCAGAATTGAGTGCGTGTGTTTCTGTCTTTGTTCTGGAGGAGATGCAGGTTTTTTCATCTGGGCCCGAGATCTTGATTAGGAATCCATTATGTGCGGCTTCAAAAGCTGGGCCGGACATAGTAGACGTGGAGACAGGGTCTGACGGAGCCCGACAAACATGCTACAATAGCTAATGAGGCACATCCCCATCCCTGAAGGTAGAGAAAAACAAGGGGAAGAGAGTCTCCACCATCTTGGATTTCACTGCAAGGGCTGTCTTGAGTCTTGAAAGCTTATACGAGCATGAGGGCCTCTGGCCACACTATGTATCAGATTACCCCCAATCTCACACATCGAATGGGGCCTCCCTATCCCCCCTGCAGCCATGACCTTCCATCGCTTCGCTATCTTTTTTGATCCGCAGGTTACCTGCCCTATCCAATTACCCTTCAGGCTGCTTTCAATGGACCATGTACCACCAGAACACTCCCCTTTCTCCTCTCATTCCTTATCACTCACTCTTTCGCTCTCTTTCTCTCTTGGTGGTGTCCCTGGGCCCCTATTTGTGCAGCGGTCCCGGTGGTCCTCTGGATACATTATGTATAACTGACAGTCCTGTTCCTCCTGTACTCACACAAACACACACAGACACACACACACACACAAACACACACTCCTCCACGCCCGCAGCCTTTCGTCTTACTGCAAACTCTCTCAGTCTTTTGGCTGAGGTGCTTGGGAGCAGGATGAGAGCGAGAGAGAGAGAAGACTATGTGTATGTGTGTTTGGGTCTGTGAATGTGATCTCTATCCCTGAGTAGCAGGTTTCCTCATTAGGGGCCAGGGGCCTCACTCTAGTGACAAAGACAGGGACGGACACAGAGGCCTACTGGAGCCGTTACTGGAGGAAACTCTATCCTATGAGACTGATAACGTGTGCTCTTAAAGAGTGTGTGCATTTGTGACTGCATCGGACCACTTCTACTGCATTTATGTTTAAATAAAGCATAATTATTGACCTTTTGGACCTTAAAGGTGAAGTGTCTTGTTTATACTGTACGTCAAAAAACTGAATTGTAAAACTATTAACAAGTCTCAAACTTTTACAAAAAAAACTTCTGTTCAAATTGCTAGTAAATTTAACAAACAATTACAAAGAAATGGCAAGTAACATGGTGTATTTTCTTTTAACATACAAACCACAACCTCAAAATAAAAACTTGTTGACATGAAAGGTTTTTCATCTGTGGAACACAAAGTAAGACTTTTTGAAAATATGGTGTGTTTTTTTTCATGTCAAGTCATGTGTTATTTTGTGTTATATGTGAGTCAGTCATGTGTTATTTTGACTCCCAGAATTCTCCAAAATTATTTTGTGTTCTGCAAAAACAGAATTTTCAGTTTTAGGTGAACTATTCCTTTAAGGAGCTATTTCTACTTGATCAGATATTTCTGTGTGGTATATAGAGATGCACAATATTGGATTTTTGCCGATATGCAGAAATTTTTCTAATTTTGGCATTATTCATCATACATTTGAAATAAATTTTTATACATTAATAAACTGTTTAAAATCATTTAAATTTACAAGGTTTGTGATTTGTGTTAGTCATGTGGGCTACTGTGCTGACCATTAAATCAAATCAGACTCGTGATTTTAAGACATTAATGCGATCTTATCGCTAGAAATCCTTGCCGAAGATCTTAAGTCTTTAAGATTTCAATGATATTCCAATTATATTATGCATCCCTAGTAATATATAGTCAGCAATATAGTCATGTAGTCATTATTTCTTGAAGAAAACCCGACTGGGCAATTATAGTAGCCTAATATACAGTATTTCTGTTATAATTTCTTCAAGTTAAACCGAACTTTTATTTTGACGGGTTGTTGAATACAGTGAATATTCAACCGTGAATATGAGTTTCTGTGATATGATAGTTTTATTAAATGAAATGGGGAAATGCTTGTGAAGTGAGCGTCAGTATGTGTAGTAGACGAAACTGCAGTCAGTGTTTATTCACATAGAGACACACAGAACATGCAGACTTAAAATTCAACAGCAGTCTTTTTAGCCATAGCGATTTGATTCATTGTACAGTCTTACTTTGATTTATTCATCCAAAAATGGACAAATTCAGTGATACACTTTATACAGTAATTTCCATTTGTGACATTTGTAATTCCATCCATGTTTTCTGCATTGTGAAAATCCAACATGTAGTGGTATTTCCATGTTAAATTGAGTTAGTTGTGTGGAATATTAA
The DNA here is from genome assembly GCF_016745375.1 of Pimephales promelas. The sequence goes on from NW_024121133.1 coordinate 17,003,197, forward strand.
TTGTTGTGTTTTAAAGTTAGAACTATTAGAAAGAAGGGTATGCAGTTCTTCATAGCGCTCTATGTGGCTACTGAATAATGCAGCCTATTTATATGCGCTGGTATGGCGCTATTTGAAAAATACATAACGTACGTGAAATTAAAACTGGTATACCAGCCAAGCACGAACCCAAAACATACTTGAGCATGTTGAAAACGTTAAAAGTTTTAAACACCAGTGACAGAAGGATAATGTAAAACCTGCTGGGTATTGTGAAGGTGAAATCCTGCAACATGCTCAAACAGTTAAAGATTTCAGCTTGCAAAGGCAGATACAATTTGGCATTGTCATTAAATTACTAACTCTAGGAATACAAATAAGGACCACCCTAAGCGCTACAGATGGAGCGTGACTGAATGGAAAATACATACTACAAACATGGAAGGAAGAAGAAAAGCCTTGTGTTAGGAGAGCTCAGGAACATGTCAAGTCTCAACAGAGCACTGCAGATTTTCTGCCTGTCAGTAAGAGCAACAGAAAAAGAGCAGGAAAGAGACAGAAGCCTAGTTAAACTCATGCTATAGGACAGATAACATTGATTTATGAATGATAGCTTTATTTTCTAAGAGGATAGCGTCATTCACTTTTTCTAAAATAACATTTATTCTTTTAGAGCTTAATGCAAGATGCTCTCTAAATCACTCTGGAAGCACAACAAGCCTGTTTGTCCTGGAATGAACACGCAGGGGCAAATTCACTAAACGTTTCTAATTTTGCATAACATCTTGGCACAAAAACCTGTACTGCTGTGTATATTCACTTACTACATGCACTGACTGCAGTCTAATTCAGTGTTTCCAAAGATTTGGCTACAAAGCATAGATTAGAGTTACAGCCAGACATATACTATAAATATATGTTTGTTTTTTATCCAATACTCTTCCGTTATAACAAAATGCAATGCTGTTTTTAGTATTATTCTATAGAGGCCTACTAGATGACACTTATCGGCATTTAAGAAAATATATGACAATGATAAGCCCTGTAAATAAATATTTAAATATTAGAGCTGGATGATTCTGAATAAATTGAAAAACACTTTTCTTTGTGTTTCATAAAGAGATCATGATTCTCGCACAATCCTGCACAGACAACTAAAAGCACTGAACAACATTATCTGAAATGCCAAGTTAGTCTACTTTGATCGCTACTGTAGACATCAGTGTCTATATTCGAAATAAAATTTTTTATCAGTAATTCTGTGAACATTTGAATAATTTTAACAGAAATTAAATATTTGGTGGTTAAAAAGACCGTTTGTGAAGCTATTTCATGAACATGACTGCTTTGTTCCGGTATAATTTTGTATAGCTTGAATAGACACAGTCGAATGGTTTTCATTTAGGAATCGTGTGGGTGTTTGAATCAAGATTTGCAATCTTTTAATGAATCATGCAGCTCTATTAAATACCAGTAAAGAATATCAGTAAAAATGATCATCGGATTATCTCGATTAGCAATCTACCCTCAGAACTAAGCTGAAAGATCCAGAATTGAGCTGGCCAAATTGCATTCATCATAAACTTTGTGGATGTGTTTACAGCGTTACTAATTCTTCAGTGAATCAGATGGTAAAACAATACAGAAAGTGTGTCCATGAACATTAGCAGGAATCCAATCAATAGCAACTGCCCTCTGCAGGCTCCTAAACTCCTCCGCACAGACCCTGAGGGTTAACTTTTACATTTCCACTGCATCAGTGAAACATGGGAGCATCCGCGTGTCGGCAAACCACACCAGCACCGCAGCAGGCCTTTCGGTGGCCGCAGCTGCCCACAGAGCCCCACATCACAGCTGGGCCAGCCCGCTCACAGCCCTGCCAAGCTCTGAAGGAGTCCAGCCACAGCCTGCCCCATGATATGGCCCGTAGATGTGCTGTGTGTGCGTGTGTTAGGGCATGGGTGGGTCTCGTTTACCGGCTGGCTTTTAGACCAAAAAGGGTTAGGCGTTTCAGTGACAATTTTCAGTGGCGTTTCAAAGGCGTTTCAGTGTCACATTAATGTTAATCAAACAACAAAAGACAAAGAAAACAAATATAGTAGATTTAGTAGGATTAACTTACATTTGAAGACTGTGCAGTGTTGTTTTATACTTGATTACTTTCTGTTCATAAAGTTTTATTATTATGTATTTTATAGGAATGCTATATTTATTAAGCTCTAAGCTGTCCCTAATCACCTCTGAGAGAGGAAATATAATGTTGCACATGTTACTTGCCAATAAATAAAACGTGGTCAATTCTTGAATGTTCCACATCTCTTACATTTATTATATTCAAATTAATTTGTTGTTAAGAACAGTTGGCCTATTGTTTATTTTGGTGATCGGTATAGGCCAATACTGCTGATTGGTAATTGGTGATCAGGCCCCAAAAATCTGATCGGAACACAGCTAAATAAAACAGTAATGTAATGTAATTTTCCAACATTTTGAGTGCACAACTTGTGGGATTGATTCAAATGGTGAGCAGTAACTACAATCCCACAATCCTGAGTTTCAGGGCCTGAGTAGGGCTCAGGGTTTGTTGTTTCAAGCAGGACCTCCACCCTGAATTTGAAGCACATTAGTCTCTTCTCACAAGCAGAAAGCCTGATGGTTTGTTTTTCCTGCATTACATACAGTAGAGGTTGAACACTAAACACTGAAAGCCTATCAGGGTTGGATGATGTCATGCTTGACCAATTCTTCTCATTCTCTACACGAGAGACAAGTTTGAGTCATATTTGAGCTCCAGCACACTGTTTGCCATTCAGAACACAATTGTACAGTTTGAACAACAAAATTATAAAAAGCAGAAAGATAAGTAAACAGATTGCCTTCTAGTTCACAAGCTTAGTGTAAGACACCTTTCCAAAAGAAGGATAAGCCTGATGGCCCTCAAAGATAGGACATAAGCTTTAGATACAAATTCAAACACAGTTCTTGGTTCTTTAAATGTTTGGGAAGACAGCACTTAAATGTTTTTCTTAAAATGTTTGGAAAAGCTGTCTGACGCAGAACATGGGATTTAAACTCTGAGTAATGAGTTCCAGTCTAAACCCTCTTTGAACGAAACTACCTGAGATCCTAAAAAAAACCCTACAGACTTACCCAATACTTAAAGAAGGGATGACGACCACACACATGCACACATAATGTATACCCTATTAAAAAAAAGGTATAAAAAAATAAATATATATTCACCAAGTCACACCAACACACTGGCAGCTCTATGTCCAGTCAAAGAAGGGCTTCAGTTCTGGAGTCACAGAGCAAGAAGCCAATTCCCTCATGTGAGCTCTAACACAAACATTCAGCCTTGAGAGCAAACATGTCAAACCCCCCTCAAAAAAAAATAAAAAAAAATTGAGACAGAGAAAGCAAAGGATTTACAGAAAGAGAAAGAGAGCAGGAATGCAAGAAAGGAAGTGTATTAAACTGTTAATTCCACAGGAACACCATGCCTGTAAGCTCACAGTGTGTTTGGGCTGTGCTGATAGCCTATCTGTAATGAGATATGGACACACCACCGGTCCACACAAACAACATACGCTGGAGTTAGACTGCACAAGTGTCAACAGCAAACCATACACCTTCACTTCTCTTCTTTATTTTCTTAAACGTAAACTGTATTATGTAAAATATGTGCATGAATACACTTACACTACAGTGCATTTTCGAAATGGAATTAAAACATTTAAAGGGATAATTCACCCAAAATCCCATCAATCCAAACCCAGCTGATTTTCTTTACTTTAATTTGTTGCTTAACAGGATATCCAGGCTTACATGAACACATTGCATGTGCTATCAAAATGCTTTACAGTTAAAGTTGGTATCAAACATGGTGGTGAGAAGGAAAGATTCCTATACTAAAGAAGAAGGATAAGTTATGAAGATATCAACATCAGTGGATACCTCGACAGCTTCAAATAAGAGTTGTTTAATACAATATCAGCAAGGTCAAAATTCTACAAATGTTTGGCAGTGAGTGCTGTCGAGATGTCCTTGACAGAATTACCTAAATGTATGTTGCCTCCCAAAAGGGTATGATACTGAAAAGTCTCATGGTCAGCAAGTTAATGTAAAAATAACAGCATTATTTTACAGCAGCTGGCTGTTTTCTAATAATACAGCATATTGTTGTAATTTGCAATGCATTCTGGGGTCGTGTGGCGGTTTGATTCAAAATACAGAAAATTGCTATAAGTTTCAAATCTACAGAGGCATTGTGATCTTCAACGGTCCTGTGGATTTTCGGGTAGAGGCAAGAAGAGTGATTCTCAACTTTGTGGTAAGTGACTTTTTTCATGTTAGGTTACTCGTAGACAATGAAAGTAGCGTTATATTCGCGGTTCATATTGGTAACCCTGGATCCTCCGTACGGGACGCTGTAGAATTTTACACATTCCTCGGGATTTATGGGCTCCTATGTACATGCTTTACTGACAACAGTCGGTTTTCATACGAGCTTCATGTTGATCAGCACCCTTCGTCGTGATTATTTCATGGTGTAAATCAAATCAAAATCAAGTCATCTTTTAAAACAGGTGCCGAAATGAAAACGCCTTTGCTAAAACGGTGCGTCAGACTCAAGGATGATGTGTGTCATATATAGGCTACATTCTGAATGGTGCTATACCAGTTTTGTCGCATGTTTAACATGCTGGTGTAAAGATCCCTTACATTTCAATAATATATATATATATATATATATATATATATATATATATATATATATTATAGCTACTCTCTGTGTAATTTGCTTATTGTTTGTATAATTCCTTTGTTAATTTAAAAGAGAGAGTTCCTGCACTCTGAATACTAAAATATAGTTTAAATGTAAAAAGCTGAAAAATAAAAATGGTATAGTAAAAAATAAACTAGTCACAAACTATGGTTTTGGTTTTTAGGAGACACTTTGACAAGTGGACACTGGAAGGCCAAGTTGTGTGTGAGGAGAGCAGTCAGCCCACCTTCCTGTCTGGCCTTGCTGTTCACTGCATACATAATCAAGGAGGCATGCACCATGGAGTTCATTTAAAGGTAATGATGATTGAATTCTTAACAACCTTAGTACATTTTACACATGTATAACTTGCTTTTTGATATAATATCTGTTGAGTTAATGAGTAAAATCAGGTGTTTTAATTAGTGGACATATAAAACTTCCTGGGAGTTGAGAAACACTGCTCTAACAGATTTCAAAAACATGATTACAACAAGCATCAAAAACTTAAAACCAATCTTAATTACATATTGTCTGTTTCCTAACCCTTTAGGTGCTTTGTATGTATCAATCCGGAGAGAGGAACAAAGAAGAAAATTGCCATCTTAAATGATAGGCCAAATGGTACAGAAGAAACAGGTTGCAGTGAACCCACATATTGCAGCAAAGTGGTGGGTTATCAGTGGAATTTCTGATATGCAAGCACACACGCACACACAAATATCTATTTTTCCTTTAATTGTAACCTTTTAATTTTCTCTATCTGTCTCTGACTGTATCATTATGTTTTGTAATATATCTGTCCTTTTCAATATTTCTAGACACTCTTTGCATCATGTGATGGAAAATCATCTGGAGCTGAATTATTCTCCATTTTTGATAATAAGTTTGTTGGACTCACTTGGGGTCTTGTTGTTTGGACATGTTTGTCTGGTAATGAAGTGGTGAAAATTGTCCGTAAACTATTTTATTATGATCATGTTGGTTAACTTGTGGTTTCAAATGTATGTCGTTTGCGTATTTCTTCTTTGTGAAGGGCCATGACGGCTAATTTGTTTCAAGTAATTAAAAAATATGCAATTTCATGTCCATTTAAAAAAGTTTGTAAATTAAAATGAAATCAAAATAATACAAAATAAACTGTTTTATGACTTTTTTTTAAAGTTATGAATTAAATAAATTGACTTGCTTTTCAAGATTAGGATGTTGAACAATTTGTTTTGTGAAGTAATAGGGGAATTTAGTTGTGCATTATACAACATTTAATGTATTTACAAACCATGTTTAAAGCTTATGCAGTTGATAAATAATTAACATTTAAAATTCAGCTGCCAGTCATTAATATTCAGAAATCAGGAAAATATATTGTTTTACATACGTACTTCCTCTAGATATAGCTAAAAGCAAATACAAAGATTCAAGTAACTAACTTAAACTTACTGTTATTTACTGTAATCAGAATACAGTAAAATTCTGTAAATTAAATTACAGAAATGCTACTGTAAAAAAATACAGTAACTGGCTGTCAACCCTGCTGCAAGCATTTTACTGTAAAATATAAAAGAATTTTTTAACAGTACTCTCTCAATTTGGTCCATGTGTTCCCTCTCTTTCTCTCTGAATAGGTGAGCTGAGCTGGACAGAAGCTTGATGGGAATGAATCCCAAATAAAACCAGTTTTCTGGGAAGCCATTTCACATTCCAGTGAGACCAGAGAAGCTTCCCACCTTCCAGTAAGAGTGTGTGTACAGACCTGTCTGTGGCTGCACCTATTTGCGTGTCTGTGTGTGTTGTGACACTAAGAGACAGAATGTTTGTGTGTGTGTGTGCGCTCGTGTATGTGGCTAAGCACTTTCCCAGTTTATCTCACTCAGTATACCCCCTCTGATTATCGCTTGACCCATCTCTCTCCCTGTTTCTCTCTGCATCCTTCGCCTTCATTCTTTTCTACTGATCTCAGAGTTTCATCCTGTCATTTGTCTGGTGTCCATTAGAAAAAGATGATGTGATGGGAGACAGGCGTTTCTAACGCAGCAGATGGTCTTCTTCAAGGCTCCATCAGGAAGCTCACATTAAACAAACCCATTAACTGCCAAGGCAACCTGTCTGCGTCCCACCAACACCATTGACCATGAACAATCTCTAAATAATCACATGGCCATCTCTGTGAGCATTCACAACCCTCCGTTTCTGGAGGACAGGAATGATCTTGAGCGTGTGAATGGAGTGAGTCGGAGGGAGTGTCTGGCTGTCCTCACGATTCTCTCAGCTGGTTTAGACCAAACACAGTGAATCATACTGGCTTTGACTAGAATTCAACACTCTAATAGATTACAGGGGGGCCTCTTTACTACCTCAGTACCCCAGTCTGTCCTGCCTTCTCTCAGACTCTCTTATAACTCTAAAGCCATTGAATGGAGTGTGAACATTTGCAAGTGAAAGTAACTTGATAATATTAAATGAGCCATGCTTTCTCTATCAAACATTAGTTAAAATACATTCAAATAATGATGAATATCATGAAAGTTTGATTCATATATTTGAATTTTCATAAACTACCGTTTTGTTGAATACTACATAGTTTTTTATTTTTTTATAATGGCTAAGGAAAGTTAAGATTCATTAAGCATGTTTGAAAGAATTGAGTAAGAAAAGAAATCCTGAAAATGTGTATCACAGTTTCCACTAAAATATTAGGCAACTGTTTTCAACTTAACATTGATCATTTGAAATAAAGTCCCCCTGTAGTCAATAATTGTATCGCTTAAAACTAAGCTTTGATCACCAAAATTACATTTCTAAATAATTTATTCTGTGAAAATAATTTCTACAGGCCTTAAAATAGCTTGAATGTAACTCTACACCCTTGCTTCATTTAATATACTGTACAAGCAGCCATGAATATGCAAATTAGTATCCGCCTCCACTCAATCCCAAGAGCTTAGAATACCTGATCCACTTGGTCAACTTAACTGTAGTAAACGTTGCACAATGGCAAGTGGAAATACTGGTTTAATTCAGCCATTTATGTTTGAACCAGAAACTGATTCAGAATTGGAAGGGCAAATTATACATAATGTATATTATTGATATAATAATAACAAAATGTGCATGATAATAATTAAAAATATATATTTTTCTGCTTATAAGGTAGGGTGACTGACAGGACACACTATCAGTGTGAAACATCAGTGTGAATCTCTCTCTCCCTCTCCCTCTCTCTTAAAAATATTGCAAACTCTTAAAAATAGCAACGCAAAATGAAGCATGACTGGCTTAAATATGACATGCCAACCAGACGAGGAGAAAGCAGAGGTTTCCGAAATGAGGAAGAAAATTATGAACTGGTAATAACTGTTTATTTTACTGGCCTCTAGACATAATGTATCATCAACTCAGTTTAAATAAATTCAACAGGTTCTGCTTTTCTGTCTCTCTCACACTCATAAACACATACAAATTGTTGGCAGAGGCAGCGCGTGGACAGATGCGGGGGACACAGGGGTGGGTCATTTCCAGGTCAGGAAGCGCTCGGCTGTGGGGCGATGACGGACCCTGCGACTCGAGGTCACTAGGGGTCGAGCACATGGGCAGTGAGGAAATGCCAGCCAAGTGGCACTGTGTAGGACCACACACGTACAAATGTTCGGCTAGAAGGAGAGGTGCCATGTTAAACACGCCTTACTGGAAGAGCTGGACAGAGAAGACATCCGCACTTCTTCAGCTGCTGGACACTTCTCAAGGAGCCAAACCAACAGAGAATACAACACACGCAAACCATGGATTAGAGCTCATCTCCGGTCGGACTCCTACTGGGGACTACTTGTCAGTCCACTAATCCAATCCTCACAGTTCCTTACAGCAGAACGGACATTTGGTGGATATTTTCTTCACATGGGACGAAGTCCACAGGACAAGGGCATGGCCAATAAGGTTTGATTTGAGGTCTGAAAGCTGCATGTATAAACACTTGCAATGCTTTAAGAAGTTCTGGCAGCCTAACAGTCTCTCTTTGTACCACATCCACCATTTCTGAGTGAGAGAAAAGCTCTTGCGTGTCTCTTTAACCATCATGAGCCTTTGTTTATGCTCATCAAAAATAGAAAAGTACAAAAAGAGGGACAGATATAAAACAAGGAAGCTAAAAGGGAAGATACAGATTTTATTAGGAATGGGTATCATAAAGTATTTAACCATTTTAGTTACAATTCCTCTTTGTCCGTTCATTTTATTTTTGAGTAAAAATAAAAGAGACCTGATCAAATTATGAGATATTCAATGATAAAATCACAAAAGAAAAACTTTACGAACGTAAAACTTTTTAATGTCCTTAATATTTATAGAATTATATTGAAAAACTTCATAATGTGTATCTTTAAATACACAATGTCATATAAGGAATCAGTCAGTAACTAAACTCACAGACTCACAGAAAGTTATAAGTTTTGTGTGTTTGTTTCACTAAAAAGATCCAATTCATTAGAGTGATTTGTTCAGGAATCAGACTACATTTAGACCGTACCATAGTACAGAGATAGCTCTCGTTAGAGTCACAGTCGGAATGCATAGCTGATTTAAATAATTGGATGACTAGAAATTTCCTACTACTAAATTCGTAAAAAAAAAACAGAGATTCTGATTATTGGACACAAAACTAGATTATTGTAATGCTCTACTGGGTGGTTGCCCTGCATGCTTATTGCTTAATAAACAAACTACAGCTAGTACAAAACACAGCAGCTCAAGTTCTTACCAGAACCACGAAGTAAGACCATATTAGTCCGGTTCTGTCAACACTGCATTGGCTGTCTATTAAACCCATGAATTTTTAAAAAAAATAGTGTTGATTACTTACAAAGCACTAAATAGTTTAGCTATGCAGTACTTAAGCGAGCTCTTAATGCATTATAGTCCTTCACGTCTATTGCGATTTCAAAATTCAGGCCAGTTAATAATACCTAGAATATTAAAATCGATTGCTGGCGGTAGATCCTTTTCCTATTTAGCACCAAAATTGTGGAATCCTACCATTGTCTGCCGGACATGCCGGATTCAGATCTGATGAGGAGCTTAGCCTGGACCCAATGAAAATGCAGTGCTGAAGTACCAACTAACCTCTCCCTTTAGAGGATCCCTTTCCCACTCTACAGATAAAGCGGTGTGAATTTCGTTTCGCGTACCTACCCCGAAGTGATGAAATAAAACAAAATTCTGTATCAAATTTATAGAAAAGACAAGTAGTTTGTTCAGGCATGGTTTGGTAGGAAATTACAAACCTGCGCAGTGCGCACATATATTCAAACGCACATAACAATAGAATCAATTCTTAATGCGCATGTGAACGCCATCAGCGTTTATCACAGGTTTGCGTTTAAAGTCTGTTTAGAGACATTCATATACATTTTTTACCTTACAGTTACTTTAAATCCGTCATCTAGTTCATAAATGCCAGAGGAGAACTGGCCTCCGACTGAGCCTGGGTACTCCCAAGGTTTTTTTTTTCCTCCATTTTTTGTTTTTTTCACTAAGAAATTGTGAAAAGCAGTATATAAATATACTTGACTAGAGTAATTTATTCTATAATCTGACAACATTGTTCAAGCTGTAGATTCAAGAGCTTAAAGGGGCTATATGAAAAAAAAAGTTCACATATTAATTGCGAAACTAATTGTAACAATACTTTAAAAAACTATACCTTTCCCAGACTTTCTATGAAAGACTGTAGAGCCAGGTGGTTATTGCCGAGAAAATCAAAAGGATGTGACGTTTACGCGAGCTCCTGAGAGCCTCTCTTCCATTCTATGACACATGAAATGAATGCTTATAAAATGTTCAGGATATTGCCAAGAGAGCTATTCTGTACTGTAATGTCAATGTGTCATGCAAAGAAAAGCGATTATTTAAAACTATGGTCTCACGTTGTCAGATATAGTCTACAGTCTCAAATATACTTTAAAATCAAACTATCATAACATCATAACTTAAGTCACCTTTATTTATATAGTGCTTTACACAATAAAGATTATTTCAAAGCAGAGTTGCAAAGCTTTACAACAGGAAAATGATGCGTCTTGGATGCATCTTCAGTTCCATTGTAAAGATAATCAATTAGTCAAATAGTCCATTTCATCTATTGCATTTCTGAGGGAAAAAAAAGGATGTCCTCGTCCAGCTTAGATCAGTTCTCATACAAAAGCGTCAGTACAGTCAGATCAATAATATTGTTGAATATTAAGTGAATATTGAATATTATTAATAACTTCATCTGCAAACATGATGCTGGTGAATTGCAGAGCTTGTGCAACATCCACATCGCTACATCTACATACCTATTTACATATTCATCTAAACACCGCTCTAACTTCATTTAAACCTAAGCAAAGAATGAAAAAAGGACTTCACTGTGAGTATATCGGGGCATTACGTTACGTGTGCAAGAGTGTGAGCACAAGCAGTTCACTTAACAGACAGCGGTGTCGCTAATAAGGGTTTCTGAATTCTCCATATAGCCACTTAAAAAATTGACCAGTTCTGGATTTTAAATAAAACTTGGTTGCCAACCCTAGATTTTTTAGTATTAAGTTGAATGTTTGGGACTCAAACTGGATACGCAAAGTTGTTCTTGTAAAAACGAACATGAAGTCACAGACATTCATGAGACTTCACCTTCAACGGCTGAGCGAGTCTTTGCCAGAATGCTGAACACAGAGGGCCCTCTTCTCCTCCAGAGCTCTTCTCATGACCTGTAGTGTGTGTGTGTGTGTGTGCAGGTATGACGGAAGGCTGCCTGTGCTCATATGCATATAAAACAACCTTTATCCTGAACCATCCCAATTCACCACATAAAATCAGTTAGAGCTGTAAATCATTTGTGCAGCACTGAGGCGTACAAACCATCTTCAGGTAAAACATTGCATCTCAAAAGTTCAGTCATTTTATCTAGTAATTTTATCTGACAGATTCAAGGAAAAAAAAAAAGTGGCCTTTCCAGTGGCCAGCTCAAATAATCTAAATCAAAAGAAGAGCAATGACAAACTTGAATCCTCGAATTGACACACAAACACCATTAAAAGTGCATTGCCCAACCAGGCATTTTCTTTCATGTATCCTCTGACTGCACAGAAACGGTATTGTCTTCAGACATGAATGTGAAAAAACAAGATCACTAATCGCTCTATACATTCATTCAGGGAAAGGTGTGGAAAAATGGTGCTGCCGGTTCCATCTGACTGAGCTTGTAGACGTGCAACCCTTCCCACAGCCTTTAAGATGGAAAAGAACATGGCGTCTCTGTTTTGTTAATGGGACACAAAGGCACATTCCAGCTCCTCAATACTGAAGGGCTTTACTGAGGCTGAGGCAAGAGTGGGCTAATGGCGTGTGGACAGACGGTTAAGGGGGGATATCCCCACTGCACTAAGCCAGCGCACACACACATATGCACAAGGGAAATTCTTTCAGCCAGTGACAGGACACCAAAAAAAGAGTTAAGGTAAATTGAAAAGTAGCATGGGTCAAAAATAAAGGAGTCTATGACTATGACTATTAAGGACATACAATTGAATTGTAACAAAATTTATATTTTTTAAACTTACCGGAAAAGAACAAGATAAGTAACGAAAGAAGTGAAAAAAATGCCATTTTTATGCCATGTGAGTAGCAAGACTGTCTTCATGGGGATAAAGTGAACAACAAAAGTAAAACAATTAACAAACAACTATGTAAGACATTTGAAAAATACCTTTCAATACTTCTTCAAATAAATGAGTTAAGCATAACCACTGCCCCCAAATCCAAACCCAACCCCCACTAAGAATGCACTTATTATCAATAAAACAAAACATACAGTCTTTTACTGGGAGCTTGTTAAAACACTATCAAGGCCAAAGTGCACTGTAATATGCTATGAACCACCTGCATTGGGAGTTAAATAAGTATATAGTTTCATCTGTCCATACAGCTCAGTCAAGGTCAAAGTTTCCCTGGTGTGGAGCGATACTACAGTGCATATTTGTTTCTTAAGCCAATGCTAAGTCTTTCACTCGCCCTGCTACGATACTCCACCTAAAACAGAGTATGATTAACCTGGAGTATTGTGCAACAACCTGTTGAAGAAAAGCAAACTATATTAACCCCACTGATGGCTGCTATCTAGACTAGGGAATAATGATCAACCAGACTGTGCCCACTCTCTCTCACAGTTTTACACTTGTTTCCCTCCCTTTTTTTTCTCTGACCCTCCGAATCCTGATATCCTCCAACATATTTTTCTGTGTCACTTTACCAGTTTTGAACTTCTACTCCCTCCCTCTATTGTCCTTTCTCTCACTAATTCTCCATTTCTGTTCGTCTCTGCAGGGAGAGACAGTGTGGCGACAGCTGAAGGCAACCCAGAGTACGGGCAGAGGGATCAGCACAACTATTATCAATTACATAAATAAATACCAGAAATGCAGTAAAGCGTGCAGCAGGCCGACGCAGCCGGATGCAGCATTTCACAACTTATGACTATTACCACACAGACTGACTGACAGATGTCCCATATATTATCTGCTCATCAACACTCGCGGATTGATCAGAAATGTGCATTTTATCAAAAATTGGGACCACACTAAAACACAAACTGTTTAAACATAGACACCTTTCATCACGAACATAGTTTATGTTACGCAAGAGAAACAGAAAATACGGTCACACATTCATTTTATAGTCTTAAAAATCATTAAGTGGAAGTAGCAAGCAACAGATGTTTTCTTCCCTATTGTGACTTGCATCCATGTGTAACAGATTGTTGAAAAATAAAAAAATATATGACAGATACCAGGTTCTATCCATCAGTTGTTGATTGGTTGTTGAAACATGAAGGTGAGCTTGCACACGTGGAGGGATGAGTTAAGTAGACTAAATATTTGAAGAAGTCCGGCATACGTCAGTTTTTTTTTTCTTTTTTAATAATTATTTATTTTAGAATTTTTGAAAGTGAATGGATGAATGGTTCACAATAAGATCTATAGAATGCATTTACACAATAGATAGGGAGAATTTTCATTTCATGCTGAATAAAAAAATGTATATATATATAGAGAGAGAGGGGGGGGGGGTATTGTGGTAATTCAGAATAATTGGGACATTTTGAGAAATTATTTATCTCAAGTTCAACAATATAATGTGGCTTGATGGTGAATTGGTTCATATTGGTAAAAAAACACTGCCTAACAAAATATTTCATATATAAAAAATATAAAAACAAAACCCAATAGGGAGTATTAGCATCTTGCTGATGCCTACACATGCAGTCCATCTATTTGCATATAATTCACTGATATCTAAGATGACCACTGCTGCAGCTAGTGTTAACTCCGTGGCTTTATTTCTGGCTTTATCACTTCTCCAGACTGGACTTAGCTTGGCGTTGAGTTACATGCTGCAGCTTGGCAGAGATATTTCGAGAGCCCGGTCAAGCTGTTTTCAAAATGTATGGGCTCCAAGAAAGAGCTGCAGAATAAACACTCGCCTCCAGACGTGCTTCTAAACAATTTGGCAGAAAAGTACCACACTTAATTACAACAGAGTGAAAGCACAATAAATGCTGGTAAAGTCTAATGAGGTGTAGGACATGATTCGCACGTGCCACAGACACTGGTCTCTGGCTCAGCCCAGCAATAAACCAGCCTTTCAGTATTAACAGATGGAAAATACTTGAGGGGCAAAAAGTTCTCAAAGTCAACCGGTGAGACATTAAACTATGCACGGTTGATGTGAATGCTTGTTGATACAGACCAAAGGAGTCTGCATCAAGAATTAAGGCCCATTCACACCTAGGACAACAACTATAAAGTTGTAATAATCATTCTAATGCTATGAGAATAAGGCCACATGATATTACTGGACTTTAAGGAGCTTGAGCATTTAAAGCGACATAATAAAGACAGCACACTCTCTACATGCTCATGCTAATAATAAAAATAGAATGTGCATTGGAATGAACACTAATATAGTTATAGTTCTCTTTATATTTTTACTTATTATAGTGAACAGGCCTTTAGTCAGTAATGGTAAATGTTACTGTTTAACAGTATACCTATTACTTGCGTCTTTTAATGTGGGAGGGCTCCTGGATTATCAGTGACTCAAAGTTCAATTCAAAAACGAAGATGTAACCGTAAAATAAATCCAGAAAGATATAATACTAGTGTTTGTTTTGCACTACTAAAACTAAATAATTAGCAGTAGACTGCTGAGAAAGACATTTGTAGAAAGCCCTATTCATAGAAAAGCACCTCAACTCACCTCAATACATAAATAACTGGTTCAAAATCTACCTTTTTTATGCTGCATGGGTTTAAAAGCAGGCTGGTAAGGTTTTAAAGGGTGGCTGCATTCAATAATAGATGAGCAGCCCTCTCTAACCGCATGGGTCATATGGCATTCAGTCTGTTACACTCACATAAAGTACCCAAAAGAGACCCAAGATGACCATTATTGAGCTACAAAACTAAAAATCTCAACTATTAATTTCTGAAGACATTTAGCTGTTTGCACTGTAATGATAGCCTATACTGCCAGTCATGCCCATCACAACTATACTTAATTTGGATTTTTCACCCTTAATCTTGAACATTTTGTACAGCTGCTTAGTTATAGTGCTATGCTGTGAATAAAAGTGAGTAAGGTGTGTTTCTGAGTCACAAGAGAGTTTATCATGGTTTGATACTACATGGTCAATGTATGGTTCGTTTACGTAAGTGCATAAACTAGAAATGCGTCATTATTCTTGGGGGGTTGCTATGGTGTTCTACAGTAATTCGTAAAAAACAAAAAAAACAAACAAAAAAAAACATGTAAGTTAACGTAATGAACTTTTTAGATATGAGAGCCAAATACGAACACATATTTCTACATGCAGTATGCACTTGTTCCCAGCATGCACTTCATTGTACGTTATTGTAACCGTGGTAACTTACAGGTAATATGTGAAAGCGCTGAGGCCGGTGGGAACAGAGGTCAGTCCTCGTCCAGAACAGTCCGCTCCTCCGTCCTCGTCGCAGCGGCACAGCGGAAAGCATGTGGCCGGAGTGGACTGTCCCTCTCCCGCGGTGGCTGACTGCCCCCCTATCCACAAGCCCAACACAAGCATTCGGACTGCCAGCATTGCCATTATTCTCTTCATTTCCACCCTAAAGACCCTCGAAGGCAAATGCGTTGTGTTTGTTTCGCCAGCAAACGGAGGTAGTGATAGTTCCTTCAACATAAGAACAAGTACAATATCAAGCTCTCAGAAGTCTTTAGTTTGAATTCGCTGGGTTTAATCGGATTAAGACATGATTTGGGCGATTTAACGACATACAAATTAAGCTACAACATGTCTTATTGTTTGTGCCCAAAATAAACATTTTGCAACCTGCTTTTCTTTCAGCCACGATCGGTGTAAATAAGTGCTCTTACCTAATGCCCGCAAACGATAAGCAGATCGGGCCAGTCAACGGTCATTCTGCGAGCCTCGAGCTTCACGCCTCCAAAAACACAAAATAAACACCTTTGGCTTAGATTCCCGGGTCTAAACAAACGGGCTCCAGATTGGCGTGATTCGCTAAACGTCAGCTTCCAGGAAAACACTCACAAAATCGTGACAAACACAGCGGTTACAACAGCATTTCCACTCTCTCCCTCTCTCTGATTTGTTTCCTGTTGAAAACACGGTCAGCTCTCAGTCGAACCTTACGTCGTCCCCCCCTCTCCACGCTCTCTCTCTCTCTCTCTCTCTCCTCTCTCTCTCTCTCTCTCTCTCTCTCTCTCTCTCTCTCTCTCTCTCTCTCTCTCCTCTCTCTCTCTCTCTCTCTCTCTCTCTCTCTCTCTCTCTCTCTCTCTCTCTCTCTCTCTCTCTCTCTCTCTCTCTCTCTGCAGGACAGCCAGTGAGGTGCTGAATATGTTAATACAAACCTACATATTAATGATTTCTCTACGTCAGTTGTAGCCTAAAGCCTAGTGTGAAGCCGAAAGTAGTCAACTTATGACTGAAATATTACATTATTATGTAATAATAATGTTAACAATATTACATTACTTGTTATGACTGAATTACTTAAAACTGAAATATTCAAATTACTCAATTAGCCTACTTTGATTACTTATGTAGCTAATCACACCCCGTTTTTGGAAATCGCATAGGCCTATGGAAAATTGGCACATAGGCAAATATTGGCCGGCACACACTGGACATACAGTTAGCCTGGCAGTTGTCCTATGTGATCAATAAAACAACTCTTATCATTTTCTAGATAAAACCATAACAATTAAAAGCCTTTTATTCACTTTTAGAATTACAGAACAGCTGTGGGGAAAATAGCCTACTTGAGGTCATTCAAAAGAGATTAGAGATAAACTAACCCAAATTCATTAAAGAGAATCCACTGCGACACAGCTCAAGCAGGTACACAGTACAGCTGAGAACAACGTACATTTACATTTATGCATTTAAAAGGGCTATTATGCTTAAGGATACAAAGGTTACAAAAACACGTTTTTTCCCGGATCTTATGAAGTCACAAAGTTACTCATTTAAATAGCCTGCACTCACGGAGCTACACCAAAAAAGGGAGTAAGGACTGGTTGAGCTGCGCTAAGATGAAGAGTGTTGCTGCTATCTCAGAGAGATGCTGTTTTTTTACGTCGTTTCCAAAACCCCTTTGTTTGGCCTTCTTAGGGTGAACAAAATTAGAATGATATTCATTTTCTGCATGATCCTCTTGTTCATTAACATTGTCAGGGTCTGAATCGGACTCAAGCTGGTTTGATATTGATGCCATCCTTAATATTTGAGCAGAACTTGCTGTTATGGAGGGGTGGAACTTTTCCAGAACACGTGGTGCCATTCACATCATTGGGCCAACCAACCAATGATAGCACATTTTCGTCAAAACAGGAACTAATGGTGTGTTGAAGCCTACGGAGCCAGACTGGTGTTGCGTTCCAGTCCACTTTTAGACACGCACTTGCAAACTTCCCTAAGCACTTCCCCTCGACGGGAACCCTGTCGCCATTTTGAAGTGCGTTCCACTTCATGAAGTGGACGAGGGAAGTTTATATGGACAGACCCTCGTTCCCTCGATTTTGACCGAGGGAGCGAGTCCACTTCATACACTTCAGGCAATTAACAAAACAGCAGAAAAGAGACGAGCACCCAAAGCGTATTCAGCAA
This sequence comes from Pimephales promelas, assembly GCF_016745375.1. The sequence goes on from NW_024121133.1 coordinate 17,021,142, forward strand.
GCTCGTGCTAGATATAAAAGTAGGCCCTTGTTATCAGCGGACATTGACCGTGAGATGGATGGGACGAACGCGCGCCATCGAGCAGAAAGAACAAGGGGTAAGAACCAATCAGCATGTTCAGCACACAAGTCACCCCGAAAGTTCCCGAACTCTGAAAAAGTACTACCTCGCCAGCAGGTAGAGTGTTGCTGCTATCTCAGAGAGATGCTGTTTTTTTTTTACGCCGTTTCCAAAATCCCTTTGTTTGGCCTTCTTAAGGTGAACAAAATTAGAGTGATATTTATTTTCTGCATGATCCTCTTGTTTGTTAACATTGTCAGGGTCTGAATCGGACTCAAGCTGGTTTGATATTGACTCCATCCTTAATATTTGAGCAGAACTTGCTATTTTGGAGGGGTGGAACTTTTGATGGATGGGACGAACGTGCGCCATCGGGCAGAAAGAACAAGTGGTAAGAACCAATCAGCATGTTCAGCACACAAGTCCCACCCCGAAAGTTCCCGAACTCAGAAAAAGTACTACCTCGTCAGCAGGGACTTTCTGGGGGGGAAATTTCTACCCAGAACTTCATTTAGACCCTGGTTCCTGCGGTGTAAACACACCGAGTACCACCCCAAAGTTCCGAGTTCCTGGGGAAAGTTCCTGCGGTGGAAACGCGGCTTAAGCACTTCCCCTCGGGGCAATTCCTGGCGCCATTTTGAAGTGCGTTCCACTTCGTGAAGTAGACGAGGGAAGTTTATATGGACAGATCACAGCTCCTCAATTTTGACAGAGGGAGCGAGTCTACTTCAGGCAGCTCCATATACCACAATGTAACACGATTGTGACGTCAACGCATATTGGGTTTAATTTACCCCACCACAAACAACTCTATGACATATTAATTATAAAAAAAATGTAAACAACTCAATTTTGTCGGGGAAAAATAAATAACAAATCAACCCCATGGTGGATTCTAGGGATCAAGGGCTTAGCACGTTCCAGTTCAGCCTATTGCAAAGGTTCCGCCAGTAGTGGGCACTCATGCAACGTAAGCAATGACGTAAATCTCAGTGAACGAAAAAAAGAAAAAAGGTTAGCGAGTGAAGACCAATTGTTTTGTTTTTTTGGTTTTTTTTGTTTTGTTTTTTTTAACAACCAAGAATGAAAACATATTCTAGTACACCCAAAACAAAATCAAGACTTTGGTTCGCTTAAAGGACCCTTTAAGTGAGTTGCGTTGCATTCAATTTGCACTTTGCTTGGGCCCTGCTCTACAGTTGCTACTGAAAGAAAATATGCACCATACTGAGAGCACTGCTTAACACTGGCCTCTATAGAGAGTGTTCCCAAAAAAACATTTAAATAGACAGCCAGAAACAGAAACGAGTTCAAAACCTGCTCCTGACTATTCAATTCTGTCCAGATTTTATAAATATTATTGAAATAAAGATGATTGGTGACAAATTACAAATGATAAAAATCACACACACCCACAAAGCAGTAAAGTATTGTACAAAAACTATGTGTACATGAAAAAAGATAAAAAAGATAAAAAGACATTAAAAATAAATGATTTGCTTTGAAAGAGCTTTTAAACATCACATGGAATAGATGTGGAATCTTTAATTTAGTGAAACGAGAAGTGTCTAAATACTTTTGCAAGGTATTGTATATTTAAAGCATTATTTGCAGATATTTACTGAGAGATTTTTCCCTTTGGACTCTCCAAAGTTTAGAATTAATTCATATTTGAAAGGGCCAAGAGAATACAATATATACTTTATAGCCAGTCACAAACGGTTTGTGATAACACAGGAGAATCCCTCTCTTATTCTGCCAATACGCCTGTTTTTCTCAGCTTTATAAGCCATTATAAAGTTTTCATAAATGTCCGCACAGCTACAGATTGCTGCACCACCCATGGGATTACATGCCACTGACTCATAAACTAAGAGGGTAAAAGGAGAAAGACAGAGAAAAAAAAAATAGCTTAATGTTTTGGCCAGAGTATGTGTGCTTTGTAAGTTCTTCCATGTTACCTCCTCGATTCAAGCTCTACGCCACTGACGTCAGGTTTATCTGGAATCATTAAAGCTTGCTTTTATAGGCATATATTTGTCCAGACTGTAGCTCTTTATCTTATCTACCAAATGCTACGCCTCACACCATTATCATTCTATTGCATTTGACTATGTTATTTTGCAGTGTTTTATCACAATTTCTGTTATGCCCAGATGCCTACAGGGACAGATTTTTCCATGGAGTTGCATTTAACCTTGCATTGACCAAACGTAAACAGAAAAAAAGAGAAAATGGTCTCTAGTGAACTGGTACTCCTTTTTAGGATAAGAATAAATCTTCCCATACTGTTAACATTGTCAAACTTATGAAGGTGCCCTGGCAAATGAATGTTTTGTTTTTAGTATATTGTTTTGATGTTCATCTGATTTAGTCACTAATAGAGGTAGGCCTATGCTTTGGGTATGTGAGTAAGGTCTGTTGAATTCATATGCTCTGTGTGTCAGCAGCCACCATCAAGTTTGCATGTTTGGGAAACAGAACCGCATCGGAGCTCATCCAGCTCCTGTGTCAAAACCTGTCATCACTTTCTGTAATTGATTATGTGAGTATGGAAATATGACATAGCGGTTACACAAGATCAAATTTATAGAGGCAGGAATAGTGTTATTTTGACACCGGGGTTCAATCTGATTGTCGATATGTGCAGCAGCAGTGGCCACAGATCCCAAGGGCAGGATGGGCCCATGAGGCAAAAAGTTTTCATGCAAATGCAATTTGCATTAGCAATAGTGACAAGTGACCAGTGAAAAGGCACTTGTGCAACTTGTTGTGATAGATGGCCCAAAGAGGAAATGACATGGGTGAGAACACATTTGAATGGCACATATCAAGATCCCACGGCAAATAGACAGTGACTATCAAAACAGGGTTATCAAAGTTTTGAAATGGGGAGAGGAAGATATAGACACAATATACAATAAATTCAACTACTGCTATATCTAATTGATTAGACCTGATTTATGAAGATGAACACAGATAATGTGCTTTGTCAAATAATTGTATAAATGTATGTATTTGGCCTTGGTGGAACAGATCTGCTACACTGCTGCTGCTGAAGAGCAAATAAGACTTGCTACTGCAATACAATATGCTGCTGTGAGCATGTAAGGTATGCTGCTGCTGGTGCACATATAACATATGAAATACCACCAACGCATATCTATACAGGTGGAGCTGGGGAAGATGGAGGGTTTCTGAAAGAACGCTGCACACTGCTAACAGCAAACAATGGCAAGTATTTGAAGTATTTTTGAACTGCAAACAATGGCAAGTATTTGGCCATTTTCTTTAATTGATTATGTGAGTTGTTGTTTGGCCGTGTGGGGTAAAATGTCTGAAAGACGATTACATCCTTTTTTTTCAAACACACACTGTATATAATGTGTTACAGCATGTTGGGATGACATACGTATGAATCACGCGTAAAGTTTTCTTGTAACGCACTAAGACGTGTAAGACAACAGAACCCCTATCACGTCGCACCAGATTGTGCCAAGTGTGTGTTAAATGCCCTCCTACTTATCGCTTTGGATAAAAGCGTCTCTTAAATGAGACATAACAGATTATTCCCAGCAGGCACACAACGTTATAAGACGTTGATATTTGGTTAATTTCGTTGATATTCGGTTGTCCAAAATTCGAATTTTGTTGAATTTCGGTTGACCAAAATTCAATGTAAATTCAACATCTAATATTAAATGTATGTCCCGTAATGAATACATTGATTTAGGTTTTATTGATAATTTTTTTAATAAAATGTATGTTGTTAAAAATTACTGCATATGTACAGTATGTATACTCATTGAACTTTTTTCACTGTCAAGAAGTAAGATAAAATTTATTGTTCAAGAGCAGTGTAACTGAAATATTGTAAAATATCATAAAACATCTTTCTTTCATAAAAATTAGTATAGTATAGATGTCAAAGTATAGTATAGTATATTAAAGTATAGATCAACAGTGGTCTGAAAGTCCCAAGTCCTGCAGTATTTTTTTTTTTTTCATTTCGAGTATGATTTCACAAAAATAGGTTGCTGTAAGCTATCATGGCATGTTCCCAAAATTGCCACTAGGGTGCTGTAAAATGGCAATTGCTATTCCATCTAGAATTTATTATTATGAACTTCACCTTTTAGTCCCTCCAGAAAAATGTGATTATGCGATCGAATGATTCAATGCATAATCAGCCAAAGTCTGTATATTTATGCAGGGACATTTTTTTCAAATACGACGCACTTTCGCCACACAAATTGCCGATTTCTGTGCAAAATATGCGGGACTTGCTTGATTTCCATAATAGGCTACTCGCATTTTCGTTGCAAAAAAAAAAAAAAAAAAAAGGCTCATATATTTTAGCAGAAAATGTTGCCATGGGAACGTTATGAAGTGACTTAAATACGCGACGTGAACATCATCGAAAAGCTGTAAAACAGGAGCACACATTTTATTTCTTTATATTTAGTTTATTTATTTTTACAAAAGTTGTGACATATTCCTTTTGAAAAGCTACATAACTTGTTTGACTCACTTTAAGTTTAAGTCATGTGTTCAAAAACAAGATGAGAACTGAAATATTCCAGCACTTTCTGTGATGTACAGTATGCTTGCTTATCATAGGAAGTAATAAGAAACGACTCTTTACATTAGCCTAGTGAAAACAGGGCGTTTCGGAATCACTTTCTTTTGTTCATCATACCGCAGTTTTTGCAAGTTCCCGCAATTTCATAGCATAAAATTGCATAAATATCCCACATATTCCATTGAATTTAAGGAAACATGCCACATAATCAAGGATTTTTGCCCGTAACAATCACAAAAAAACCTCAAAATAACTTTCTGGAAGGACTTACCTTTGGGTCACATCACCACACAGCATTCCCCCCCCACACACACACTTTTATAATGGCTGCTACGCCCCTGACCCTGCGGTCGGATGATCTTACCCGGTAAGAGCCAAAAGGACCTTTCTGAACCCAATCAGTGGATCCAAGGCCCAAAATTCCTCCTCCAACATCAGAGTTCTTGGCCAACACCACCAGTTATGCAAGTCTATTGTTTGATGACAGAACTAAAGCGGAGTGCCTTTCGTGGCATGATCAACTCAGCACAACTGACAGCAGATGGTAGTAAGTGTGGAACCTGGAAAGACTTGGTAGAAACAGTAGCACAGGAGCTACATGGAGCGGCAGAACAGAGCAGCTCCTCTCCAGCCTGCGATTATCAAAAGGCAGAGCTGATTGCACTAAGACATGTCCAGAAGGACAGTTTTGCTGAAGACTACCAGCTGAGTGGTAAGCCTGTTCGTTCTAGTAGCCATTTACTTTGTCTCTCCCCAGAGTTCGACAGAATTAATGATCTGATACGAGTTTGAGGACGATTACGACGGGTGGAAGGAATAGACCAGAACACAGTACATCCTATAGTATTGGATCCCAGTCATCCTAACACGGGCTGTGCATCTGGAGGTACTGACGTTGATAGACAGTGATCCCTTTCTCATGGCACTACGATGGTTCATTGGTCGCGTTGGATATCCAGTGTCTGAGCTCCTAGGAAGACTGATATGGAGACATTCACAAGTACTGTCGGACAGATTTTGGACAGCCTTTATTAAGAACTACTTACCGGAAATGCAGGCCAGAGGAAAGTGGCAGGACCCATCAGCAACCATCATACCAGGGACAGTTGTTATGCTTGTTGACCCCCAGTTACCCCATTCATTCTGGCAGATTGGGAGAGTAGTAAACGTCTTACCTGGGGCTGATAATCAAGTACGAAAGGCTGAAGTGCAGATAAAGGATAAAGTCTATTCAAGACCCATCACTTGACTGATTCTCCTGCCTGAAATCCAGGATGAAGGGAAGGACATGAATAGGCTACTAATGACAAATGTTAGTCCCTAAGTTGTCGGCCTTTCAGTGGAATAAACTTGAAATCAAATTTGGGGGCTGCTTTGTTAGAAAGGCCATCAGCATATGCGCATGCGCTACTTTCAGTCAGCCATTAGCAGCTGAGAGAGTGTAAGATTTGAGCTGACGGTGTGTGCATCAATGATGTGTCCATCAATAAACTAATGCAAGTTAATTGTTTGCTGAGAATATGATATAAATGCTTGTTAATGCCCTGTAAAGTCTTGATACAATGTCATTTGTTCATCACCAGTGATGTGTATTCATCGGAGATTTATCGATCGCTGTCAAGCACACTGTGCTGATTATGTTCGACTTTAATCGCTATTTACAGTGTTTATATTGCATGTATATGTGACCATCGAGAGTTTCTTTATTTGAGAGATATGTATGTTTATGTAAATTATGTCTGTGTAATTATTATTCTAACATCAATAATTACCAAAGATCAGGCTATATGCAGAAATGACAGTTTCACCAAAAAAAAAACACACAATCCTAAGGTAGAATGTGGAATTATAAAACAATAATGTATTGTTATGGGAAGAAGGAGGTGGGAACAAATGACCATTCACAAACTGTAATCCAGAATAAACAAACACAAAATGAAAGTTAGGTGGCAGCCCCTCACGACAACTGCCACACACACACACACACAC